>CM056198.1:53035955-53350955 GCA_029692085.1 Gymnothorax javanicus | reverse complement strand
CAGTGAGAAACACAGGCAAATGTGTGTGTGTGTGTGTGTGTGTGTGTGTGTGTGTGTGTGTGTGTCTGACACAGCAGCTCCTCTATGCGTGTGCGTGTCTCTATGGAGACAGTAGCACCCCTGTGTGCTTGCCATGGTGATCTCACAGGTGCTGTGAGACAGAAAGTAAGGCAAAAATTCCACAGTGATACTGTCTGAACTACTACCATTATCTGGCATTTTCCTATGGTGAAAACAAAAACACTGTGAGTGAGAGGAGACTCTGCTGAGCGTCCCCATGTATTTTTTTTTTCTTGTAGTGTCAAGTATGTGGTCAGGATGGCGATTTCAAAAAAGGTGTTTTTCAACTTTCTCCCTGAACTTTTCTACTCCTGTTATAATGGCTGCCTATGGGGCAGTTGATCAGTGACACTGTCTGATCTACTGCCATTTTCTGGCAGACTGCAGGTCCTATGGTGAAAACAAAAACATTGTAAGCGAGAGGAGACTCTGCCGAGCGTCCCCATTTTTTTTTTCTTGTATTGTCAAGTGTGTGGTCAGGATGGCGATTTCAAAAGTGTTTTTCAACTTTCTTCCCAAACTTTTCTGCTCCTGTTATAACGGCTGCCAAGAGGGCAGTTGGTCGGCGCTCCTGACGCTTGGGGGCGCCTTGAGCAGGGCTGCCCAACCCTGTTCCTGGAGAGCTACCATCCTGTAGGTTTCTACTCCAACCCTAATTCAACACACGTGATTCAGCTCATTAGCAGTTCGTCAAGATCTCTAACAGGGAAAGCAGGTGTGGTTTGCTTTGGTTGGAGTGATAACCTTCAGGATGGTAGCTCTCCAGGAACAGGGTTTGGCAGCCCTGGCCTAGAGTCTCAACCCCTTGTCTGTTTTCTTCCAAAGTCACATTTTTCAGGCCTGCACAAATTTTTCTACATTTTGATGTAGTAAAATTTGTGTGTGTATGTTGGAAACTGTAGCTGGAGGAGCAATTTCAAAAATTTTTTTTCTGAGTCATTTTTTTGCCTCTCTCCACTCTAATCCAAGGGCGCGAACATTCCGCCCATTGACACGAACATTCCTCCCATTGACTTGTATGGGAAAAAAGAAGGGATGAAAAACAGGGATTGCGAAAGAATGAAAAGGGGCTATGCAACCGTTTATACAAGGCCGGGAGACAGGGTCGGGCCAGATGTTTCAGCGTTTGAACCACATCTCTATCGCGAACGCTTGGGCAGTTGATACGAGACAACCGAATATATGGAAATGGAAAAATAAAAATAATAATAAATAATAATAAATAAACAGACTTAAGAAGAACAATGTGTTGCTTGCCTATGGCAAGCAGAGGCCAAAGGCAAGCACACAATAATAGTAATGATGATAATAATGATGATGATAATGCGGTTGACAGTAATAATCATGAAAAATGTATACCATGAGGGAAAAAGTAATATTGGTAAACGTAGAACATATAAGGGAAGAAAAGACCAAAAAAAAAAAAAACTCAAACACAACAAAAAGCCAAAACAGTGAAAACCACTCTCAAAGCAAAACATCAACCAACAAGCAACAACGAGAAGTATACGTGTGTGTGTGTGTGTGTGTGTGTGCATGGGCGCCTAATTTTGTGTAAAAGTGGGGGGGCAAAATCTGATCAGAGGGAAGGGTGTGCGAAAAACGCAGTGGCAATCCACCCACACCCACAAAAAAGGTTTTTTGGTGCCTCAGATTTTAGACTTGATGCTAGTTATATTTAATCACACTGCTGAATAAGAATATAATCTTCATTTCCTTTTAGCAGCTCTAGTTTTGAGATAATGCACTTATATTTAAATATATCAATGATAACAAGCATAGAAAGGTTCACCATTATCTGATTCCATGGATGTAATTTAATGATAAACAAATTCTAATTGTATGAAGCCTTTTTTTTTTTTTTTTTTTTTTTTTTACAAAAAGGCAACAATAATTGTAGTCATCAATGCTTGTGCCCGATCAGTTGTATGAATAACAATTAGGAGTATATCATATCTCGAAAACCAGAGTTGATGGAGAAAAGCTGATGGCATATTTAGAATCAGTGACCAAAATTTACCTAACAGGTCTAATATCTCAGATACCAAGTTCCCTAGTGTTACTGCAAAGTTCCTTCACAAAACAGTATTTGTCCCTTAATGAGGAAAATGTCAGCTTTAATCCAAAATAAAATTAATTTTTTTTTTTTTTAATCTGATTTAATGATGAACATTTGCAGCTTACAGAATGGCTTACATTGACAGAAATCTCCACACACCCCATTTTTCCATTCCCCAAAATTTAACATTTTACATTTGATTTGTTTACTGTGATGAGTCTCAATGCCGTCAGAGGAAAAATTCCTTAAAAGAGATAAGGCAAGATAACATTTTAACAATTCTCCCCCCTTTATCATGCATTATGTTCAAAGTACAGGAAAAATCAAAGAAGCTAAGAAATTACTCTCGTTTATGTAAGCATTGTGAGAACAGTAAAAAATGGAGGTCATTTCCTGAATTTTGAAGCTTTTATATTTAACTTCCAAGTCAAGTTTTTTTGACTGTAAGCACCAAGACATACAATTTCTTCCCTTTGATACTGTCTCATCTGATCATAAGTCTGTGAGCACTGTTTATACTCTTATTTTTTAGGGGTGCTGAGACTCAGTTTAGGTAGGGCTGGACGATATGGCCAAAATTTAAATCACAATATGAAGAGTTTGTTTCCAAAATGCAATAAGTGCCAATATTACAAAAACTGAGATAATACCATTGAGTGATAGCCCTGTGCCTCTTACATATGGTGCAAAAATCTGTTTTTAGAAATTCATACTATAAAATGTATTTTCTCATGGTCAAAGTTTGTGTTTTTTGATAAAATGCAATAGACATCAACATAGAAAATGCTGATTTACTGAAAATGAGTAAAATGGATATATTGCATTTTGGAAACAAACTCTTCATATAAACTCTTCATAATGTTGGTCTATACGAAATAATTCCGATATTGATATGAACCATATTAAACCTGCAAAAAACTTCCAAGAAGGCCCACAACGGGCATCTTTACCTAAAAACTTCTTAAAAATGAATTTGCCATGTTTATGAAACCTCCTCTGTGTAGGCTATTTTATGTATGACAGCCTTTTTGTTACTGCAGTGATTTTAGAAACAAAAATGTTCCCTATTCCCAGCCTAATATGGTGTTACGACCCTGGCCGTATTTTGGGTTTATTTTTTTTTATTGCCGTTTTGTTGTAACAAATGGAAGTCCTTGTCCCAATGCTCTTGCAGTCTGCTAATTGACAGGTACGGATCCAGCGCAGATTGGCTGAGCTGCAGAGGTGTGGTTGTCGCGGATTGGCTGTCTCTGAGGGCTTGGCTATATAACCCCTGGATCCGCAGGAAGCCGGGAGAATCGACACAGGCGACTTGTCGTTGGTGCTCATCTTTTAGGTTAACTACACATTTGTCATTGACTGCGAACTATGAAATGTGTCTGACATGATCTCGTAACCTTGTGTCCGGTAATAATTGTTGTTTCATTCTGTATGGTGCCTATCTAGACGGAAAAATGAGAAAAGCTTATTGCGGATTGTTGACTACATTGTTGTTAACCTGTAAACTTGTGTTCTAAAGACCCAGACCTAGTAGCCGCATTTCTGTTCTGTATAATCTCGAATTGCTGACTGCGTTGTTGTTAACCTGTAAACTTGTGATCCAGACCTGGTAGCCGCATTTCTGTTAATTGACCAAAATCCCGAATTGCTGACTGTATTGTTGTTAACCTGTAAATCTGTGTTGAGACCTCCGTCGGTTACACCGTTGTTTCGGTATAGTGAAGCTGTAGGAGTGAGCTGCCATTTTATTTTGAAAAATCTTTTCTCCTGTTTATTGGCCAGATCAGGGAGTCCGAATATATGTATTTTTCTTTTGTTTTTTTTCCCTCGCGTGACAGAATCCGAATCGGAAGTTAGTTCCTATTTTTTGTTTATTATGTTGGCCTGGGCTCGCTCTGAAGCTAAGCTTCACTGATGACTAAAGAGTGGGAAAAGGAAAAGTGAGAAAATAAACCGCTCCCTTTTTGCTTTCACATTTTGGTCATATTCTTTTGTGTTGCGTCCGCATTCCCCTAGATCAGGGCGTAACATATGGCTATAAAGTGAGTGAGTGATTGACAATCTTTGTACTCAATATCTCAAGAAGGTTCCAGCTATAACTTCTAATTTCGCACTTTACCAGATGCAGTGTAGCAGATAAGCTGATTACAGTTAGCAAGAATTTGTGAAGTTGCACCATACTTCATCAATGTGCCAAAACGCACTGCATCCTGTACAATTCAGTAGGACTGCACATTGGTTCTGTCAGTCAGCCCAAAGGATCCCAGACTCCGTCCTGTGGGACCACTGTGCATGCTAGTTTTCATTCTAATCACAAATGCAACTCAAGAATTTTCGCTAAATAGTGGTCGAGCAGCCCTACAAAGGGGCTAAATTCACCTATGCTTGTGACCATGGACACCAGTGTTTACAGAAAGAAAACTGTAGCTTAATAGAAAAAGCTACAGCTCCCAAAATACTGTGTTAGGCTATGTGTGGACAAACCCAGTTTAGGCCTACTACACTGAAGAGTTTGGTTTTCGTGCTACTAAGCAAGGAATGGATAGAAGCAAGGTCAGAAATAACATAAATGTGCTGCTTAAATATGTAAGGGATAATCAACTTGTAGGTGTGCATCACACGGTTTTAAGGCACGACGCGGAGGCGAATAACCACCCAACGCGAAGCGGAGGGTGGTTGCCTCCGCGAAGTGCCATAAAACCGTGTGATGCATACCTACGAGTTGATTATCCCGCTTATACCATGGTCATTTGCCAGCAATATCAAATCAAAGCATGCAGATATTTTTTGTTAAAGCTTTGCACTTAAAAAACGAGCTGGTAATCAATAAATAGGCACCGCGCCTTCTCATAGCCAATACTATATGCCAAGTTAAACTGAACCAGCTAACTTAGTTCAGCTTACCTTCATGGAGAAAGCATGCGCAAAAAAATCTATCATCCTTTTACCAGCTAATTATTTGGTAACTGATTCCATCTGAAACGGAGATTATGCATAACACAACATTATGCGCGATTATGCAGACTGTAGCTAACTTGCTATCTGCAAATACAATGAACTTATGACGGTTTCCGTAGAGCCAGCAAGCTGAAATCAGTCTGTTGTCACAGCACTTAGCTAGCGAACTGTCAGCAGTTGCTGATACATGAAGTTGACATGTTAGCTTCCTTTGTAAAGCGTGATTATTTAGCTGCTTCAATATTTACGGTCATTATCGCTGGAGCACCTATTGTTAACTGCCCCGCAGGACGTAACTTAACAGTGCAAAATTTACTGGAGATAAATGAGTAGCTTGGTTTCTGTTATAGTACCCAGCCAAATGCCAGTGCTCTAACGTTGCTATGGTTATAGGTTGGCTAGCGGATGAATTTCGAACTTCAAACGGTGAAACTACCGTAGGCCAAACTACTTGTGAGGTTCCACGGTTTTAATCAACACCTGCCAGCCAATTAGAAAGGAGTATTCACCCAGACCATGGTATAAGTTTTAATAATCATTTACTTGTCCTTAGTTAAGACACAGGTTTAACATTAAAAAATGTGAACGAGAGTAAACGCATGTCCGAATGTTCACGAAGTACGGTGCCTTCATGTGGTGTTCTGTATTGTACCAGTAGGTGGAGTATTGAGGTACAGTGATATGTAGTGAGGAGGGAGATTCGAAGGAGAATGAACTTGGTACATGGCGTGTAACAGAGGCTCTCACATAAATCCCTGTTTTATTAAATTAGTATTCTGTAACCATTGTCCTTCGTGATTCCTGGAACACAACATATTGGCAACGAGGATGGCGACCTTGAACCTGAGTCAACCTGCACCATTCCTGCAAAATACCGGAGAACCAGTTATTCCTTTCAAAGCATGGATCCGCATGTTCAAGAATTACCTGCTAGCAATGGCGGATAAGAAGCTGCCGGATTCAAGAAAGAGCGCTCTACTTATTCATTGCTTGGGTGCAGAAGATCAGACACTTTATTATTCGATGACAGTTGCAGACCAAACTTACAAAACTACTTTGTCTGCTATTGAGACTTTCTTAACTCCAAAAGTGAATGTAGTGGCTGAGCGCTATCGTTTTCACCAACGTAGCCAGCACACTGGCGAGAGTAAAGACCAGTATATTGCTTCCCTTAAGGAGCTTGCAGCTACATGTGAGTTCGGTGCGATGGAAGAAGAAATGATTCGGGACCAACTGGTCGAAAAAACTAATTCGGCACACATTAGAGAGTGGTTACTGCTGGAAGTTCCACTTACTTTAGCCAAGGCAAAGACAATCGCCGGGCGAATTGAAACTGCAATGACGGAGGCAAAAGCAATGCGAAACCCAGCAGACAACGCTGTACAGGCCGTTCAGTCTACGCGCCCAAAACACCACAAGTCACAAGGGGGTGAAAGCACCGGTACACAAGTGCAACCCTCACATTTTCAGTCTACGCCGGGTAAGTCATGTTTCCGATGCGGCTCTACTCAGCATACTGCAAGTTTTGACGGGAGTCCTGCTGAAGATGCACAGTGTAATTCGTGCAAAAAGAGAGGACACTTTGCGAAAATTTGTCGGAGAAGCCAACGAGCAAGTGAAGTTACTGTTCCGGAAGTTACTGTACTTAACATTGACGAAACATGCGATGCTAACAAGATTATGTGTACAGTTCAAGTTAGCATAAATGAAGGACAATGCCATCCCGTTGAATTCATGCTGGACACTGGCTCCGCTGTATCAATTCTGCCTAAAACGAGCTCCTGGCGTCTATTCACTAATGCTTCCCTTACGGAACCAAAACGGAGACTCGTAAGCTACGGGGGCAATGCGATTCCAGTAGCTGGATGTCTAAAAGCTAATGTGGCATTTGGCGACCGTGTCACTGACGCTGATTTCTAAATAGTGCATCACGGTTCAGCAGTGTTGGGGAGAGACTTGTTTTCTGCGCTGCATATGCAAATACTGGACGGTTAGGTCACGCCATCCCCAGGGAGCAACGCGAACGTTACTGTTGCGAATGTGCGTGAAAATACAATTGGGTGTGCCAAGGAGTTCACTCGCCTGGTAAAAGTGCGCAAAGATGTTACACCAGTTCAACAAAAACTGAGCCGGTTGCCATTCTCAGTACGAGAAGCAGTATTCGGGGAGATGAGGAAACTGTTGGAACAGGACATCATCGAGCCTGTACAATCCTCTGAATGGAGTTCACCCATAGTAGTTACAAAAAAGAAAGATGGGGGAATTCACCTATGTGTTGACCTAAGGGAGCCTAATAAGGCTGTCGTGATCTATGGTTTCCCACTACCTCACATGGAGGAAATGTTTGGTGAATTACGAGGTGCAACAATGTTTTCCACATTAGATCTTCAGTGTGCTTACCACCAGGTCATATTACACGAGGATAGTCGCAGTTTGACCACCTTCATCACGCACGATGGTCTCTTCCACTTCAAGAGAGTACCGTATGGATTGGCGTCAGCTCCCAGCTGTTTTCAATGCCTGATGTCTACAATCCTCAAAGGTCAGTCGGGCGTCCAATGCTATCTTGATGACATAATGGTGTCCGGTGCTGCAGCTGAGGAGCAAGACAAAAATCTGACTGCCGTACTACGATGCATAGACAAGGCGGGACTCAAGCTGAATTATTCAAAATGCGATATGAGGAAAACAGAGCTCACTTTTTTAGGGCATACAGTGTCAGCGAAAGGGCTGCAGCCTGATGCATCACATATCACCGCTGTAGCTCAGGCACCCCCACCTACAGACCTGAGTACATTACGGTCATTTCTGGGACTCACAGGGTGGTATTCCAAATTTATTCCAGACTACGCTGCTGTAGTTGAGCCCCTAAGAACACTGCTCTGTGGATCGGCTACACTTTCTTGGACACCTGAGGCTCAGAAATGTTTTGAGACCGTTAAAAGCCTCATATTAGATAGCCCTGCACTCTCATTGTTTGATCCAGAGCTACCCTCTATTGTTACAACAGACGCTTCGGATTATGGGCTGGGTGCAGTTCTCAGTCAGGTACACTGTGACGGGGCAGAAAAGACAGTGGCATTCACTTCACGCACGCTCACACAGGCAGAGTGTAATTACTCTACAATAGAAAGAGAAGCGCTGGGGTGCGTGTGGGCGACGGAAAAATGGAGGACATATCTGTGGGGCAGACATTTTACACTGCGCATGGACCACAGCCCGCTGACCACACTGCTCACTTCAAGGGGACTAGGTAGAGCAGGTATGCGCATTGTCAGGTGGTCTGCTAGAGTACTTTCATTCAGTCTGTTAGGAAGTAGACAGGTGAACACCAGATGTAGGAACTGAAGTGTTTATTGAAACACAAAACACTAGGAGAAAATAGGCAGACAAGCCAGAAACAAAACACCGTGCACATGCACTGAACGTTTGGGAAAACTAAGGTACACTGCCCAAGGCAGGGGGAAACAAAGGTACTCACTCAAAGAGTGGCTAAATAAGAAAACAAAAACTGGACCTAACTACACTGACGGAACACACTGGGAGACTTGACAACGGGGAGACAAGACGAGGGCGCAGCAAAAACAATACTCGGAATAGAGAACAAAGAAATACTCGGGAAGGCACAGGAGCTGAGATTTCACAGTGCAGAGTCTAGCAAAGTTCCGTCTGACATCTCCTCTTTCCTGCCCACAGATGTAGACACGGGAGGAGGCGGGGACTTGGAACGCAATCTCGAAAAGAAACAGAAACACATGGGATTAATAAAATAATTACACGAGAACCGGGTTAACAATAATGACTCGAGACAAGACGCTGAGACGATCAATCAAACTAGACGGTTTAGATTGAGGTAATCTAAACGTGACAAGTATAAAGCACCACAAGAGAAGCAAAGGAAAGCATAGCTTTAAACGCAGTTAATCAGGGAAAGTTTAGGCAGGAATTACAAAAGCTAGAGACACTCGCACTCGCTAATGAGTTAATAAAGGTTAATACTACGTGACAAAATATTTACAATCACCCTCAAATAAGTGCTGGTTAGTACGGGTTAGTAATTATCCTATCAGAGAACGCATTCACTCAGAGTTTAGCGAGACCCAGAATTAAGCACAGGTGGAAGCAATGAATGAAATATCACAGCCGAAACCGAAAGAGGAAACGTGATTGGACAACGAGACTCAGGCATACTGAAGGCTGTCACACGACATCACTGGAGTTTGGGCAAAGAGAGAATCAAACATCAGACGGCAGGAATGAAAGCTGAAAAATAAAACGAAGGTAAAGCACAAGCACAAATAAGCTCAAAGACAACACACATGAGGCAGAACCATAACACAGTTATGACATCCAGTACAAGCCAGGTCGTGAGAATGTCACTGCTGATTGTCTGTCGAGGCTTCCTTTGCCTAGCTCACACCTTAGCCTAGAGGACGATGTAGAAGTGGTGGCTTTGACCTCTACATTTTAGCTATCACTGCAGCTGAGTTCAAGGAGGCATGCATTTCCTGTCCTGTGCAACTTAAACTACGTAAGCTACTTACCTCCAAGTGGCCTAAATCTGAAAAGTGCCTAAATCCGGCCCTGCGGCAATTTTTCAAAATACGGAATGAACTTTCCCTGCAGGATGACTGTGTTGTGCGTGGCCCAGGCCGACTGCTGGTTCTCGAGACCCTACAGCCGAAACTGATTGCCCTGGCCCACGACACTCACCAGGGAATAGTACGGACCAAGCAGAGACTCAGAGAAGTATACTGGTGGCCTGGTATGGATGCTCAGGTCGAGTCTGCTATTAAAGCATGCGTCACGTGTCAGTCGCATGACAAATCTGCAGTTACACACACACCACCATTGCAGCCTGTGCCCTACCCCACTGGTGCATGGGAGAAACTAGCAATTGACGTGGTGGGGCCCTTTGGTAATGCTCCATTGGAATGCCAATTTGCTGTCACCTTAATAGATTACTACAGCAAGTGGCCAGAAATTGCTTTTATGACACAGGTCACATCACGGACTGTCATACAGTTCCTGTCCCGTGTTTTTAGCAGAGAGGGAAACCCACAAGAGCTCATTTCTGTCAAAGGCTCTCAATTTGTGTCTCATGAATTTGAAATGTTTCTTCAAAACAGGGGCATTGCACACAGAAAATTGTCTGTGTATTATCCCTGTGCAAACGGTGAAATTGAACGCTTTAATCGCAGCTTGAAGGACTGTTTGCAGCCTGCCTCGCTGGAAAGTAAGCAATGGAAGCAGTTCTCAACAGATTTCTTACAGGCCTACAGGGCAACCCCGCACTCCACAACTCAGCTTTCTCCAGCTGAACTGTTGCATGGCAGGCCTATGCGCACAAAACTGCACGTGATGGGTTTCCAGATTCCATAAGCCGCAGCACCATCACCTCAGGACATTGCCTTCAGGGTGGGCGTGAAGCAGACCAAGAGCAAGGCATACACAGATCAACGGCGAGCAGCTAAAAGTGTGTCCTTTCAGTGTGGTTCATATGTCCGGGTAAAGAAACCTGGCATCCTACCTAAAAGCCAGTGCAAGTTTTTAAACCCGCTTCAAGTGGTGGGACAGAAAGGGCCGTATAAATATTTGCTGTCCGATGGCCCCTGTTGGAATGCTTCCCACTTGGTGCCGGTTTCTCTTTGGGAAAAAGGGGGTGACAATGAGTTGCCACCTCTGACCAGTGACACTATGCCTGTGCCTGTGCCAGAGTCAGATGAACATGCACGTCCGGTCAGACAGGCCAGGCTGAGACATGCACCGGCATGGACTGAAGACTTTGTTATGGGAGTCACTGTGTGTGAAAAGCAAAAATTGAGTCACTGTGAAAAAAAAAAAAAATTTGAGTGCTGACTAGATATGTAAAATTTTGCAATTGCATATGCGGTTGAAAATGTTTAATGATGCAAATGTTAAAGTTTAACAGTTGTTAATTCATACAAGTTTAAAAACACAAGGTTAATTCATAAGTTTGAAATGCAAACAAATGCGAGTAATTCAAGGGCTGAGATACAAAAGAAGGTAGCTATTATTCTTGCTCCATAGGCTCAATGGAAAAAAAGGGAAAAATTACTCCTTTAAAAATGTTCCCCATTACAGGTTCCCTGTTGATTCCTATTCTGCTACAGTTTGACTTGGTATAAGCGTTTGCTTATTGAGGGGGATATGTGGTGTTCTGTATTGTACCAGTAGGTGGAGTATTGAGGTACAGTGATATGTAATGAGGAGGGAGATTCGAAGGAGAATGAACTTGGAACATGGCGTGAAACAGGCTCTCGCATAAATCCCTATTTTATTCAATAAGTATTCTGTAACCGTTGTCCTTCCAGATTCCTGGAACAGAACACTTCACCAGTTTTCATGCTTAAGTCGTTTTTCGTGCGCCAAGCAGCCTTGCACATGACTCATTAACAACTACACAAGCATTGACATTTCATAGTTTTGCGTTTTGATTGGCTTTTACCTCATTTTCACGCTGTATTTCTTCACAAATGCTAAACACTGCTGCTAATAAAAACGTGAGACCCGAAACCAAAGCCAGAATCGGCGAGAATAACGCATCATTCACATAAGCACAAAATCTGTGCTGACACAAAAACTGAACAGTCAAACCCAACATCAGATTATTCTGTTTGGAGCTCCAGACAACGATTGCGGCGCGCAAAAACCTTGCCAATCTCAAGAAAATGAGCAGTGACTGGACCACCAGATTTCCCCTCACATTTGTACACAGGATTTTAACTTGCAAGACAGCGAAATCCAGACACAAAGCCCCTGAAACATTCCATTTCGACATTAACGTTAGCTGGCCAGTTCAACAGTTCTCTCTGGGCTTAATTAGTGCGAAGTTAACAAACATGAGGACAGCTAACATAACTAGCTAGGAAACAAAAAGTCACAGTAACATTACGCACATTTACACTTTTCCCTCCAACTTTGAGGTTACACAATTGGTTCTTCATAGAAAAATACCTCTAAAGGCTTTTTCCTTTTCTTAACCCATAAACTGTATAGTGTTAGCCGGGCAAATTGGCGTTTCATGGCGTTTTTAGTTGGTGGTTTATTTCGTGTCAATGAATGACGGACTGTGGCGCTAGTAGTGCAGTGACCGCTCTGCCCTTTCCGTAGTCCAGGTTGGAATACCCCACTTGCGTTGAAAAGGGGGTGGACAATAATTCAAATTAAAATTAATTTATTTTGGTTTTAAATAAATATTATGCTTAATATATTCAACTAAACAACGTTGTGACTTAAAAATAGCAGAAAAAAGTGTGTGTGTGTGTGGGGGGCAAAATAGTAGTTTTGCTACCCCACTTTTCAAAGTGGGGGGGCATTTGCCTGACTTGCCTATAGGTGTAGGCGCCTGTGTGTGTGTGTGTGTGTGTGTGTGCGCGTGTGCGCGCGTATGTGAGTGTGTTTGTTGGGGGGGCAGCAAACAGGAAATGGTTTGGGAGTAACTGGGAGGGGGAGCTGAAATGTAAAGTCTTAAGTGAAAATTAGGTAATGTATACATGCTTGTGTGTGATTGGATGGGTGTCCTTTCCAGAGGAGAAGCAGGGGTAGGGATTAAATTATGGATGGCTCTCAGGTATTAAAAAAAAATAAAAACAAATATGAGGTTGGGAAATGCAGTTGATTTTAAGAGGACAGGTGGATCAGGTTTGAAGGAAGTTAATGAGAGGTGACCAGATGGAGGGGTGTTCTACTGCAGAGTGTTGGGTGAAGTGTTCCATGGAGATGTGATCCATGAGTAGACTATCTCTTGTGTAATATTTTTATTGTTTTTTGATTACCAGTTCATGAGGATGGTTTTCTTGGCAGTAGTCGGGGTCAGGGGCAGAGTGGCTATCGGGACGACCGGGAGCTTTCCCAGCCCGCAGGCTGCTCTGCGTGGCCGTGTAATGTTTATGGTTGGCCCGCTGAGTTAAAACAATCATGAACATGATCCCATGAACATCTAAAAGTTTTGCTGAAGTTGTATGGTGCAAGTTGCAGACCAATATGTATAACACTTGGTATCTCTCTACATCTCACTCATGGTTGCTCAAGTTTCAGACTCACGCTCATCAGTCCAGCCTACTGATTTTTGTTTAGCCTCCTATCTTGATCTAATTCTTTTCATTCAGACGTTACATAACTTTCATGACCACAAATATAAAATTTACTGATATAAAATTTGTTTGTTTGTTCAAAAATTAATGTAGAATGGTCCGAGCAAAGCCTCATGGGAAATGGAAACTGCGTATCACTCTGCGTTTATCCAATGAACGTAGGGGGATGAATGAGCGGCCGTCAGACAGAAAGAACTCTTTAGAACTGTCTATATGTATATACTTTAATAATTCTCTACAAACCTGTTCAAAGTGCCTGGTTTTCCAGTTATTTAATTACCTGTGTTATTAGGTTGACATTGTCTATACTTCCATTTTAAACTTGTACTATAAAATATGTATATGTCTTATGTCTACTGTTATTTATGTTGTTGATCCAGGTCTATCATACAATATATTTTATCATTTCAGGTTGATGTTATATTTCAGCATCTGTTTATTTATAGAAAACACATAAAAGCTTTAAACCTACACTTTATTGTCAATTATGTGAATTTGCCTACTGCCATCTAGTGGTCATATTTCATATTTCTGTTACGTCCTTCCCAAATGTGTAGATTTGGCTGGTGATAGAACAGATGGAGGTATTCGACTCAAAGAAACATGACATAATCTGGGTCTTAAAAAAAAAGATGGTGGAGGGGATGGGTTGGGCCAGTGGTGGGCCGGTGCGGTCAGAATTTTCCTGGTGGATTTTGGTGTCCCCCTCTGCCCCTGTTTAGGGCTATGAGGGATAATTTATTGTTTGGTCAAGTCAAGTTTGTGTTTGATGTGTCGCCAAGTAAACAGAGCGATGGGGATAAAGGGATGTGGCAGCCCAGGAAGACTGAAAGTGACTTTATGACCTCACTCCAAAACTGCTGAGCAGGTGTGCAGTGCCAGAGGGCGTGAATATAGGTGTCTGGATTGTTTCGGTGCAGTTAATACAAGTGTCAGGTGAGAATCCCATTTTGAACATTTTGTGCCTCGGTGTAGTGAGTTCTGTGTAGTGTCTTATATTGAATTCGTCGAAGATTTGCATTTTTTGTCACGTAGATATGGACATGGTTCGAATTATAGGGGGGATTGGGGGGGTCTGACCCCCCTAATTAAGCCTTTAACCCCCCTATAAGAGGTAAAAACAACAGGTTGGGGGGTTCAAAATATTTATCCTTATCCTACCTATCATCATAAATATTACATTATATTTCTTATATTCATGCCTGGAAGAATCTTGTAATACGATTTCAGACACCCCTAAAGTGGACCATACCATTGACATTGGCCTTAGCTAAACGTCTCGTCTGCCTGTATCACTCCCACCAATGGCTCGCGTGTGTTGTGCCAAACGGTGAAGGCTACTGTAAGTAGCAATCTAGCCAGTTCAATACACTTTAGCTTCTTTCCCACAGAGTTTCTGAATTAAATTTAGTCAGGTGTCTACGAATGAACGCTAAAGTGCATCTATGGCTTGGCATTTTAGTATAAATAGAGGATCTCTAATGAGTGAGCCCAAGGTATCGAATTATGTATGAGAAGAGAGTAGCAATTTTCGCTTATTCCAAGCCTTCATCAAGGAATAACGTTAAACAAAAATTACCACTGGAGTCAGGGCCAGCGCTTGCCTAGACGATTGCCTTGGCAAAAATCCATCCCTTTATTGGGAACAATTAGTCCTGGCTTGTTCTTAATGGTTTTCCTTTATTAACACGTTTTCCAATTTAAGAATAGGCCTAATCAAGTGGCAATTGAAGACACGGCTTCTCTCCCCCATGCGATCTAACAGCGACAAATGGGCTACATTCAGTTCAGAAAACTAATTAATTATAATTAGGTCTATGCACTGGCACTCAGCGACGTAACTTTTTTTCCAGCGCGAGCGGCATTTCAGAACTCTTCAGCGAATGAAGGTAATTCTGGTGACAAGTACGTGGTTTCGTCCGTTTGCGTTTTCCAATCGGACAGCTGTCTATTTTTTACGGCAAGTTGCGTGACCATGCTACAAAAACAGGTGTGTGTACTTGTCGCCGAAATGACCTTCATTCACAAAAGAGTTCTGAAATGCCGCTCTCGCTGGAAAAAAATTACCGTTGCTGAGTGCCGGTGCATAGACCTATTTATAATTAAATTATTTTTCTATACTGAATGTAGCCCATTATTTTGTCGCTGTTAGATCGCATGGGGGAGAGATGCCGTGTCTCCAGTTGCCACTTGATTATTCTTGAATTGGAAAACGTGTTAATAAAGGAAAACCATCCAGAATTAGTCAGGACTAAATGTAGTCAATAAAGGGATGGATATTTTCCCCCAAATTTTCAGGTCTAGCGCCGGCCCTGACTGGAGTTTCATAAATTTTACATCTCAGGTTCACAAATTTGAGATCCTGTTTATCCCATAAATGTCAGAATCGTATCATTTGGAAAATTTAAGAAGAGCGTTAGCTTCTAGTTGGCCGTCTATTCAAGTCCATAGGATGAATAATTACCTAGCTACCATGCTAACGCTTTTCGCCATTAAATCAATAAATTCTATGACACTGTAGTTTTGCTCGATAACAATGACTCGTTTAACTTATTAATATAATGGCAAAAGCAATGGCATGCTTGTTAGTGTTGGGGTCAACGGAGGAAAACTTTCATATGTGAGGACATTCAAACAGAGGATTTCCCATGACTACTTGTTGCCTGTAAGCCCCTCCCGCCAGCAGGCCAGGCAGATAAAAGCAGTGGTCAACCAGTTTATCACTCTCTTGTCTCTTGGCTCTTTGGACTCTCTCTTTTGGCTCTGCTCTCCCCCCTTGGTGAGGCTCCTGGAACTCTGGGGACTTCTCAGGCTGGGGTATTCCTCCCCCACCTCTGGGCCTCTCTCTCCCCCGTAGCCCTGCACAGCCATGCTGAAGCATCAGCCATGCTACCAGGAGTAGAACAAGCCTAGGAAGCAACAGCTTGCTTTTGAGGAGCGGTCAGCCCCTCCTCTTTCCACAACAAAGACACTTACCTTTCCAGCACCAGAACCGCTCTTTCCGGCTGGATCAGCGTCTTCCATGATCGGATCCTCCACCGAGCAGCAACCACAAAACTTCCCTCCTCTACTAAGGACTGGTAACAACTGGGCATCCGAACCTTCTTTTTAGACTAATACTGACTGTATGTACTGTATTGTAAAATGATTGTTTTTGGGATTGTGTTTTAGTAGGTCAGGATGGTATTCATGCGTAGCAGACAGGGTGTACAACCCCAAAACGTAATATCGCCGCAAAACGTAAAACTCCCCCTAAACGTAATAAAAATTAACGCAAAACGTAAAACTCCCCCTAAATGTAATAATTTCTAACGCTAAACGTAATAATCGACCTTCCCCCTAAACGTGAAATTTCTAACGCTAAACGTAAATACTCAGCCTCCCCCTAAATGTAATAAAAGCTGCCGCAAAACGTAATATCGTCGGCCTGCTGATAAAACCTCGTATCTTCAGAATGATAAACTTTACAGGAAAATTAAAATAATAAAATAATATAAATATATTAATATAATTTAAAATAGAAATAAGATAAAAAATGTTTAATTTTGCATTTAAGAATAGTGGACATACGAGTTTTTGTTTCTCATCAATTTGGAGATACGAGGTTTTATCAGCAGGCCGACGATATTCAATTTTTTGTTGTTCATGAAGTGAGCTTCAAGTGTTCGACAATGCATTAAACAATATTTCGAGAATGCGGCGAATTTGACTCATTCAACAGGTGCTGCCTCACTCGCAGCCAAATCCGCCTACCAAAATTTACGTCAGATCTATCATAGATAAAGATCGACGGTGATTCCTCAAGGATTTTTTGACGTTAGCAAGGGCTGCCTTATAGAGACTACCTGAAACATCCCTCTTTCCATAATTTTAACCCACTCTCGCCATACCTGTTGCAGGCCAAACTTTGAGCGAATCATATTTTATTCGTGCTGTAACTCCTATAGGGGAGACCGGGGATGATAGTAACATTTTTTGTTTGAGCATCTGTAACTCAGGGATTCTTTATGCCAGATCTCTCAAACTTTGCAGCATAGTATCCATGTTTGTTGAATACAAATAGCACTCACTTAGACATCTATAACACAATCACAGAACATGTGAATTAGCATCAAATACGAAGAGTGCACTTGTTACAACCCACCCCGCTGCTGGGATGAGTTGTAACACCGGGTGGGGATAGATGTAACACTGAGAGGTAATCTGCTGAAATAAAATATTCAAAATTCAATTTCTGCAAGGACTCTATTGAAGAATTAAGATTTAACATTATCTACAAGCTGAACCATTTTAAGTAAACGAAAAGCAAAGTTCCTCAAAAACTTTTAATTCAGAGCAAAACAACTTCTGCATGTATGTTTGCATGAGTGCCTATTTGCATGCATGTGTGTAAGTAGAGGTCTGTGTGTGTGTGTGTGTGTGTGTGTGTGTGTGTATGTGTGTGTGTGTTGGTTTAGGTGTGTGTGTGTGTGTGTGTGTGTATGGGTGTCCAAGACTATTCTTTCACTCACTGTTGCAGTTGTGGCAAATGTAGGTGGCTGCCCCTGGGATGCAGGCTTTGTGGGCTCAGAACAGACAGTGTTACAACTATCCCCACCTCAGGCAGCCATTACATAGCTAGCTTTTTAAGCATGTGGGTTTAAAGTTAGCATGAATGCAAAGTACCTGATTAAACTATAGAAACTGCTGTTTTAGGTATAATAAATCAAATAATTGTATCTACAACACAATGATCACAAGACAAAAATAATCTTCATGAAAAATTTTACTTTCTTACCTGAAAATCAGTTTTTTGGTCATAAAATCCACAAAGTTGCACACAGAGATATGCCATTTCTCCTGTGAGCTCAAAAAGGAAGTAGGGAGTGTCCTGTATTGATGACATCACTGCATCTATTTCTGATTGGTCAAAAAGACAGTGTTACATTTTACCCAGTGTTACAACACTCCTTGGTCTCCCCTACCCTGTATGTAATAGAACTGCCGCTAAACGTAATTTTCAGAAATCTGTTATTGGAGTTGAACGACTTTCTATCATCTGATAGAAAATATTTTTATGTCAAATACCTGGAGAACGTCTTACGGTCTGTAATTGTGAAAACGTGTGTTCCTATAAATAACTTAGAAACGAATCCCCATGAATAATTGTTTTAATTATTTTCATGTGTATAGTACGTAGGCTACAGGCCCCTCCCCCCATTCTGATGTGCTTCCACCACCCCGATAACGTTTCAACCGTACCATTATCTCAGGCTAAGCACAAGGCCCCCCCCCCCATATGTAACACACCTTGCCGCAAAACGTAAGAATTCCCCCATATGTGATAAATCTTAATGCTAAATGTAAGAACTCCCCCTATATGTAACAAACCCAAACCCTAAATGTAAGAACTCCCCCTATATGTAACAAACCTTAACCCTAAACGTAAGAACTCCCCCTATATGTAATAAACCTTAACCCTAAACGTAAGAACTCCCCCTATATGTAACAAACCTTAACCCTAAACGTAAGAACTCCCCCCATATGTAACACACCTTGCCGCAAAATGTAAGAACTCCCCCTATATGTAACAAACCTTAAGGCTAGACATAAGAACTCCTCCTAAATGTAACAAAGCTTAACGCTAAACGTAAGAATCCTCCTATATGTAACAAATCTTAACGCTAAACGTAAGAACCAGTGTTTCTGTTTAGTGAAGAAGTTAAATGGTGATCATTGTACAGTTTTGTAGCTTTCCTCAGATTGTTGAACTGTTCTACACTGATTTCTTTCTTCTATTTCTGAATTTCACTGCCCTTCATTTGCATCATCGTGTGGCATATATAGTAAAAACCTTCCTGATCGAGCAAACTTCATGATGGAAAAAAACCTCAATTGTAGGCCTGCTACCTTCGATCCACAAATGGCAATTTAATATCTAAAATTCATTGGAAAAAAAAAAACCCGCTTAGATCTTGATTTAAGAATTAATAAGAGATGCGGTCACCGAGGCTCCAAATGGGTGTCGCTTTGTCTGTTTTCGTAGAATTGCGATGGAGCTTTTCATTCCGAAAAGCGACACTACGTCTCCATAGCTTAAAATAAACTTAGCCGGGTCTACTCTTTCCTTATATCGGCCTGCTGATAAAACCTTGTATCTGCCAAATTGATAAGAAACAAAAACTCATATGTCCACTGTTCTTACATGCAAAATGAAACATTGTTTTTTATTTTTAATTATATTTATATGTTTATATTATTTTATTTTATTTTTTAATTTTATATTTATTTTTTATTTTCCTGTAAAATTTATAAAATTTGTGTTATAGATGTCTAAGTGAGTGCTATTTGTAGTCAACAAACATGGATACTATGCTGCAAAGTTTGAGAGATCTGGCATAAAGAATCCCTGAGTTACAGATGCTCAAACAAAAAATGTTACTATCATCCCCGGTCTCCCCTATAGGAGTTGTAGCACGCATAAAATATGATTCACTCAAAGTTTGGCCTGCAACAGGTATGGCGAGAGTGGGTTAAAATTATGGAAAGAGGGATGTTTCAGGTAGTCTTTTTAAGGCAGCCTTTGCTAAGGTCAAAAAATCCTTGAGGAATCACCGTCGATCTTTATCTATGATAGATCTGACGTAAATTTTGGTAGGCGGATTTGGCTGCTAGTGAGGCAGCACCTGTTGAATGAGTCAAATTCGCCGCATTCTCGAAAAATTGTTTAATGCATTGTCGAACACTTGAAGCTCACTTCATGAGCATCAAAAGATTGAATATCGTCGGCCTGCTGATAAAACCTCGTATCTCCAAATTGATGAGAAACAAAAACTCGTATGTCCACTATTCATACATGCAAAATTAAACTTTTTTAATCTTATTTATATTTTAAATTATATTAACCCTTTCGCAGGCACAGCGACATTTTTGTCGTTTTAACCAACGTGTTTTATAAAGTCTTCTCTCATTGGCCGATTGCGGGAATTCCCTTGTTAGTTACACTCATTACCATTGGCTGTCTCTCAGGTCACCCAGCACTGTATTTTTAGCCGTGAACGAGGCATGGGATTTCCTAAAAACGCTAAATACGAGACTACTTCCGGGTCAAATTGTGGGACATGTGAACATGGCATCGACGAAGTACAAACAGCCGGCATTCTAGCCGTGTTTCTAAACGTAAATACAACGTGGATGAAGTTTTTGCTTTTATTGAATGACTCTGACGATGAGTTTGAATATCCAGAGAGCGGAGTGACTTGGATCCAAACGATTTTAGCGATTCTGGAGAGGATTAAAACATAAAAACATCAGTTATGGGAAACTTATTATGAGATTTGGTGTTATTTTATTGTTATTTTGAATAACAATCATATTTTGGTAAAAACCCAAAATTAATCCGTCCGTGGGGGTATGCATCTGGGCCAAAATTTGCCTGCGAAAGGGTTAATATATTTACATTATTTTATTATTTTTTATTTTCCTGTAAAGTTTATCATTCTGAAGATACGAAGTTTTATCAGCAGGCCGACGATATTACGTTTTGCGGCAGTTTTTATTACATTTAGGGGGAGGCTGAGTATTTACGTTTAGCGTTAGAAATTTCACGTTTAGGGGAAGGTCGATTATTACGTTTAGCGTTAGAAATTATTACATTTAGGGGGAGTTTTACGTTTTGCGTCAATTTTTATTACGTTTAGGGGGAGTTCTACGTTTTGCGGCGATGTTACGTTTCGGGGTTGTACACAGGGTCTTGCATGCAAATAACCTCCTGTATACTAACACGGCACCTTCCCTCTGCAAAACACACACCTTTCTTCATTTTAACTGAATACATGCCGAAACACAACATTGAGCGTTTTCAGTCATCTAATATGACTTTAAAAACACTCTTTCTGAAACTTTTATTCATTCATTATCAGGTTCCCTTCCCCCACTTCCACATGGTCAGCAAGACACCTTTGATCATCCTTTTGTTCCCTCTCACCCACAATCACAGACACACACAGACACAGACACACACACACACACACTCCACCCTCATTATGTATATAGTGTTCAGTGTAGTCTAGATTGTGTGTTTTATTTGCTTTATTTAAATAAATATTCTTAAAGGACATATGCTATGGTTATTAATGTTGTACAAGTGTGAATGCAATCGCCAACCTCTTCTATGTAGAACTCCGAATCCTTCGACCTAACTATTGATAAGGTAATTTGGTTATAATTATTAATTTAATTATTAATCAATTTCCATATTAATAGTTTAGTCAATATTGAGACTGAAGTGTTATTAATTGGCTATCGTTTTCCCTTCACTGAGGAAGGGTGGTGCCCCAAGGTATGAATATTAATATTTAATATTATTATCACAATATCATATACTTTTTTGATAGTCAAATTAATAATACGATTAGGCAAATTGCCTCAACACATGGTGTTCACTTGTGAGGTGTAACCCCAACAGCCGGCGCCCTTGTGTGACGTGCCATTGCACGCACAACAACGTCGCCACTGCTTGGGCATTATCACTACTAAGATGCCACCATTCGAGGCATTTCCTGAACATTGGCGTTCTGTACGAGGCATTACCCCAACACTAGCGAATTATTAATCCCATTGATTTGAATAAACCGCAAATTAGAAACCAACGCTAGCGATGGTTAGCGGTTACCAGCAGGAGGATTGGTAACGTTACCCTGTTTGCCAATGATCGGAATCTGATTTATCGGAATGCCAGAAAGCTGTATCACAGGCATAGACTGTATAAAAAGATTGCACCTGTGTAACACCAGACCTGTATCTAATGGGTTGTATCATGCCGAATTTTAAACATTTATGGGATAAAATGTCATATCTATCATTAGCTCACTCTGGTGCTCAGTCATTATGAGCAATGAGACAATGGAGGATTAGTTGTACAGATACGTTATGTTTTGACATGAATAAAAATAGTGGTGGAAGAACTACTCAGATCCTTTACCTAAGTGAAAATATCAATACCATAGAGTAAAAATACTTAACTCCAGGTAAAAGTCCTGCATCTAAAATCCTACTTAAGTAAAAGTAAGGTATTAAAGTACTGGTTTTACAGAAATTGTACTGTGACTGATGTATTAAATAAATGTAACATTGTTCATGCTGCTGAGTGAAGGCGGAACCAGCATTCAATGTGGAGCTGGTTTGAACTGCCTTGAAAGGGTCACAGAATAAATCTGAGAGGTTGTGAGATGATGGATTGGGTAGTTCTGCGACATAAATTTGGATTAATTTTTCAGATTTTTTTTTTCTTACTTGACTTGTTGTAATATTGGAGATTTTTTTACCTCATTGGGCCTGAAACAGTTATTTATTTCAAGTCATGTGAAGGGAGATTTCTCTTTGGTGGAACTGTAAACTACTTCTAGACATCTGAGACATCTGAAATGTGACAAAGAGACTCAAATACATGCAAATTTTTTGTAAGCGCCCACAAGCCAAACATTTTGGGAGCCACTGGTTTAATCCTTAACAATACAGTGTAATTTTATAAGATTATCTAAGTAGTATAAAGTAGTGGAGTAGAAAGTACAATATATCCCTCTGAAAGTTGTGTAGTGCATATATATATATATATATATATATATATATATATAATGATCATCATCAGACATTACGTTAAACAAGCAAAATACTGAAATACTGTAAGGATTGTAAGACTTCAGTTCACTGAAAAACGCGCCTGTGTAGTTCAGGGTTCCCTTTATGTCCTGGAGAAGAAGTTGACCCCCCCCCCCCAATTGTCACTGTATAATTCGCACTCTGGATATAGATGCTTTGCAAATTTTGTTACAGAAGTCGGCATCAGGAGCAATTGACAGGTCATCTTCCCATTTACAAGTAGGAAAGGAGAGCGTTCTATCTGATTGTGAAATAATTCAGTATATTTTGAAGAGCAGTTTTTTAACTGAACTAATGTTAATAAGGTCTGAGCTTGATGGGGGGACAGCAAGGTTGATGGGTGTGATGTTACATGTGTCTTGTATTGATGATTTGCGTTGTAGATATTCCAGATATTGATTGTTCCTGATGCCGTACTCCTGGACCAGGTGGGTGAATGAAACCAGTGTTTTGTTCTGAAAGATGTGTTGTAGGTGTGTGATCCCTGTCTCCGACCATGTGCAAAAGTAAAGTGGTTTCTTGTTGCTTATAAAGTCGAGGTTATTCCAAATTGGACTAAGTTTAGATAGTCCGACTGTAGAGTTTGTGACTTTGTGGAATTTCCACCAGGCTATCAGAGTCGTCGATATTGTTAATGTTTTAAAACAGGGGTGATGGATTGACTGAGAAATGGTAAATCTGATGATGTTACAAAATGTCTTATCTAAATCTAACCATATATTGTCTGATTGGTGGGGATGAATCCACTTGAATATGTGAGGAGTCCACTTGCAAAGGCTTCTAAGTCAAGTTGGTCCATTTTTTAGAAAAATCTGATTTTTTTTGGTTGGCATAGAAATTATCTTCCATAGATAGTAATTTTCACTATACTGAAACTATTAGCCTTGCAGACATAGTCCATGAGGCAATTCATTTTTTTTTTTAAGAAATGACTTTGATTTTGCAACACAAAGTTTTGACTTAGCAGGTTTTGAAAGTGGAGTGGACATTTAGCAGGTTTTGACAGTGTTTAAACCAGCCCCGTTGCTCAATAGGTGAAGGTATTTGAGTCAGGACCCACTCTACATGCAACCCAATGCTACAGACAGCACAGTGGTTGAATAGCTGCTATGACAATAACAACATAAACATGAGTCCATGGGTTCAAATCCCCCTTTTATGGTATCACTATCATCACACTTGCATTTTCTGCGATCAAAACGAAACTTGAGTCTGCATTCCCCATCTTGAGATAGAGAAAGCAAAAGCTGAACAGGCTATAAAAGCTCAACTGTTCCTTCTAGCGTACGAAAATGGAATCACGTTTCCACATTGGCTGATGACTTAGCAGAATTTCACAGTTTCCTCCTTGACGTGGCAGGTTTTGACAGAGTTTTGCTTTTTCCGTTACAATTTATCACATTATTTAGAAGGGTTTGAAAGTGGAGCTATCAGTGGGACATGCGCAGGTTCCTGAAAGAGAGGCTACGGGAGATAACTCATTTAATTGAGAGGGTTTGGTTGGAATCATAGTAAAAAGATAATTAATTTTGGGAAGTACTGTCATTTTGACTGTCGCTATTCGCCCTATTTTGGAAAGTGATAGGTTAATCCAACGGAGGAGGTTGTCGGTTATTGTTTTAAGTGATGGAATTTAGTTGAGATTGAACAGCTCTGACAGCCTGGGGGAAATGTTAATACCCAAATATGTGACTACAAGCAGTAACTACAGGGAACAAGCAACATGACGTAATCATAAGTTTTGAAGCAGGAGGGACACAAATTAGTTTTTCAAACAATTTCCAGTTCATGGGACATAGCTGTGTGTGGTATACTTTACCCTGCAAATTTCACATTGATTGGTCTGGTTTTCAAATAGCAGCTGTTACCTGATTGACAAATAGCAGCCAGATATTTATAGACTTATTTTGCTCATTGGAAAGGCTATTTTATCCTCATCCAGAGATGCAATATGCAAAATTAGAACCATTGAGTCAAATGGTTGAAAACAAATATGCAATTTTACATTGTTTTTCTTACTACAGCACCACATATTGGCCAATTGGAATCAAATTTGTTGCACCTCTCTATAGCCCCATCATTTGGCCAATCAAAGTAATTTGCATTCAGACTGCACTCTTACACATCCTTAACAATAGTATAAAGTTTCATGATTGATGACAGTTAAAGTGAGTATACGGGCTAATGAAATTAATTGGCTGATGTCAGCCATCTTGTTTGAACTATCACTTTGTTCTTCCAGGTTTTCATGGCAACCTTCACCATTATGAAGCATGCAATATTTAAAGTTGCTCGCACAATGGCTTAAGAGTTATGACCATATGTTTGCTATAGCGCCACCTTCAAATAGATTTAAACTAAATTCAGTGTGAAGAAGTTGCATGGCCTGTAGATGCATATTCTCAAGTTTGGTGATGATTGGATATTGCATTAAGAAGTTACATCTCTTTATATCAATGTAGGCCATGCCTTCAAAATTCATTGGCTTACTGTGGCTACATCCTTTTAACTTAGCAAAATTCTTTATGCCGGGATTTTAGATCTTGGTCTCAAGATGCTGTCTACCAAATTTTGTGCAAATTGATTGCACCATCTAGGAGGAGATAGACATTACATTTTGTATGAATTGATCTCACTGCTTAGGAAGAGATAAAAATGTAAGGTTTCACAAACATAAGTTGAGCTTCATATGGACACCATCGTCCTCGCTTCAGCACAGTCTAATTCCTCTACCAAGACTACAGATGCAACCTCTGCACTTGGTCCTCCTCATGAAGTCGAAACCCAACCTGCACCTGACTTCGCTGCTCGCAGCTCAGCCACTGGTCCCTATCCTCTCATCACTGTTCCTGACAACTCCTGGGCACGGCTTGGAGCTAAGCCTAAAGCCCCAATCAGTTCAACTCCATTATCCCAGGAGCCCTGGTCTGTGGTCGGTGGAAGGCACTCCTCGCGTGAACCTCCTTGCTTCAACATCCAGCTGGAAAACAGGTTTGACGTTCTCGACAGGCAAGACTTTCCCCCACTAGTGCATCAGTCCTCCCCATCTCCCAGGTCCCACTCAATCGTAAGCACCCGTGTACTAGGTTTTGCCACTTTTTACCGGCTTTCACCCCGGCACCGCAGCGGGTCGCACCTCAAACTGCTTCCAGCGTTGCTCCACCATCACAGATGGAAGCTTCACCATCACAGGTGGAAGCTCCACCACAAACTGCTTCCCCTCTGCTTCCGTCCTCGTCGTCCATTACTTTGGATTTCAACCGAGTCAGTGTAAACTCTGTGCCTCCTTGTCCCCCTTTCCCTCCGACCACATTGATAATCGGGGACTCCATTGTCAGAAACATCCGTTTCTTCAATGCAACAACGCAGTGTTACCCTGGAGCCACTGTTTCCATCGTCCTGGAGAAACTCCCAAGTATCTTGGGTGCCTTGCCACCGACTATCCACAGATTAATTTTACATTTGAGGACAAATGATACATCCTATAGACAGTCTAAACTGACCAAATTTGTTTCTAGCAAACTTTAAAACCTTTTACACAGCTGTGGGAAGTCCGTTTTTATCAGTGGCCCAATTCCCACACTTGGTCGTGGAGTAGAACAATTCTCTAGACTCCTTAGTCTCCACACCTGGCTACAGTCTGTGTTCAGGGTTCATAATGTGTCTTATATTGATAACTTCAACTTGTTTTGGAACAGATGGTCATATTTTAAGTCAGATGGCATCCACCCCAATAAATTGGGTAGCGCATGTTCCCAGATAATTTACACTATGCAGTGCGGTCTTGTCCACGTGATTGACTGTTTACCTTCCATTTCCTGCCTCTTCCTCCTCCTTGTTCTTCTTTGGTTTTACACAAAAGTACTGTTTCTTATGAGAGCGCCCCGATCTCAGGTCATCTGTGTAATGTTCTTGTTCTGTTCTGCCTAGTCTATGCCAGGTTTTTGTTCCCGCACTGCCAGTGGAATCCTCTTCATGTCTGTGTTCCAGTCCACGTCTTGTTTTCTCTTGTGCATGCACTGCTTCTTCGCTATTGGCTGGCTGCGGTATTTCCATTTTCCTTCAGCGCTGTTCTGGCTTCGGGGCTTTCTAATCTTATGCCAATTAACTGTTTTTAGTTACTAACAGCTACTAACATTCACGGGAGGTGTTTTTCTTAGACAGGCACTTTACTAATATTACTAACTTAGGTAGGGTGTTAATTGTCATGATTTCCTGCTGTGTTATTATTTCAGATCTCGCTTTGCTTTCCTGCATAACTTTTTCACTCTTCCTTCAATCTACATACTTTATTGGTACTTAGCTGAGCACGCTCATTTTCTTGATGAGCTCTTTATGTCATTAAGCCCTCGTCCAATGTCTTGCGTTCATGCTTTGTTTCCTCCTTGTTCTGCCCAGGTGTTCCTTGTTCCTGTATCAAGCCTTGTACCTTTATATTCCGTGGAGGCATTCCTGTTGGAAGTCAGTCCGTTGTGCTGTTTTGGTTCCCTGCTATGGTCTAGAGTGTTTTCATGCGTATTTCCTTGCTTGTATTCATGCCATGCTTTTCATGTCCAGTCATTGTATACCCTTTAGTTCAGCTCTTGGAGTATAGTTTTTTGTTGGCCTTGTGCCCCCTTAAGCCTGCAGTATTTCTTAGTTTGGTAACACTTTATTTGACGCCCATCTCTATACCGCATTACAACCATACTTATAATGACTTATAATGCAGTTATAGCACTGTATAACTATAGTTATAAACACTCGTAAATGATCATAATGCTTTATAACAATAATCATAACACACTATAAAGCATTTTATCATGACTTATAAGGTCAGGTATTATAATACGTTATAATTGTTAGTAACTCGCTGACAATGCCCACATCGATAATGCATTATAAATATAGTTATAATGTGTTATAATTGGCTTATAAACATGTATAACTATCATTATAAACACTCATAAATCATCATAAGGCTTTACAACAATAAGCATAACACATCATCGAGCAATTTATAATGGCTTATAAGGTCAAGTATTATAATACTTCATAATTGCTGGTCCCTTGCTTACCGTTTCTTGTTGCAAGGATCAAAGTGTATTATAATGATCATAGCTGTAATACATTATAACTCTTTATAATGTATCATAATCACTGGTATAATGCATTATAATGTGATTACAACTTACTCTAAGTGGTCATTGGGTGCTTCAAGTAAAGTGAGGAAATTGCTCAGGTATAGGCTGAAATAATACATTACAAGCTGGTCATAAGTCACTGGTATAATGCATTATAATGTGATTATAACTTACTCTAAGTGGTCATTGGGTGCTTCAAGTAAAGTGATGAAATTGCTCAGGTATAGGCTGATATACCACATTACAAGCTGGTCATAAGTCATGATAAGTTGTTTGCTTTAAGAAAAGTAAAAAAAAAAAACACATTTAATCCATGCAAGAACAACACAAAACACTGCAAAACTTTTTTTTATTAACAAATGTGACTCCTTCAAAAAACTTTCAATTATCACATTCACAGTGGAGTGGCATAGGTTGATAAAAGTGACTGCCTCAAAAAAAAAAAAAAACTCTTACATCTCAACCTTTACATTCACAGTAGAGTGGCATAGGTTAATAAACAAAAGTGACTCCTTTACAAAACTAAAAAACTCTGAAATCTCGATCATCACATTCATAGTGGAGTGGCATAGGTTGATAAACAAAACTGACTCCTTCAAAAAAAAAAAATTATATATATATAATATAGAAAAAAAACTCTTACATCTCAACTTTCACATTCACAGTGGAGTGGCTAAGGGTAGCAGCTCATTATCAGATTTCATCTTTATGATCTTTTCTTTTATTTTGGGGGTCATCGCTGAGCGACATCTGTCTACAAGCGTGGATAGCTTCTCCATCCTTTCGTTCCAGGGAGGTAAGGCCTTGTACACATCTGGAGCTGCAATTTTTAGCTCTACAATTGCAGATGTCCTGGCAATGGTGCTCCGGTCAACACCAACGGACTCGAATGCCCTCTTCATGGAATTTCCCTCTTTGAATACTTCAAGTGCCTTCATGTATCTTGACAGGATACCTGTGGTGTTTCTCACTGAAGGAAAATGGCATTGTTGAATCAAATGGTTATACACAATGAAATGACAAACAATTAATTAACAATATTTTTGTAAGTGTACTCCTGATATTACAGGGCTGTACACTGTAACCAGTTTGATTGCATATGCTATTAAAAATCATTGTCCATAGAAAAAGATGTATCGCGAGTGGGTTGCGTACTGCAATGTGAGCATCATATTCGGCTGTTTACCTGGGGATCAACACGATGAAAGTTTAAACGGTCGCCGCCATGAAAACTTTCCAGAGTTGTAACATCCTGTCTGTGAGTTTTACAAACCACTGCGTGGTGTTTTGGCTTCTGATAAATCCTTAAATGCATTAATCTGTAACTCCATCTGCACGTCCTGTATAGTATTTCACCGGTATTTCAAACGACACAACCCCACCATAGTGGCCCACTAGTTGTAGTGCAGGTGTTACACTGTGTTTGGCAACCCATCAAATTCTGTGACCTGCCCTGATAGGGTGTGAATGCAGCCTGTTTGGAAAGCTCATCAGCGACATATGTTGGTAAAAACGCGAACACACTATAGGAAAACAAAATGTCTTGTAAGTCTCTGCCATAGTTTTTTTTTTTTTGAATATGTTGAACATGTTACTTATTTATAACAACACATTATATGCTTATATCTCCAGTCAGATTTTAGCACAAAATTCTACATACCATTGGCTTCCCTCATCTAAGCATTCAAGGCAGCCAAACTATAAGGCATGGCCGCAGTTTTTTTCCCCCTCAAGTTTATTTTAGATCAGCATGGATGGATGTACAGGAAACATTCAACAGTTTATTTCTCAAGTTTGAATATTTTGTAAAGAACCAGTTCAAATGCCATTCAATAAGTAAATTAATTTTGACCAATATCAAATTAATTTTAACATAACATAACATAACATAACATAACATAACATGAATGGCGAGAACAGCCGTTCAGCCCAACTAGGCTCGCCAGTTTCTTTGTACTATCGTGAATATATCACTTCAGATACTCAATGACTCAATGGTATCTAACTTTAAGTCAAGCCTGCTCTTGAAAACTCCCAAGGTCTCTGCCTCAACAATATGGTCAGGCAAGCTGTTCCACAATCAAATTACTCTTTGGGTGAAGAAATATTTCCGAATATCAGTGCTAAATTTACCTTTGGTCAGCTTCCATTTGTGACCCCGAGTTCTACTAACAACACTTGGTCGAAGGAATCCTACCTAATTCACTTTGTTAATCCTTTTAACATATTTAAAGACCTCAATCAGAACACCCCTTAGTCTCCTTTTCCTAAGACTAAAGAGATTAAGGATCTTCAGCTTTTTCTCATAGCTTTCATCTTTAATACCAGGAATTAGCTTTGTGGCTCTTCTCTGAACTTTCTCTAAAGCCTCTATGTCTTTCTTAAAGTATGGTCCCCAGAACTGTACACAATACTCTAGATGTGGTCTGATGAATGTGTTGTACAAAAGAAGCGTCACCTCCTTGGATTTGAACTCAATACTTTTGGCAATGTATCCCGCATCCGATTTGCTTTTTTAACTGCTACGGCACAATGGCTAGAGCCTGTGAGGGTTTGGTCAACAATCACTCCCAGATCTTTCTCTTGTGGAGCACATTCCAGTTTAAAACCTCCCATGAAGTAATCCCGTCTAATGTTTTTATTACCTACATGTACTACTTTACATTTCGCTACATTAAATTTCATTTGCCACATTTCTGCCCAATTCTGGATTCTATCCAAATCATCCTGAATCACTTTAGTGGACTCTAAACTATTTGCCAAACCTCCCAATTTAGTATCATCTGCAAATTTCACTAATCTGCTCTCAATATTCCTATCAAGGTCATTAATGTTGATGAGGAACAGCAGGAGTCCCAACACCGATCCCTGGGGGACGCCACTCCCCACCATACCTAGCTCAGATGAGATACCACTGACCACCATTCTTTGTGTTCTGTCCTGCAACCAGTTTTGAATCCACTTCAGAATACCTCCTGTAACTTTAATGGAGCTCATTTTAAAAATTAGTCTCTTATGCGGTACTGTGTCAAATGCTTTCTGAAAATCCAAATATATGCTGTCATAAGCCCTGCTCTGGTCATAAGTCTTGGTGGCCTCTTCAAAAATTCCAGAAGGTTTGTCAGGCATGACCCTCCTTTTTACGGAAACCATGTTGGCTATCCCTCAAGATATTGTTACGTTCAAGAAATAAGTCCAGCTCATCTTTTATGATAGATTCCAATATTTTGCACGCAACGCAAGTTAAACTGACTGTCCTATAATTACCTGGCTCAGTACGGTCCCCTTTCTTATTTATTGGTATTATAATACCCTGTTTCCAATCATTTGGTATTTCTCCAGTTTCTAAAGACCGTCTAAAGATGGCGGATAGCGGCTTAAAGATGATCTCACTAACTTCCCTGAGCACTCTAGGATATAAGCCATCAGGACCCGCCGCCTTATCTGCCTTTAGTTTATGCAACTTGTCTAATACTACGTTATCCCTAACCTCAATTTCTGCTAAATAATCTTGAGCATTGGACATGCCCTCTGGCCGAATAAAGACCTGCTCTGAGGTAAAATTCTCAACAAAGTAACCGTTTAAGGTGTCCGCAATATCCTTGTGATCATATAGCAGCGATCCATTTTTATTCTTTATGCACTTAACCTGGTCTTTGACTTTCCTTTTTCTGCTACAGTGCTGAAAGAAGCGCTTAGGGTTAGTTTTTGCCCCCTCTGCAATTTGTCTTTCATACAGTCTTCTAGCATTCCTCAGCTCTTTTTTGACCACAGCCCGCATTTTACAATATTCAGCCTTAGTAATCTCATTGTTATCCTCTATGTACCTCTTATAAAGATTCCTCTTTTCCCTCAAACTCCTACGAATAGCTGCGGTCATCCACTGAGGATTCTGCTTTTTCAGCTTACTTTTGGACACCTTTGCAATGAATTTGCATTGTGAATCAAGTAAAACCCCCTTAAATCTTTCCCACATCTCAGTTACAGACTCACAGTCCAGGAGTGTCTCCCATTTTATTTCACTTAGATATGAGCATCCTGTGAAAGTTTGCTCGCCTAAAATTGAAAATTTTTGTTTTTGGAGACACCTTTTTTACTTCCCATGAAACCTCAAAATTAATAGTAGAGTGATCACTTGTCCCAAGTGGCTCCCGTACCTCAACATTGCTAATTCTATCTGGGTCATTACAGAGCACTAAGTCTAAAATTGCCTTCTCTCTTGTAGGTTTATTAACATACTGCACCAAAAAATTATCATTTATGACATCTAGAAATTCTTCCTCCCCCCTACCCTGTCCTTTCACCATTTCCCAATCAATACCGGGATAATTTAAGTCTCCCATAATAATAGTCCCTCCTCCTCTACAAGCTTGCGTAATCCTCTTAAAGAGCATTTCATTGACTGTACTGTCCAAAGCTGGTGGTCGATAGCATACACCTATGTTTAAACCAGTCTCATGTTTGCCAGTGAGCCTGACCCAGATATCTTCAAGAGGGCAAGGAATGTTCAATTTCAGGAATTTCCTGCACATTTATGTTTTCATTCACATAGAGTGCTACACCCCCTCCTCGCCTATTGCATCTATCCTTCCTAAAGAGCTTATAACCTTCTACATTATATTCATCTCCATCCTCTTTACTAAGCCATGTCTCTGTAATCCCAACTATGTCATAGCCTTTACTAATCATAACGGCCTCAAGTTCTTGAAATTTATTTTTAATGCTTCTTGCATTTAGATAAAAACACTTCAGGTTATCACGAACGCTCTTCCCCTTCGAATTCCCATGTGCCCGCTGCTCAAAGCCCCTCACCGCGCTTTTTTGCTTTAAAAATATATCATCAATAGTGCATGTAACGCTGTCAACTTCCATCAGGGCAGTCTGCATTTCCCTCTGTGTAACACTCTCTAACCTCCCTGCCCCCCAAGTCCCTAGTTTAAATAACTCTCTGCTACCCTCAACATACGCTGACCCAGTGCGAAGGTACCCCTCCGGTTCAGGTGTAACCCATCCGGCTTTAACAGGTCACCCCTGTCCCAGAAGCAGTTCCAGTGCCCCATAAACCTATACCCCTCTTTCCTACACCAGGTTCGTAGCCACGTGTTAAACCTCCAGATAAAATTCTGCTTCCCTCTGCTTGCACGTGGTACCGGTAGAATCCCGGAGAACACTACCGTGGAGGATCTGCTCCTAAGCTTTTCAGCTAATTCAACAAATTTGCTTTGCAGAACCTCAAACCTACCCTTACCTATGTCATTAGTCCCAACATGGACCATGACAACTGGATCCCTCCCGCTCTGGCCAGGAGCTTGTCCGCCGCGCCTCAGGAGGTCTCCTACCTGGGCACCAGGCAGGCAACACACGTCTGAGCCTCCTTGTCGCGCGAACAGACTAAACTGTCTATTCCTCTAAGTATTGAGTCCCCCACTATCAATAACTCTCTTTTCTGAGGGGTAGAGGCCAACAGGGTGCCATGCTGCTCATCAGTCCCCTCACTCTCAGGGTCAGGGGGCCAATTCGAGTTCCTGCAAGGGCCGGAATCGGTTGGACACCTCAACCACTGGAGGAGCTGTTGCTGTACGGTGTGCACGCCCTTTCCTGCGCTGACGTCCCACCGTCACCCAACTTTCTCTCCCTGCCTGCTCTAGGGTCACCACACCACCCTGCTTTGGTGTACAAACCATTTCTCTAAACGACATACTACTTAGTTCCTCTAGGAACTCTACTGATTGCCGAACTATGTCGTGTACATAACTGGCCCTGAAGATCAAGGATCTTGCTCTCCAGATGCTCAATTAGCCGGCACCGGTGACAGACAAACCCACCTTGGAAATCTCTTTCCAAAAGTGCGATCATCCTGCAACCGTCACATAGTTTTGGCCACATTTTGAACCCCCTATCAAATGACCTCGCTCACCCTAGATAACAAAGAAAATTACAAATGCCGAGACAGAAGCTCAGGAACCACAATTTATTTATTTATTAACCTGAGAAGCCCTAAGCAGCAGTCACAATAGAAACCATGGGGAAACTATGTGAATGGATAATAAGCCTCTTTTAACAGGGGCTTAGTTTCAGTTAACAGAAATGAAATACCAAACTGAGAAACTCTACAGATAATAAGCACTCCTAATAAGCCAACTTGAATTTATCTAGTCCCGGTACTATTAATATACTAACCTAAAAATATCACAGGGCTTAGCTGAGAACCCAGATAAAAAGACTGGCTACTACTACCCGGGAGAAACTGGAGGAGGGAAGGAGGCGGAGCACTCCGGTAAAGCTTTCCGTTTAAATTCCAACCTAACCGAATGGACGACTAAAATGACTGCTGCCCTACTAACTAAATACTAAATCTCAGATCCCCAGCCAAAAATGCAAACAGTAACTATCTAGCTAGCTAGCCACAAATACAACCAAGGGTAACCGAGAAGAGAGTAAAGCCGCGGTTCCCTTTAATTAAAACGGACCGAATAAACAAGTCGTTTACTTAGTGAGCGAACTATACACAGTATCTCCCCCAACAAGCTGTCGCTGAGCACTCAAACAAGCAGTTAAACTTTAATCAGCTGATCTGGCTGTGCTGTAGCGCTGTTCGTTGGTGATCATTCTGCTTGAGTTGGACAGAGGAAGACGTGTGGGATTGAAGCTGAAGATTTACTCTTGTTTAAACGGGGTTTTCTGAAAATAATTTGTGTGTTAAGGCTCAAACAGTAATAGAGATTAGACGATTTGCGCCCGAGGTATAACCTTTGTCGCATCAGGGGCAGGGAGAATCTTCCTCCTTCTTTTTCCCCTTTTTCCCCCTTGTAACAACTCGGTGAACAAACAGCCAAATTAAGTCGCTAATCTGGTCAAACAAAGGCGACGGGGGTTTTTTGGGGGTTTTTTTGGGGGGTTTCAGTCTCCGGGGAGCAAAGCAAAGTAAGGTAAAGTAAAACAAATTTAAACGCTAAATTTAGAGAATAAATTAAACGCTAAATAATTGTCTAACGAAGTGAATTGTGCGATATACAAAGTAAAACAGTTGTTTTTTAGTCCCCTTCGTTCTCTATCCTGACTGTATTACTGCATAAACGTATTGCCAAGCTTGAATATTAACGCGAACCGGGGTTTTTTGTCTTTTTCGCATTTTATTATTACCGAAGGGCTCTTCTGATTAAACACATTGTAAATTACCCTATCTTTGTATTTTCCTCCGGTTGCTGGGTCTTGATCGGCTGATTAAAGTTTAACTGCTTGTTTGAGTGCTTAGGACAGCTTGTTGGGGGAGGTACCGTGTTTAGTTCGCTCACATAGTAAACGACTTGTTTATTCGGTCCGTTTTAATTAAAGGAAACCGGGACTTTACTCTCTTCTCGGTTACCCTTGGTTGTATTTGTGGCTAGCTAGCTAGATAAGTACTGTTTGCATTTTTGGCTGTGGATCTGAGATTTAGTATTAAGTTAGTAGGGCAGCAGTCACTTGAGTCGTCCATTCGGTTAGGTTGGAATTTAAACGGTAAGTTTTATCGGAGTGCTCCGCCTCCTCCCTCCTCCAGTTTCTCCTGGCCATTGTAGCCAGTCTGTTTTATCTGGGTTCTCAGCTAAGCCCTGTGATATTTTTAGGTTAGTATATTAATAGTACTGGGACTAGATAAACTCAAGTCGGCTTATTAGGAGTGCTTACTACATATAGAATTTGGCTCAATTTGGTATTTCATTTCTGTTAACTGAAACTAAGCCCCTGTTAAAAGAGGCTTATAATCCATCTTCATAGTTTCCCCACGGTTTCTATTGTGACTGCTGCTTAGGGCTTCTTAGGTTAATAGATTAATAAATTGTGGTTCCTCAGCTTCTGTCTCGGCATTAATAATTTTCTTTTATCTAGGGTGAGCGAGGTCATTTGGTAGGGGGTTCAAAATGTGTCCAAAACTATGTGACGGTTGCAGGATGATCGCGCTTTTGGAAAGAGATTTCCAGGGAGGGTTTGTCTGTCACCGGTGCCAGCTAATTGAGCATCTGGAGTGCAAGATCCTTGATCTTCAGGGCCAGTTGGCGGCAGAACATAGTTCACAATCAGTAGAGTTCCTAGAGGAACTAAATAGTATGTCGTTTAGAGAATTGTGTGTATGCCAAAGCAGGGTGGTACTGGGATCCCAGAGCAGGCAGGGAGAGATAGTTGGGTGACTGTTGGTCGACAGCGCAGGAAAGGGCGTGCACACCGTACAGCGACAGCTCCTCCAGTGGTTGAGGTGTCCAACCGATTCCGGCCCTTGCAGGAACTCGAATTGGCCCCTGACCCTGAGAGTGAGGGGACTGATGAGCAGCAGGGCACCCTGTTGGCCTCTACCCCTCAGAAAAGAGAGTTAGTGATAGTGAGGGACTCAATACTTAGAGGAATAGATAGCTTAGTCTGTTCACGCGACAAGGAGTCTCGCACGGTGTATTGCCTGCCTGGTGCCCAAGTAGGAGACCTCCTGGAGCGTGCGGACAAGCTCCTGGCCAGAGCGGGAAGGGATCCAGTTGTCATGGTCCATGTTGGGACAAATGACATAGGTAAGGGTAGGTTTGAGGTTCTGCAAGGCAAATTTGTGGAATTAGCTGAGAAGCTTAGGAGCTTCGGTAGTGTTCTCCGGGATTCTACCGGTACCACGTGCAAGCAGAGGAAAGCAGAATTTTATCTGGAGGTTTAACACGTGGCTACGAACCTGGTGTAGGAAAGAGGGGTACAGGTTTATGGGGCACTGGAACTTTTTCTGGGACAGGGGTGACCTGTTCAAGCCTGACGGGCTGCACCTGAACCGGAGGGGTACCTTTGCACTGGGTCAGCGTATGTTGAGGGTAGCACAGGATTATTTAAACTAGGGACTTGGGGGGCAGGGAGATTAGTGAGTGTTACACATAGGGAAATGCAGACTGCCCTGATGGAAGCTGACAGCGTTACATGCACTATTGATGATATACTTTTAAAGCAACAAAGCGTAGTGGGGGGCTTGAAGCAGCGGCCGCATGGGAAATCAAGGGGGAAGAGCATTAGTAATAACCTGAAATGTTTTTATTTAAATGCAAGAAGCATAAAAAATAAATTTCCAGAGCTTGAGGCCGTTATGATTAGTGAGGGCTATGACATAGTTGGGATTACAGAGACATGGCTTAGTGAAGAGGATGGAGATGAATATAATATAGAAGGTTATAAGCTCTTTAGGAAGGATAGATGTAATAAGCGAGGAGGGGGATTAGCAATCTATGTGAACAAAAACATAAATGTACAGGAAATTCCTGAAATTGAACATTCCTTACCCTGTGAAGATATCTGGGTCAGGCTCATTGGCAAACACGAGACAGGTTTAAACATAGGAGTATGCTATCGGCCACCAGCTTTGGACAGTACAGTCAATGAAATGCTTTCTAAGAGGATTACACAAGCTTGTAGAGGTGGAGGAACTATTATTATGGGAGACTTAAATTATCCTGGTATTGATTGGGAAATGGTGAAAGGACTGGGTAGGGGGGAGGAAGAATTTCTAGATGTTATAAATGATAATTTTTTGGTGCAGTATGTTAATAAACCAACAAGAGAGACGGCAATTTTAGACTTAGTGCTCTGTAATGACCCAGATAGAATTAGCAATGTTGAGGTACTAGAGCCACTTGGGACAAGTGATCACTCTGCTGTTAATTTTGATGTTTCATGGGAAGTTAAAAAGGTGTATTCAAAAACAAAAATTTTCAATTTTAGGCGAGCAAACTTTCACAGGATGCGCTCATATCTAAGTGAAATAAAATGGGAGACACTCCTGGACTGTGAGTCTGTAAATGAGATGTGGGAAAGATTCAAGGGGGTTTTACTTGATTCACAATGCAAATTCATTCCAAAGGTGTCCAAAAGTAAGCTGAAAAAGCAGAATCCTTAGTGGATGACCAAAAGTATCCGTAGGATTTTGAGGGAAAAGAGGAATCTTTATAAGATGTACATAAAGGATAACAATGAGAATTCTAAGGCTGAATACTGTAAAATGCGAGCTGTGGTCAAAAAAGAGCTGAGGAATGCTAGAAGACTGTATGAAAGACAAATTGCAGAGGGGGCAAAAACTAACCCTAAGCGCTTCTTTCAGTACTGTAGCAGAAAAAGGAAAGTCAAAGAGCCAGGTTAAGTGCATAAAGAATAAAAATGGATCGCTGCTATATGATAACAAGGATATTGCAGATGCCTTAAACAGTTACTTTGAGAATTTTACCTCAGAGTGGGTCTTTATTCGGCCAGAGGGCATGTTAAATGCTCAAGATTATTTAGCAGAAATTGAGGTTAGGGATAACGAAGTATTAGACAAGTTGCATAAACTAAAGGGAGATAAGGCGGCGGGTCCTGATGGCTTATATCCTAGAGTGCTCAGGGAAGTTAGTGAGATCATCTTTAAGCCGCTATCCGCCATCTTTAGACGGTCTTTAGAAACTGGAGAAATACCAAATGATTGGAAACAGGGCAATATAATATCAATATATAAAAAAGGGGACCGTACTGAGCCAGGAAATTACAGGCCAGTCAGTTTAACTTGCATTGCGTGCAAAATATTGGAATCTATCATAAAAGATGAGCTGGACTTATTTCTTGAACGTAACAATATCTTGAGGGATAGCCAACATGGTTTCCGTAAAGGAAGGTCATGCCTGACAAACCTTCTGGAATTTTTTGAAGAGGCCACCAAGACTTATGACCAGAGCAGGGCTTATGACATTATTTACTTGGATTTTCAGAAAGCATTTGATACAGTACCACATAAGAGACTAATTTTTAAAATGAGCTCCATTGGAGTTACAGGAGGTATTCTGGAGTGGATTCAAAACTGGTTACAGGACAGAACGCAAAGAGTGGTGGTCAATGGTATCTCATCTGAGCTAGGTATGGTGGGGAGTGGCGTCCCCCAGGGATCGGTGTTGGGACCCCTGCTGTCCCTCATCTACATTAATGACCTTGATAGGAATATTGAGAGCAGATTAGTTAAATTTGCAGATGATACTAAATTGGGGGGGTTTGGCAAATAGTTTAGAGTCCACTAAAGTGATTCAGGATGATTTGGATAGAATCCAGAATTGGGCAGAAATGTGGCAAATGAAATTTAATGTAGCAAAATGTAAAGTTGTACATGTAGGTAATAAAAACATTAGACAGGATTACTTCATGGGAGGTTTAAACCTGGAATCTGCTCCACACGAGAAAGATCTGGGAGTGATTGTTGACCAAACCCTCACAGGCTCTAGCCATTGTGCCGTAGCAGTTAAAAAAGCCAATCGGATGCTGGGATACATTGCCAGAAGTATTGAGTTTAAATATAAGGAGGTGATGCTTCTTTTGTACTACACATTTGTCAGACCACATCTGGAGTATTGTGTACAGTTCTGGGGACCATACATTAAGAAAGACATAGAGGCTCTAGAGAAAGTGCAGAGAAGAGCCACTAAGCTAATTCCAGGTATAAAACATGAAAGCTATGAGAAGAGGCTGAAGATCCTTAATCTCTTTAGTCTTAGGAAAAGGAGACTAAGGAGTGATTTGATTGAGGTCTTTAAACATGTTAAAGGGATTAACAAAGTGAATTATGTAGGATTCCTTCGACCAAGTGTTGTTAGTAGAACTCGGGGTCACAAATGGAAGTTGACCAAAGGTAAATTTAGCACTGATATTCGGAAATATTTCTTCGCCCAAAGAGTAATTTCGATGTGGAATAGCTTGCCTGACCATATTGTTGAGGCAGAGACCTTGGGGGTTTTCAAAAGTAGGCTTGACTTAAAGCTAGATACCATTGAGTCATTGAGTATCTGAAGGGATATATTCACAATAGTATAAAGAAACTGGCGAGCGTAGTTGGGCTGAACGGCCTGTTCTCGCCATTCATGTTATGTTATGTTATGTTATCTTCACGTCTCTCCTCTGCCGTCCAGTGTGAGCGACTCCTCAACTCACAGCCTGTCAGCAGCAGGAGAGATACTCTGTGCTGCACAGAGCTTATTTATCAAAGTTTATGAATATTGAACGTGTTGCGAGTCCAAATTGCACCTGCATCTGATGCAGCCAGGTTGCAGCCTGTGTGGCGAGTGGCGACTCAGACCCAAACCATAGACTGTATACACAGACAGGCTCTACCTATGTCAGGTGATGTGATCAATCGTGTGTTAATTTTTTCTTTAACGCGTTACTGTTTCTAGATTCCTCACATGCGTTAACTTTGACAGCCCTAATAAAGACATCAAGGGCTTTCGAGTTTCACCGCGGGAGCATTAATTTTTACTCACCAACTAGTCCCGGTGATGTTACTGAAGCTCAGCCTGCATGCTATCATGATGGCTAGCTTCTCCTCCTGCTAACACCGACACTTATCCGTAAACACAGAGATACGTTATCAACTCTTCTCTGTTTAGCTTTACAAAATAACGTCATCTAAAATCACAACGTTAAATATGACAGTGAAGTCATTGTTTATATGCATAAAGCTACCAGCTAACACCAGCTGGCTGCCAGTGGCAGGCTAGCAGGATGTTTGCTTAGTAGCGGTAGAAATGTTTGCAACACAGGTATCCATTCATTTTGGCACCGTGTTCAACAGCAGTATAGTATTCCACGGTAGTACTGTTGTGTAGAATACATGGTATCGTAGGCACCATGACGATTTGGCACCGCGGGATACCGTGGGTACTGGGAGACCATGCAACACTAATACACTCGAAATTTAAAATTTATATGGTGTTGCTATATCAATTATTTACATGAATACTAACTGCATTCATATTGATGTGACTGATGTGCATATTTATGCTGAAAACAAGGATGTTATTCCTTTGTAGTAACTGTACCACAAACTCTTCTGTGGCTAGGGCCAAATGAAATCAAAACTCTCATATCTGCTATCTAGACTGTGATTTGCTAGACCTCATACTTTAGCCAACAGTATAGATAGCAGACATGAGAGCGTTTTGATTATTTATTATTATTATTTGATTATTATTATTATTATTTCTGGCCCTTAGTGTCTTCAGTTGATTTGAACAAGGAGCTAAATCTGTAGGACAATGTCTGGATATAATTTGTAAGATCAAACAGAGTGTACATTTACCATTATCCATTGCCAATAAGGAATCTAAGTTGTCCAATGGTAGAATTAAGTTGTCACTGTGTGAAATTATTAAGACTTTGTAAGCACATTAAACCTGTTTGAATTTGTGGTATCACATATGGTATAAGGGGGTGGAAGTACAACTATGTAGACAAATGGATGAATCTTAATAAGTTATTCTTAATTCAACTTCTTGAAGAAATTGTGACAGTTGACTGACTAGTGGTTTTATTTCTTGGTTTTATCCTATCACTAACCTGTGCCTGATGCTTCAGGCATTTTGTTAATGAGCTCCTGGATAAGGTCCTCTTTCTTTGTGAGTTGTTCCAGGAGAAAAGCCTTGTCCGACTTCAGTATTTCGATCGTCTCCTGTTGTAACCCGACTTTTTGTTTTTCAGCTTCCAGAAGCTTTTTGATCATTTCCACTTCATGGACAGCAGTTGGTGCACCAGGATCTGCACAAAACAAAAGGAATAAACAAACAGAAGTAACCAAACCATTAATTGCATTCTTTGACATTAATTTACATATACTTTCACAATACCACAATTGTTTTCAGGGTAGCATATTCTATGGCCTTTAGGACTTCATACTATCGCGCACCATTTTGAAACAACGCTTTATGTGTCCAAGCACTTTTTAGGATTGCTTTATCTAAGACTATTGAGAATACACTGAAAAGTGTTTCTTATTATTCAGGTTTATCAGGATGTATTGATTTTTCTTTGTCCTCATATGGACTTGACAGGGGTCTCTAACCGTTATTTCCTTCTGAGAGCTAATTTATATACTGTAGTGTAGTTGTGGAATCATTTTTTATATTGATTCATTTAATTATTATTAATTGTTTATCCTTTCTTGCTCTGGCTCAATTTTTCTTAGGCTATGGTAGTGTACTCTTGCCTGTTTCTGATTAGCCTAGGCCTTCATAGCTGTAGTTTCCACAAATTTGAACAATGCGTAATTGCTTATAGTTTATCTGGAGCCATGCAGTCCTGACAGGGCCAAGATGTTCTCTTTCTCTCTCAAGTTTATGTGTTCTTAGGAAAAACAGTACAAGTTGAGCCTGGGATGCCGAACGATACAATGTATGCATACTCCGGGGCCGGCTTTACGTGGGCTGTGTGCGTCTGCAACATTCCTGTTGATACAATGATGCGTAAATCAGCTCGAGGGGGAGGAGGATGTCAAGATGGACTCTTACTTAAACCACACCAAAATCCTTGTTGGTTATCCTTGCTTTTGCCTGTAACGAGAGTTCTTGCATGTGGCGGGGATCCTTTTTCTGCAGAAAAAGTAAACTGGCTTTAGCTTCAAAATTAACTCCTTTGTCTCTGTTTGAGTTCTTTTTGAGAAGGTAACACCAGGAATATAATATCAAAATTCCTACAACATTGGGGGCTACGTCCGGAATTCCAATACCTCACCTGCCCTCCCTGGAGAATCGGCACCGAGACTGAAAACCGTGCGCACAGTCGTCTAGGAGACGTTGTGGAAAGACCTCAGCCGGGGGCAATTGTGAAGGCCCTTTTGGGTGTGTAGGAGGTCAGAAACGGGAGGTTCTCCAAAGTTTGTGGTGGAGGTGCGGGTGAGTGACGGAATTTTTACTGAATTCGGCTTAGTTGCTGTGTGAGACAGAGGAATTAATATTGCCAATTATGGGACGGACGAACAGTAAGGGGTTGTTGTTGTTCTTCTTCTTGTAAGGACTGTTCTGGGACAAATGATGACGTGACTTTGACTGAGACTGGGCAATTTGTTGAAAGTTGACATAATGGTTCAGGGAATCATTGTGGGCCTGTGACTGAGGAGTGTGTAGAACACTGACAAAATAGTTCAGGTAATCATTGTAGGTCTGTGACTGAGGAGTGTGTAGAACACTGACATAATGGTTCAGGGAATCATTCTGGGTCTGTGACTGGGGAGTGTGTAGAACGCTGACATCATGGTTCTGGGAATCATTGTGGGTAAAGGAATTTGGGTTTAGTTGAAATAGAGCGTTATCTGTGTATGTTATCGAAGCAACAATGGTGTCAGATCATAAGAAAATTAGAGCCTTGGATCTTTTCCAATGTGAATGAATGTGAGAGAGGAAAGTGCACTGAAGTGTGTGTGTGTGTGTGTGTTTGTGTGTGTGTATGTGTGTGTATGTCCTCTGAGCTCAGATTGTGCTTGTGTGTGTGCGGAAATCAATGTGAATGAACCGAACTCTGTGAGTGTCTGTAAACAACTGCATTGCTGGCATATTTGTTAGTTCTGTCTTTGTTAGATTGAATACAGTTGTCATTCTATTCCATGAAGTGCTCATATAGATGTCTACAATAAAATTAGCATTTATTCAAGAATAATTTAAGGTGCCCATTGATTGGCCAATATTTACAGTATTTTATGGAATCCTTACTGTAATTGCAGGATTGGTAAAAAGTGAAACCTCTAAGAAAAAAGTTTATATTAGCAGGGCAAATTTGTAGGAGTTAAGCCATTTTAATGACTGTGGAGTTGTAAAAGGACAAAGTTGCAGAATTAAACAGAATAATTATTCCTTATGAAACTGAGCAAAAGTCCCTATTTCTTGATAAAATAAATGCTAACCCCTCTTAAACGATCAGTAACTATAAACAGAGGGAAGTTTAGATGAAGTAACAATTGAATGTAAATTATACAAACATGGACAAGTGTTTCTAAAATTGTAAAGAGCTAGAAAATCTAAGCAGTTTTCTGTAAATAATTAGACTGTGTGAGATTAGTATGCTAGAAGCATATCTCTGTCAATAATTAGACTGTGTGGGAGTGGTGTGCTAGAAGCATATCTCTGTAAAGACAATGAAGGAAAAGTAGAAACAAGAATAACACAGTGTGTTCAAAATTTGCCAAAGTACTGTTTAACACTGTATACAATAAGAGACTGTGTGCCAAATTCAATTGATGCAGAGGTTTTTCTATCAAGCATTGAAAAATTTCAATTGCTATCTGAAGGTAAAAAATTCAGGTAAAATGATCAGAAAAGTGCCAGTAAATATAAAATATAATATGAAATTTAATGATACATATTAAATTAATATTAAAAAAATCAAGTGAACTATTGTGGGATTAGAGACTGCATGGGTTCTTAAACAAAGGCGCCAGAGTCAAAACAATAGAGCCTTATTGACCGAAGCAGATAAGTGGCACAGATAGGTGAAGGGTTGACATACAGAAGTCAGAGCAGAAGGATGATGAACAAATGTGACTGAAAACTTTCCTGATCAAAGAAATGCAATTAAAGATCTTTTCTCCATTTTTAACAGGAACTGTCAACGAGTGTCTCCATGGCAAAGGAACTGAGTGGCTGATAGCCTTAATCTGTTATTTAACTTTTACAGGAAAGGATCCGAACGAGTTGAATTAAAACAAAATTGTTCATTATTGTTTGTCTCTAACTCCTCTTGGAACTTTTCCACAGAGAGCATTGCTGAAGATAAGTGATGAGCTGGCCAGCTGGGGATTCAACTGCGGGTTTTCAGCTTAAAAGTTTACCTTCTAAAATAGATTTGGGGAAATCCAATTTGAAGTATTAACACAAGACTAAATTCAAAAGGTGGACCACCATATAATTGAAAAAGTTCACAAGTAACATGATCACATATTACTTTCTAAATTTATTTTTGATTAAATCAATCAAATAAAAGGATCTAACTTTATGTGCTAGGAGCCCAAGTGAAAACTAATATTAAATATATATATAGCAATTTTTGTGAATAAAAAATTTTTTTTTTTTTTGCAAATTGTAACATAGTCTAAAGTAACTCCACCCGGTTCTGCTGATGATGTGGGAAAATGTAAGAATGGTTGGGGCTAATAAGCCCTGACTGTGCATTTCCTCCATGCTTTTAGCGGAACCCTAGACTGAGGTGGATTGCTTAATCATAATTCATTGAGAGGAAAAAATAAAAATGTATTCTCCATTGTGTAAAAGAAGTCTTATCTAATAATACTGCATGTCCTGGACTTAAGGACACCCCACTATCAAAACCTGATATTGAATACTTTGTTGATGGTTCGGCGTCAAGAGTTGATAAAGGCAACCCATGTGTTGGATATGCTGTCTGTACTCATGAATCTGTGTTGATTGTGGCCCTCTGCACACCAAACATGTTGACCCAATCAGTTTGGCTGACGCTTTTGCAGACAGAGAAGCAAAGGCAACAGCCAAACACACTCTTGTGGGGCTATTTACACCAATCTGAAGGCTCAATTTCATGTGACCTGCAGCGAGCAGAGCATGATGCTGCTCCCCCACAAGAAAAATGTCAATGGACATCACATGGAACACAACACACTGATGACGGGTGGGTAGGACCCAATGGTAAGCCTATATTGCCGAAATCCCTCTTCCATATTGCTGTAGATTTGGTGCATGGGCAGTGCCATGTACCAAGAGGGGGGACCAAGGGGTTAATAGATCAATGTGCTATCACTTCTTTACTAAAAATTTTTTTAAAGAAATGTCTAACATGACGAAGTTATAACACACAGGACACACGGGGAGGGGTAGTAGTACAGAAGGGGCAATCCCTACACCCCCTGGGCCATTCCACACGTTTCATACATTTAACACCATGTGAAGGGAAGAGATATGTGTTGGTATTGGTATGACTCTTTTCTAGATGGATAGAAGCCTTCCCAGCCACAGCTATAGATGCGATTACAGTGGCTAAAGTTTTGAGTAGGGAAATTATTCCCAGGTGGGGGATTCCAAAAACGTTATATAGTGATAATGGGCCAGAATTTAGAAATGAAGTACTGGCTCGTTTGGGAGTAAAATTGGGAATAGAATTGAAAAAACATTGCGCATTTCATCCACAATCAGCGGGATTGGTAGAAAGGACTAATGGGACCTTAAAAGCAAAATTGTGCAAAGCCATGGCAGAGACTAAATGGAACTGGATTGAATGTCTGCCTTTGGCATTAACTAGCATGAGAATAACATCACAGAGAGGATTGGGGTTGTCACCTTATGAAGTTGTACATGGGAAACCTTTTGAATGTAAGTGAACCACACTTATTACAGAGAACACACGTAGAAGAGGCAACTCTGGCAGAGTATATGAATAGAATGTTGACTAACAGAAGTGAAATTCGAAATGTGCTTCCTCCCAGATCAGTAGCGGAGCTGCCACCCGGAGAGATAAAGCCTGGAGATTGGATCCTGGTGCGGAGTGTCAGTAAAACGCGGAAGTGGAGTGACCCGGCGTGGAAGGGTCCATATCAAGTGCTCCTGACCACACCGATTGCAGTAACAATCCAGGAAAGAGAGACGTGGATACATCAGTCACATTGTAAGGTGGTATCTCCCCCTCCAGCTGGTGTGTAGGTACATCTGAATAAGTCAGGATAGACTTGGAGGGAGTCCGATTACAAAGGGGGGGCGTGGCATATAGAGCTCGTCCGTCTCAACCTCGGTGAAGAACTTATTTACGCTCCAAGTCAGTAGAGACTCCGGACTTATTCATAAAAAAAAAGGAAAAAAAAGAAGGGTCTAATAAAATGGCTTACCTCTCCCTGTGTTTGTTCATTTTAAACATATGTAGCGCCTACAATGAATGTGAACAGTATAGTTAAATGCGGCATGGCAGTGTCTACTGCTCATAGTGGATTAGTTTCAATAGACCCCAGTCTACCCCCACTTAATATAGTACTGGGTTGAAATACCGCACCGATAGGGATGGATATCTGAAGTTGGGAATTGTGGGTTCTAATGTCCCACTCATGATAGTCCATTACAGTTCGGAGCAGAAGTGTTGGCGATGTGTCAAAGGAAATGGCACAGAGTTTGTGGGGGTAAACTAGGGGTGCCAGGGGAAACTATTGATTTTCTGTGGGTATCCACAAATAAGTGACTAGAACAATTCGGAATGACTAACCGCCCTGGGGGAAGGGTTAGCATCTGGGGAGCCATTAACCCTATGATGAAATTAAATTGTTTGCATTAATGGCTGCACCAACGAGTGCTTGGAAAACCCTGATTGTAAATGACACACCAATTTCTCTTCTATGTGACACGGGGGCATGACGAACTGTTATCAGAAAAGTGAGTGCGATTTTTCCACATCGGCTCAGCACTGATATGATACAAACTTGTGCTGCGAATGGGGCAACGGAACAGCACGTAGCAACAGAGGAACTCAAATTTGAGGATCCTGATGGGGGAATTGCTACACGCTGCTCTGTAATAATATCCACACAGTGCCCAGTAAACCTCCTGGGAAGGGACGTACTGTCTAAACTGGGGCTCGGGGTGGTTCCTACAGGTCCTACTACGTGGGAGGCAATGCACGTGTTCGAGGGAAACGAACAGGGTGAGATTGCAGGGGATCAGATGGTGGTTCTGGTAACCGGACCCCCAGCAATCTACTATGCATTGCAATTCGCAGATTGACCCCCTCGCAAGCCGATTACAGAAATTTTGCAAATAGTGCTGGGGAGAGGACTGAAGACCCCCGTGTCTGGTGAAGTGGTGTCAGAAGTGGGATGAATTGACATACTGCCGTGGTACTATCTAGTCGGCATGTTTGTCGCATGTAAGGTTGTGGGGAACACGTGGTATGTGGGTGACAGCCCACACCTAGCAGAGGGGCGTTGGAGACGACCTCTGTGAACAGGCGAGGCTGGTGAAACGGTCAAAGCGAATGCGTCAGTCGGCGAGTGGTGCTTCTGTGATCGGTGGGCTTTGAAAAGGAGACACTGGGAAACAGAAGGCAGAGTTCTCAACCTGGGGGAGCCCGGGCGGAGATCTCAGTGGAAAGGGATCTAGCCTGGGACTGCGCCCTGAATGGGAGATTCGAAGGATCTAAGTGGTCAAAAATATGTGCCTAAGTTGAAATTGCAGGATGCTACTACTGCTCATTGTATTTGTTGACAGCAGCACGGGGGGGTTGTCAGCTTATAGGGCCCACACTGTACCTATATACCAGCTAATGATGAGGCAGGAGGGGTGATTGATCAAGCCAACTAGATCACAAGACAGGGGAGACAAGTGCAATGGAGCTGGAGAATGGACTGAACTAAAACCTGAGAATTACAATAACCAAAAAGAATAAATAAAAGACAAAATCATGAACACAGATCCTGAACATAAACACGAACATAAACATGACAAAAAACCATAACCATGACATTCCAATGATATTGCATTGTTTACAAATAAATGTTCCTTTGGTGCCATAGAACGGTGGCACCAGTTCAAACACTCATTTGCAAACAATATGTCATTGAAAAAAGTGTATATTCTGTTGTATCGTAAAACAAGCTTTTCCCTGAATTTATAGGTGCTGGTAGATGACTGGTCTACTCGACAGGACTGCCAGATCGAATTCCGGCCAAGCATGGAGAAGGAGGACGGGAGCACCAGCAAGCTGTTCTTCTGTTATCAAACAGCTTGGCAGAGGAGGCTGCTGCTTCTGTACGGGCAACAAATGTGCTTGCTAGATACAACCTACAGAACATGCCATTATTCGGTCCCGCTCTTCTTTCTATGTGTCCCCACAAACGTACAGTATGTCGTCGAGGGGGTTTTTATCACACAGACTGAGAGGGCTGATGACATCGGCGAGGCGCTCTCGGTCTTCCAGAAATGGAACCCGGAGTGACAACCCAGCCACTTCATGGTTGACTACTGTGATGCCAAGATCAACGCACTGGAGAAGGTGTTCAAAGGTACAAATTTGAATTATTTAAGAAGTGTTTGGCCTTTTTTGGCCAGGTTTTATCATTACCATTTGGGATCAAGAATGTTAAATTGCCCTCCACCTTTCCTGCACCCTGAAACTAATAATAAGAAAGCATGTTGAGTTGCGTCTAAGTCTTCACATATTTTCCTCTTTTTGGAATCTATTTGTGGACTTAAAGAAGTCATATTATGCGTTTCGGGTTTTTCCTTTTCTCCAGTGTGTTGTTTGTGTTTTTTGTGTTTGTAAAAGGTCCGTTAAGCTAAAAAGCTGTAGGTCTGCCATTAAGGGATCCCACCTCTCCCTCAGAAAACACTTCTCCTGAAGCTCCTGAGATGGCTTCATGGTCATTTTGCAGTCAAATCTGTGACTCCATGACGTCATGGAGTAACAGGGAGTTGGCTTCCTACCGCTAGTGTAGCACGCCCCCTGACAACGCCAGATAAAGCGAGAGCGGAGTCCTTGATCAAGTGACATCAAGTGACATTTCCGACATGCGCTGGAGCGATTCACCGATCACGACAGAGCGGGCCATCTAGCCAATCAGAGCAGAGTGGGCTTTATCAGAAGGGGGGGCCTTAAAGAGACATGAGCTACAAAGAGCTGTTTCTGACAGAGGCTGAATAGTGGTGCTCCATCAAAGTACAGTATAAGGAAACTGAAGCGTTTTCTGAACATCGAAGCACATAAACATTTACAAGTAGTTACCCAATTCAAAAGTATGAACCCTGATTATGGGTGTAATATGATTTCTTTAAGTCATCCGAATGGAAACAAAAAGCTATTTTTTTTCTTTCCTACCTCACTGAATTATGACTGTTTGAATGCCCACTTCTCTCCTTGAATACATCTTTTACTTTCAGCATTTTCAAATATTACTGTCCACTCGAACACTGCTATTTATGAAATATAGTATGTTTTCTACGTTTAGAACTCCTTTTTGGAATACTGCTTAACATGGCTTTTGTTTGCATGCAACTGTCAAGCATGCAAGAGCGGTAAGAGGTGGTGAAAGTCAAATTTCCTTACGGTGCTTTTTTTTCCTGTCTTTTTTCCTCTCATTTCACCCTGAGCTACTAACCCACACAACCTACCCAGTAACCCACACAACTCTAACCCTACACAGACTAACATTTTCAGGGCAGTCTGCAGAGGGAAAGAGGTTCAGAGGGTTCTGAAAATTGGCTTGATTACTTTTACCCTAACAATAGCAAGTTTTATTTTCATTATTTGACCAAGCACCCCATAGGTAACGCTGGGTACAGCCTCTGTGGCTGCCTAAATCCAAGTTGTTGGGCTACACTTGATTTTTTTATCAACATTTTATAACCCCATCATTGTCTCTTTCTCTGCTCTGTGTGATATGAACAGCAAATTATATTTCTCATGTTATTTCTATTGATATGTTCCCAGACTGCAAGACCAAAGTCCTCCTTTGCGACTTCCACCAGAAAAGGCCTGGAATGAGTGGACCCACAAGAAGGACAATGGCTGGCAGGAGAAGGATCTCACACTCCTCCACGACATCGCCCACTCTTACTCAGAAGAGGAGTATAGAGAAAATCTCCTCAAGCTCCAGCGTTCCACAGCATGGCTGAGGAATGACCGGCTGAAAGGATGGTTCTCCAACACATGGATTCCTCAAGCCAAGGTTAGCATATCTCACTCACATGATTAAAATCATTCTTACTTTGCATTAGTTTCACATCAATGTAAACTTTTTAAGCGGCCTGCCAAGGTCTGCTTCATGAAGTTACTTGTCCTTCCGTCCGTTTGTTTGTGTGCCCCTGAGATTCAATAGATAGGTGTAGCATGGGTTGAGGAAGACACCCTAGGAGTACATTAGGGTACAGTAGAGTACATTAAAGTACAGTAAGCGCACTTATGGGCCGCTTGCTTAACCACCGTGGTGTGATTTTTTTTTTTTTTTTTTTTACAGACACCATGCATCTGCCTTATCTTTTTGTTTTGAACTAGTAAAATTGTATTCACATCATCATTACAGACATCCACATTGCATCATGCATTGGCACAAGCCGAGTAAGCTCAGATGAATTGTTCCTCTCTATACACAGTCCGTCTTCTGTTTCAATGTGCCTAGACTTGTTTACGCGTCCTTTCCTCACTGAAAGCTAGGCACATAATCTTTATCATAACAGTATACATACTGCAATCAACATTTTGTCTACAGTAAAACAACCTCATAAGCCCTGCCTCCCACCCAACACAGTCCACACACACATGTAAACATCTACCTAGACTTCAACCTTTTCTCCCAGTAAATCTTCTTTTTGCCTTCATCAAATTGCAATTTCCCATATTAATCACAAAAATCTGCTCTAACACAGAAAATATTCACACAGGGCGCACCACAGGGGCCAGCAAGTCTCTGATTATTTGATCATTTGGTCAGGTGTCATTCTCTTCCTTGTCTTTTCTAAATTAGAGGTGGGTTCATGCCTGGCATACTGATGTGGCCATTCATACCAACAATGGCATCGAGAGACAGAATGAGACACTGAAGGGACTTCTGGACGGCTACAAGAACTGCAGCCTCAGCGAGATGCTGACCATAGTTGTCACCAACTTTCTCCCATCGTCATATCGAAGGTAAGTTAACAGATGTATCACACCTTGACGGACTGTTCTCTTATCATTTAGCTAATTCACTCTATAATAATGTTTCTCTGTTAATGCTTTTGTTCTTTCTATTGCTTTATGCTCCTATGCTACTCCACTACTACATATGAACTAAATGATAGGATTAATGGTACAGAATCTGTGTGTGTTTTAATTACCATCACTTTGTTTTGTTCCTTTTTCTCATTCAAGGTATATTGAGCTCAATGTGAAGAGCAGTGGGGGCTACCGGCGCTACAGTGAGGAAGTGGCTCACTTTCTGATGGACCGGCCCCAAAAGATTGTAGAGCACATCGATGCCAAATTTAAAGACGCCATGTCCTTCTACCGCCATGAGCTCATCACCCAGCTGGAGGAAGGGGTTTTCTGGGTGTGGAGCCAGAGCAACACAAGCAACCAACACCTGGTCCAGTTTGGGTCTTCTTCCACCATGCCCTCTTGCTCCGGCAAAGACTGGCAGAAGAACTTATTGCTGTGCAAGCACTTCTGTGCTGTTTTCTTATTCATTCCGGGATGTGGCTGGGAGCAACTTCCAGTCAAGTATAGGGACAACCCCCTATATTCCCTGGATCCTGTATGCCTGAACTCCTCTCTTCCCTCTCCCAGAGATGGTGCCTCCTCTCTGGTCGAGCCCTCCACCCCTCCCAGGCATGGTGCCTCCTCTCTGGTTGAGCCTCCCAGAGGTGGACTCCCAGAGAACATCCATAAGAAACATGACAAGAAGCGTCGTGAATGCAGCACCTTACTGCGTGAGATCAGAGATCTCATGTACCAGCTTTCAGACATCCCCTTTCTGGACTCAGTAAAAGCTCGCCTCACAGATCTCCTGGATGATGTAAGGCATCATACTCCCCATGACAAGACCCTTTCTCTTGTATCCACACCACCACCAGCAAAGAAAGCCAAATACTTACCTCTCAAGTCTCACCGCAAGTCACACCCATTCTCTGGCAGACATGGCAAGCACGCTGAAGTGATGAGATCATGCTTCAAACCCCAGACTGGCTTCCAGCCCCAGCCTCAACCCCAGCCTGGCAACCAGCCAGGACCTCGACCCCAGCTGGCTACCAGGCCAAGCGCTAGCCTCACGAACACGCCAAGCTTGTGTTGAAGTTCTAGTAGGACTTTTCTGAGCCCTCTGGTAATAGAGTTATGTGATTTATTTTTTTTTTTATTTTATTTTTATCAGGAAGAAACATACAAGGTGATTTCAGCACAATAACACAGACCACAATTGCACTATCATTTATTCTCCCATCTATTACTCTTCCTTTCATTTTACAATGTGTAAGATAAGAACACTTGAACAACGGATGTCATGCTCCCTCATTTTCCCATCTAGTTTTTACTGACAGAAGTTTTCAGTTGTCCCAACAGTTAATTGTCTGGTACTTCAAGCCATGTAGTAAAGGTACTTAAAGCAGTCTCCGTGGTCTTATATATATATATATATATATATATATATATATATGATCCATTTTCACCATCTCTGAAATTTCTCTGATTGTAGTTTTAAAGCAAACGTCAGGTTCTCCATGATGTAGATTCCGTGGACAGTTCCTTGCCAGTCTTCTAGTGTCGGTGCGTTGGGTTGTAGCCACTTTCTTGTTACAGCTTTCTTCGCTCCAATCAATAATATCCTCATTAAATATTTGTCTGTTATTGGTTGAGTATGTAATGTCATCGTACCAAAATACATTGTATTGATATCAAATTTTATAGAGACTTGAAATATGCATTCCAGACAGTCACAAATGCCATGCCAGTAAGACAAGAGTTTCAGACAAACCCAAAATAAATGATAATGGTTGGCTATATCTGAACCACACATCCTCCAACAATTTGTTCCACTACCTTGATGTCTCTACTGGGCAGGTGTTATAAAGAACCACATAATTTTTTTCCATCCAAACTCCCGCCAGCTGAGTGAAGGTGTGGTTTTCCATTGTAATTTGCAAATGTTTTCCCATTCATCCTCAGGTATGACCAGATCTCCCTCCCTTTCCCATCTACATTTAATATACTGGGTGTTCAAATTTAAGGAGTCTTGGAAACTTTTGTATAATCTAGATATTAGTCTCTTTCCACTCTTAGATTTGTAAGTTGAAATAAAGACCTTCAGGATATCACTTCTCAAGTCCTCCGTCAAAATTGTATTTAATCGATGCCTTACTTGAAGGTATCTGAAAAAATCTTGCTTCTCCAACCCATGTTCTCTTTTGAGTTCGTCAAAACTTTTCACCGACCCATTGTGTAAGAAGAAGCAGTAAGCCGTAAGGCCCCTTTCCATCCATATTTTAAATCTACTGTCTGTCCTATTTGGAATAAAATCCATGTCATATGCACACCAATGTAGTAAGTTTTCTGCACCCTTTAGCTTGTATTTCCTAACCACCTTGTGCCAAGTTTTTAGTGTTGTTTTTATCCAGGGGTTATTTTTATTTGGAAGACAGTCTACAAGTTTTTTGTCTCCCATTGCCACCTGTATAGGTGGACCCACTGATCCTCCCTCTTCTATCTCCTTCCACCTGGCCCTGAACTGTGAATCACAGAGATATATCAAGGGTCTTATCTGAGCCGCATAGTAATAATCTTTTAAATTTGGCAGTGCCATTCCCCCTTTGTCTTTTGATAGTTGCATTACTTTGAATTTTATCCTTGGCTTTTTACCCATCCAAATATATTGAGAAATTAATTTCTGCCATTCAATAAACTGTCAATCACTTATTTCGATTGGCAGCGATAGGAAGAGATACAAAAGGCGGGGCAATATCATCATTTTGACCGATTCAATCCTTGAGATTAGACTGAGAAAAGGTAAGTGATTCCATCTGGAAATGTCAGATTAAATTTTAAGGTTGAGAGGAATATAACTGGCTTCAAATAATTTTGTAATGTCTTGGGTAAGATGAATTCCCAGATCCTAGAGTTATGTGATTTAATGTCGTTTTTTTTTCTTCCACTGAATATTTGTAATCCAGTGATGCATATGAAGATGTGTTGTAACATTCATAACCTTACACATACCCACTGTATGCAATAAATGCATTTTCATACCACTAAGGACCTTTTTCTGGTTAGGTCATCTATTTGAGCACGTTATGATTACTGGCAGATGACAGCCCGGGGGCTTTGGCAAACCTTGGCAAAAAAGGGCCTGAATAGGGCCCCATTTGCAGATTTATTTTATCATACAGAGGGCTTGGGTTGGGCTGGGGCCTGGCTGTGGGGGGCTTGGGCTTTTTAGGACCCAAAAATTCCAGGCCCGCCTGCTCTCTAAGTCCTTTATAGGTATATTTGAATGGGCATCTCTAATCAGAGACAACTGTACATTCCATCCTTTGATTTCAATTGTCTGATTAATAATCCAGTCACTCTCTTTTAAAATTTTCAGGCGAGTGGCTAAAAGCTCGCCTCGGAATTCAAGGCGAGCTTTTTTTTGCGGCCCTCACGGCTCGTTCCAAGGCTGGGGCAACTGGAAGAATGAAAAGATTGGATGTCTCTTTGCTATGATTGGCATGTTACTCCAAGATGGATTCATTCTGATGTACAGGGCCTATGATGATGCATATCAAGTTTAAACTTAGTTTACCTCTAACACAAAACATGCTGAGATTTTGAGAAGCATCCGGAACCTATTCTCCAATATAAGCTTAAATCTCTTAATGCAATTGCATGGGCCAAATAGAAGTCTATCCTGTGATTACTGAAACAAAGTGCAGATTTACAAAAAAAAAAAAGTTTAAAAAAAAACAGTCTTATCTGAAATTAAAGAAAGAATACAATGAAAACAAAATCATCAGAATTATAAAAAACTCAGTTGCATTATAGGGGCTTACCTCAATAGCTGCTTAACCTGACACGGCTCAAAAGAATCACTGAATCGGGCGCCCCGGTGGCTTATCGGTCTACGTGCGCGTACCATAAAGGCTGTGTCCTTCCCGCAGCCACCTGGGTTCGACTCCAGCTCAGGTCATTTGCTGCATGTCTTCCCCCGTTCTTCTCCCCAACCTTCCTGTCTCTCTACTCTGCACAACTGTCAAATAAAGGAAAAATTCCCCCCCCAAAAAAAAGAATCACTGAATCACTATCAGAATGGTAGTTGCTATTTGGCTACATTAACAAACCATGCATGTGGACTCCGTATCGTAACCTGACCAAATCTGGAAACCAAAACAAACGTCACCGTCTAAACCTCGTCCATAGTACCCACTGACGCTTTAGCCAAGTAACACATCGCGTGTCCACAGCAAATAAATTTCTGGGAATGAGAATCATTAATTTATGCACATATCTGCTCTGTACACAAGCATTCTCGAAAGCCGTGATTCACCTCGGAATATCCCCTAATGGTATGTCCCGTGGCTATGTTCGCCATCTAGAGCCGCTCAGAAGGCGAAAATGAATCATTGGCGATTGGTTCAAAAAGGGTCACTTGGTGCGGGTTGCCCAATCACAGAACGGGTATCTCTCGCATTTGGTTTCCCAGTATCTACGAAGACTTGTTCCCATCTTTTCTACAAAGCAGTGTTGGTGCTACCGTTCTGTATCATACGGAATGTCTACCTGCGGAGTGTAAGGATGGAGAGGGAACCAGTCTAGTTTCCACGAGGCACGCGTTTTTTTCCTCACCTCAATTTTTTTTAGGCGCGCGATGGTCCGCGCGCGCTTTCGCGCGCCTTAAAAGACAGTAATCCGATTTATTATTGAAAGCAATGGATGGAACATTTCTGATCATTCCATCCAATGTCATTGATTGGACCTGTCTCACGGTATGCTTTTGATGATGTCACAGATGGGTAACCATTATGAATCATGATAGTAATTTTAGTAACATAATTACAAACATTATGATTCATAATGGTTACCCACCAGTGACATCATCAAAAGCATTCTGTGACAGAGGTCCATTGTCATAATTGAATCCGTTACCTAAGTCTGATTATTATTATTATTATTATTATTATTATTGAAAGGGGTGTTCAGTAATAATCTCATTAGAAATGTACATGTAACAGTGCCTGGTGCATTCTAAAACAGACCATTCAACAATATTATAGAAGTTCATCAAAGTTCTGATTATATTAATGTTAGAGGGAGAAGGTGGTTGGGAAGGCTTTTGTGGGAATGGCCATACATTAGGGAACCCCAATACGCGCTGTCTATTTAACTGGTCTAGGGTTACTAACAGGTCCGGCGCTAGAACAGGGAATTGGGGGGGCACAGACATGTCCCTTTATTAGTCCTGGCTAGTTCCCAATCATTTTCCTTTATTGACGCATTTTCCAATTATCGTAATTGGCATCTGAAGTTTCTCTCCATATGCGATCTAACAGCGATGAAATCATGGGTTAAATTCAGTACAGCGGCGGAACCAGAACTAATCACTGGGGTGCACAAAACATCCGTTTAAAACAATTATTAGTCCTGACCTGTTCTCAGTCATTTTCATGATTAACAAAAGGTTCACTCCGAGAGCACTCCATACTTAACAGGTGCTGCTTGTTCTCCCCAATTAGGTAAGACAACAATCATTCATCTGGACACCTATTTGCTGTACTTAAATCAATGTTATTCAAAATTGCATACCTGCACAAATAGCTTGAGCCGCATGCTTTTTATAGCCTATTTAACTGCCAGGTGCAACTTTTTTTTTTATCAACCCACGCAATACCGAGAGTGAAAGGCGATATTTCATTGGAATGCGGACCAGTTCAATTAACGCAAAGCACTGGCCTATTAATAAGTCAATAATTTTTTTGTACTGAATTTAGCCCATGATTTTATCGTTGTTAGATCATATGTCGAGAGAAACCGTGTCTTCAGTTGCCAATTACGATAATTGGAAAACGTGTCAATAAAGGAAAATGATTGAGAACTAGCCAGGACTAATAAAGGGACGTGCCTGTGCCCCCCCCAATTCCCTGTTCTAGCGCCGGGCCTATACTGTCAGTATATATATCTATGGGTCAGGTTGTGGGCAGCAAATGGAAACGAGATTTTACGAGATTTCAGTCAACTTCCGCTGTTGGAGACCTTGCATCTAGTCACCACCCATTTTCACCCAGCCATAAACACATCTAGGTACTTGCACCTACAATATTTAATTGGTTGTGCTGGGAACATAATGTGCTGATGTTTCTCAAGCCGGAAGGGTAATTGGTTGTAGGATACCAACCTCACACAACATTGTTGTATTTTTGAGTGAGTGGGAGTGTCGTTGGTAGGGCAAGCCAAACGGGCCATTCGAGTAGTAGGGCATTACGGCCACACAGGGGGGCGATCACAGCAGTTGCCGCTAGGCCGTGGTATAATTCACACGCTGTCTTCATATTTTTATGTAATTCAAGATTAACAGCGAGCTATCATGGATGCGTATGAGGGAGGTGTGAACTATACTGTTTTTTTATTACACGTCATTTCGAATTACACTTTGGCATTTTAAAACCATGGTTGAAACTTCACAATGTCTCATTTGCGTTCAAGTCGCAATTGAGGAAACATGGTGTCTGTGCATCATTATTACTATTCCCCCTTTTCAGGAAAAATACCGAATTTTACTTCTCGTGAATTTTGAGATATGTATGCTGATATGTTTGTCGAAGTTCTGTTAACATGCCAGCTCAAGTTTGAGCGTTGTTAAAACATTATTTCAGTCTCTTCACTGTCGATTGATATATACCTGTGATAGAAATCTGGGAGGAGAAGAACATTTGATTAGACAATGTGAAGACTTCGTATTTCATCTATTTGCACTAATTGTAAAAATGTAAAGAAAATACATACTGTTTTGTAATGTGTCATGTTTGAAGAATATTTTATAACTTTGTGAATAATTCTGAACACATCCACAGACAGTAACACAGTTAACATATACCCCCAAGTTTTATATTTATATGTATTGGACAAGGAAATTCGCCCCAATCAACTTCAAAATCATAACTTACTTTATGATTTAACGGTCAAGTGCAGATACCCGATGCTACACCCGTACGCGTTCCTACCAAGTGCTAATTTGTCCTAACTTACTTTAAGTCGCGAACATACTTATTAGTTGTAATTGCATGACTCATGAGACCCTTTTTATAGTAGGAAGCTTGGCGGCAATTTCTGTTGTCCAAGCATATAAAACACAGAATCAGCAGTGGTACAAATGGTTTGCCATCAGGACTTCAACTCTCTGCTACAGAGAAACAGGAGAAGGAATTAATCTTTACCTCCATTGCTTTGTTGTGCCAGCAGTCCTAGTTCTCTGTAGCTGGGAGATGAAGGCCGTTACAGGTTCGGAGACATGTCGATTACGCCAGTAATTGTCGTAGAACCGAGATTACAACAAATAGTCTTTTATTAAGTTTATTGTACTGTTAAACTTGTGAACAAATGGTGAATCATACCACTGAAAACCAACTGCTGAAGTCTGTGGCTCTGTCTGGTACCAGCATAGCAAGAGGCCCTAAAGATGGAGGCCCAGAGATTTAAATTGAAACAAGGTGGGCTGTACTTGACAGTAAAGACTGAACTGATTGGATACAAAAGGACAAATGGCAGAGAAAACCAATGAATGTTCAACAGAGGGGGGTTGGAAGGACATTCAAAAGATAACAATGGGACTGGATTGGTTGAATAGCCAGATACAGACAGAATGATGGGTAAGGGGGAGGAAAAGAGTGCCTCCTTCTACCACAGATGCAATATGTGGTTTGGCATTGTTTTGCTGAAATATACAAGGCCCTCCCTGAAAGAGATATTGTCTGGATGGGAGCATATGTTATTGTAAAACCTCTATATACTTTTCAGCATTGAAATGCCTTTCCAGATGTGTAAGCTCCCCACGCCATAGGCACTAAAGCAGCCCGATACCATCAGAGATGTAGGCTTTTGAACTGTGCCCTGATAACAAGCTGGATGGTGTCTTTAGACCGCATGACACAGCGTCCGTGATTTCCAAAATGAATTTCAAATTTTGATTCCTCTGACCACAGAACAGTTTTCCATTCTGCCTCAGTCCTTTTTAAAAGAACTTTGGCCCAGAGAAGATAGTGGCATTTCTGGCTTGTGTTCACATATGCATGATACAGCTTTAGCTTGCATTTTTAGATTGCACAGCAAATTGTGTTCACAGACAATGATTTCTGGAGGTGTTCCTCAGCCCATGCAGTGTAATTCCAGTGCAGAATCATGCCTGTTTTTAATGTAGTACCGCCTGAGGGCCTGAAGATCACGAGCATCCAATATTGACCTTCGGCTTTTTCCCTTGTGCACAGAGATTTCTCCAGATACTCTGAATTTTTTAATGATATCATGTACTGTAGATTCAAAGTCTTCAAATTTTACATTGAGGAACATTTTTTCTGAAATTGTTCCTCAATTTTTAGATGCAGATTTTTTTGCAGATTGATGAATCTCTGTCCATCTCTACTTCTGAGAGACTCTGTCTCTCTAAATTCTCTTTTTATATCCAGTCATGTTACTGACCTGTTACCTATGAACCTAATTGCAAACTTCTCCTCCAGCTGTTTTTTATTAGTACCACTTTTCCAGCCTTTTGTTGCCCCTCTCCCAACCTTTTTGAGATGTGTTGCTGCCATCATATTCAAAATGAGCTAATATTTTTTATGAAATGGTAAAATGCCTCACTTTCAACATCTGATATGTTTTCTATACTGACACTCAATAAAAATGCATAACTTCTATTGTTGGTAAAATGCATACCTATGATGAACGTGAACAAGTTCATGAGCACAGATGTATCCAGTGTGTCAATTGCCAATGGCCTGACCACTGAGGTGACTGCATTTCACGTTTCAGCAGATGTACGATCAACAGTTACGTAATCAGCCCATTGTTCTGGATCGGTTAGTTGGTCAAAACGTACAGATTCACTAAGTTGTGACAAACAAGGTCCAGCAAAAGCAGAACACAAAATGGGTTTCACCTGAGACATGAAATTGTTTACGCTGCGACTGTCACGTGAACAACATCACTGTTATTGCCGTCACAACATTCCAACAGGATAACACATGTCCGCATGCTGCACGTGCCACCACTGTGTACCTGGTGGCTGAAAATGTCAGTGTGATGCCCTGGCCCTTGTAATCCCCAGATCTCAACCCCATTGAGCATGTGTTGGACATCATGAAACGGCGCCTAGTAACACACAGTCTACATCCCATCAACAAAAACCAGTTGTTCCATGCACTGCAGGAAAAGTGGGAACTTGTCCCACGATAGAGCCTGCGACAATTTGTGGCCAGTATGAGACATAGATGCAACTCATACATCAATGCTGCAGGTGGACACACTCAGTATTGAGGCCTGCAGGAGTCATCTTTCTTTGCCTGATGGGTCACAACTGATTACATAATGAACAGTGACCATTTTCTTCTGATTCTGGCTTATGATGATGTGAATTGCTTGTGTGATGTCTATTGCAGCATTTAACCACATGGTGTGTCACTATCTGGTGAATGAGAATAAAAATGTTTCTGACATTAAGTGATGCATTTGTATTGACTGTTGGTGTATGTTCTGGTGTATTAATTCCACATGAGAGTTGCTGAAACAGCAATTTTTAAAAAGTGTTTTATATTAGAAATATATAGGTTTTCATGTAGATGACTCATTACAAAATCTGACACTGAAAACCGTTTTAAAATATCTTTGACGGTCTTCTCAAAATTTAGATTTGAATTTTGTAATATTTTATAGCTCCAGGACAAGGATCAAAGGTCACTTTTCCAAAGCTGACAACTCCTGAAAGATATTTAGCTATTTCCTGGTTTTCACTGTATTTCCATACATTGGTAGCCAAAGCATTTGAGACTGTAAGTCATTGCAGGAAATTGAAACACACAATTCCAGTGGCTCATTGTGAAATTTGTCATTTTTCAACGTAATTTTTTTCCAAAATTGCAGTATAGTTCTCTTCATCATCTTATTTTTACATTTATTTTATTGTTATTAAGAATTCTCCTCCTTCTTATGTCTATACTGAATTTCAGACATTAACCTCTCTAATACTTAGCTGTAATCCTGGAAAATTTGTGGTAACGAAATTACATGGTAACGGAATTACAGAATTATTCTGAAAGCTAGTGAAAAACAGAAGATGGCACAAGGTGGCATGAGGACTTTATGGAGCATAGTGGTTCATTGTTTGGGACATCTATTGTTGAGTGTTTCTTCCTGTGAGTTAAGTTTCCATAACTATTCATTCAAGGATTAGCAGGAATTTATATTATAGTTTGGTTAAGGAGTAGCATCTGCTGGGGAGGGGTATGAATGAATGTTTTTTCTGTAGTATGCGGTCTTCTTCACCATCACTTTTACCTGCATCCTGTTCATCCTGGAATTGTGCTTGACTAAGACAGCATCTCTTTGTATAACATGTATAATGTGTGAATGTATAATGTGTGAAGGGGTTTCAGATTGGGAAAGCATGGCTTGTGACCCTTGCGGTCAGTTACTCAGTGAAGCTTGTTGAGTCTAGGTGCGATAAAACGCTGATAGTCTTTGCTCAGAATACACGTCATGGTATTAATCCCGCCAGATGCCAAAAGCAATCTGGCGGGCACTTAGACCATGGGCGAAGAAAAAAAGGAGAAACTCAAATGCCAAGACCGGTGTAAAGAAATTGAATTTAATTAAAACAAAATCCAAAAACAGTAGGTTTAAAAATAACAGGGAGCAGCAAACAAACTAGGAGAAAAGAAAGAAAAAATGTAGCAGCAACGGGGCTGGCACCTGCCAACCCTATATACTCTGCTAACACCACCAGCCTAATGGGTTCCACATGTGGCCCATTAAGGTGGAGGTGAAAGAATTAGAAAGGGGAGGGGCTGTAAGGATCAAACCTTTACAACACATCCCATGTCCAACATTCGTTCATGCTCAATATCGAAAGCCAGCAATCCTCCAACTAGCAGGTAAGTTTCTTCCTTTTCATTTATGAATAAAACTGATATTTTAAGTTTTGATATTAGTTTAGCAAATTAAAATAGTCTTCAAGATGGTTGATATACATTAATCTCACCTGTTACATCAGACTCCCATAATCCAGGAGGCTTCCCAGGTTGCCTCAGCTGTCAATGTAATTATGTAAAGCGCATAGAGCGGTATCCCATACTGCATTTAGCGCTATTTAAGAAACATTATATATATACTGTTCTTGTAGAAAAATTAGTTATTCTCATCAATATCATGTATTGCCTTCCTTTTGTCCAGACTTGTTGATCAAAATTTTGGTTCAACAGGAGGTCAGAAACACAAACATCATTTATGATACCAATTTTCAATTGCTTTGTTGTTCTGAGTATGATAAATTTAGTAGATTCTCAGAAAATGTAATTCTGTTACCATTTTGTAATTCCAATATCGGTGTCTCTTTCTCATAAATGGCATCCCACAAAATATCTGTGAGTATACCAGTCACTATAAGCTTACCATGGCCTAGTCAACATCCTAGGCCACCAACTTTAGCTTAAACCTACTGCCCATCATTGCCAGATTTCAGAGAAATGCCTGTCAAAGTTAAGGCAAAAATAATGGCATTTTTTCTGCCGTAATTCCGTTACCGACACTTTCACCTTCGTATAGCCCTCTACAAAATAGATTAACCCAAACTTTGTGTTATACAGCTCAGTAGGCATGCCAGTGGAACGGATAAAAGCACAGGCAAGTAGCTACTGCATTAGAGTAATAGATGGCAGGTAAAAATGACATGAAAATTACTCGATCGGTAATTCTGTTACCGTGGAATTGTCCTTCTATTGTGAATAAAATGTGGGTTTATGAGATTTGCAAATCATTACATCCTTTTTGTTAACAATTTACGCAGCATCCCAACTTTTTTGAATTTGGGATTGTATTTAATCAAATGATACCTGGTACTTCAAAATCACAATAAAACTTCACAGAAGCTTCTTTTATGCAGTATACCCAGATAGGACAGAAATGTGTTTTACAGTATCCGTGATAAAGAAATAATGCCCCTGCTCCTGAGATTTTTTCACAACATAGATCATAAGCCATCTAATTCTTCAGGAGAACCTTTCCATTATTCTAAACCACATAAAACATGTCTTGCCTTGCATGCACAAGTATAAGACAAAGTGTAAGTAAGCACTATAGATGTGATAGTAATGAAACTCAGGTGCACATTTTCTAGCTTAATTTCAGAGGTCTGGCATATGACACAAAAGAGGTGTGGTTGAGTGGTCTTTGTATGATTTTGACTGTTGGACTGTTTATCTCATGTCAAGTAACTTCAAAATTGTTTCACCAATCATTACTTGGGTTTTATGCTTGTTTTAAAAGATGGTAGTCACTGGATACTGTGGACCCAAAATTGACCCCCTGTCATGCTAACATTCAATCTCACACCACACAAAAACTATTGCTCATTTGATCACAATTTTTGTGGGACATAGACAATGAATACTTCTACTGTCTAGATGCAAATTAGCATTGGAATGCAAGGGGAAAAATAATTTTCAAATTGCACAACTGACTGGGGTTGTTTTCGTGAGCCTTACCCACATACTATTCAAAAAATGAAGGCAGCACTTAATCATCATAGTGCAGCGCCAAGTCAGTTAAACATAGGGGATATCAATCAGTCCTTTAAGGAAACTCAAGTGATTGTGAATCAATTTCACCTGCTTTTGTAATGGCCGGTAGAATTGAGAGGCCAAGTGCAGCGGCAAGAGGGAAAGAGACCAGCACGGATACAATACAAATTCAGAGAATAATACAGACCATACGACAGGGATAATCCTCGCGCTTCCAAAAGGACTACCAAAACATCCGACAAAACGGAAGCAAAGCGAGAGAGAAAAAAGGAGAAGTATCTCGGAGAGCCGAGAAAAACAAGGCACCAAAAATAGTGCGACAAAAAGGATAGAGAAGATACAAAGGCACATAAATCCTTACTGCAGATATCTGTGGCTAAAGCGCTTAACTAAAAACAGACACTCTAGCGAAGGAGGCGTAGCGGACTTCCGGCTTATATAGAGTCTGGTGGAGGCGCCACCCAAGTTCAATCAGCCAGCTGGGTAAAGAATCCGATTGAAAAGGAATTCGATCTTGCCCCGGGACGAGATCCTCAAAGAAAAGTCCTAAACACACGCACACCTCCCAAACCATGACAACTTTGGTGCAAATGAAATTGACAATGGGTGCAATGGAGAGGCAAAAGCAAGACAACCCCCAGAAAGGTAAGGGTTATGCATGTGGTGAACATGGACATTTCCTCTCTCCTTATCCTTCCTGACAGATAATCCTCTAGTTTTGCGTTCTGCTAGTGTCCTTGTCACAACTGGTTGCATTAGGCAGTACCTGCGGCCCAATCAGGTTGCACAGGTAGTACAGCTCCTCCGGGATGGCATATCCATATGCGAAGTTGTAAGGTTTGCTCTGTCTCTCAGCAGTCTCAAGAGCATGGAGGAGATACCAGGAGACCAGTTGTCTCCAGGAGACATGAGGGGAGCTGGACAGGGTCGTAGAAGGGCACCAACCCAGCAGCTGGACTGCTATCTGCTCCTTTGTGTGAGAAGGAGTATGAGGACCACTGCTATAGCCCCACAAAATGACCTCCAGCAGGCTACTGCTGTGCATATTTCTGACCAAACTGTCAGAAACTGACCCCATGAGGGCGGCATGAGGGCCCGACGTCCTCTAGTGGGACCTGAGCTCACAGGCTAGCACTATTCAGCTTGATTGGCATTTGCCAGAGAACACCAGAATCGGTAGGTCCGCCATTGGCGCCTTGTTCTCCTCACAGATAAGAGCAGCTTCGCAGTGAGCATGTGACTGGTGTGAAAGAGTCTGCAGATGCCATGGTGAATGTTATTCTGCCAGTAACATGATCCAGCATGACCAATTTGGCGGTGGGTCAGGGATGGTTTGGGGTGGCACATCCTTGGAGGGTTGCACAGACCTCCGTGTTATAGCCAATGGTACCCTGACTGCTGTTAGGTACTGGGATGAAATCCTTAGAGAAATTATCAGACCTTATGCTGGTGCAGTGGGTCCTGTGTTCCTCCTGGTGCTGGTGGATCCCCAGCCTCATGAGGCCAGAGTGAGTAGACAGTTCCTGAATGACGCAGGGATTGATGCCATTGACTGGCCCTCTCGTTCTCCTGACCAAAATCCAATTGAGCACCTATGGGACGTTATGTATCAGTGCATCGGACACCGCCAAGTACCGCCACAAACTGCAAGAGCTCACTGATGCCCTGATCCAGGTCTGGGAGGAGATCTCACGGAACACCATCTGCCAACTCATCAGGAGCATGCCCAGATGTTGTCGGGAGTGCATACAGGCACATGGGGGCCATACACACTACTAAGTCACATTAAGAGTTGCTGTGATAAAATTTACTCAAGTTGGATCAGCCTGTGATTTCAAGTGTTTAATTACATTTTCAGGGTGATTTTGAATCCAGCCCTCAAAGGGTTGATGATTTTGGTTTCCATTGACCATTGTTACTTCATTGTGTTCTTAACAAATTATACAAGGCACACCAGTAAAGATTTTCAACTAGAATAATTGGTTCATCAAGATCTGATATGTGTTTTAAGTGTTACCTTAATTTTTTTTTTGAGCAGTTTACATAGCCTGGCCTGTGCCTTAGTAACATGGGCTATTTATACCTACCTGTACATTATAATCAAAATATATATTAAACGAGCAAGTGGTGCCAGGCACAACAAACCTCGCCCCTCGCACATACTTTCACCTACTTGTACGAAATTCAATAGGGATCTATTCTGGGTCAGTGGCAATCCCTAAACCAAATTTGGGGTGAATGTGCCCATTAGTTTTGCCGCTAGAGTGTTTACAAACAAACACAGAAACAGACGCACAAACACAGAAACAAACCAAAAACAATACCCCTTGCCCTCACCCTTCGGGTGGCGCGGGGTAACTAGTTTAACAGTATATCTCTCATATTTAATCAGTCAGAAATTGCCATCTCAAGTTATGTCCTTGTTCTTGTTTTTTGAGTCTGGCCCGTACACCTTTGAGATACAGTATTATTTTTTTTCATATGGGTTGGCAATGAGTTGTCAGTGTAAAAGGTTGCATGTTCAATCCTCTCTGTCCGTCTCTGTAAAGCACTGCGCATGGGAAAATACAAATTCAGTGTCAAATTTAGTGTCGGACCACAGTTCTGTAAAACAGCACGTCTCAGCTGTGCCCCCACTGTCAGGGTTTGGCCTTACAGCCCCTCCCCTGTCTCATTCTTTCACCTCCACCTTAACGGGCAACAGGTGCAGCCCGTTAAGGTGGAGGTGATTGCAGAGTATAAAGGGCTGGCAGCTGCCAGTCCCTTTGCTTCTACATTTTACTCTGTTTGGTGATCTGTACTGCTCCCTAAGTTATTGGCTCTGGATTGTTTTTTTTTTTTTGTTTTATTAAATTGCCAGTTTTTTTTTTTTTTTTACAGCCTTGGCTTTTGGGTCCTTCTTTTCATTTAGGCTCAAGGTCCTAGCTCCCGCCGGATTGCCATTTGCATCCGGCAGGAGTAAAACCATGACACCAACCCCGGATTTCCTCCATTTTTGAATCTTTTTCCTTTGCTTTACACACTCAGGAGAGGAATTTTTATGTTGCAAGAAGATGATGCAAAACCTTTTGAAAATTTTTCCCAATTTTTCCCACGTGCTGTCCACACCTTACTGAGATCCATACTCAATGCGAATTGGGCCACCTCGGCGTGTGGTCTGCCTTATCGAATTCCGCTGCAAACAAAATCTGATCTCCGAGCATACAGACTTGACAGTTGATGCATTCTGGCATGAGTGGATGGCAAAAGTTGCATTGAAAAGACAAGAGTATAGCCATTATGGCTCTTAGCATGCAGTTGGTGAACTCCTGATTGACCGATAGAGGCTGCCAAAGAGAAAGAAAACATGGAGCCCTAATTAAGTGCAACCTTCCTTTCCCTTGATGACATTAGTATATACTTCCCATATTCTTGTTTCAACCTGAGTTCAAGGACTCATGCAGGACAATATGCTGACTGCAATAAATGAGCTTTCCAGCAGTCTAAACTCTATGCTGATGTTGTGGGTTTCGACAAAAAACTCATGAATGAAACTAATGTTGTTCTTGTGTCTGTCTTCTCAGGTGGAAAAAAAACATTTTGCTTTGCGTGCAACAGAGACTGTTTGAGTCATTGAGAATATGTCTGCGGTATGTGTAAACATTCTTCAGCTCTTGGTGCTCTTGTGTGACCTCCTACACATTCACACTGGCAGTGCAAAAATGCCTGCCATTCAATCCTGTGGCTCATAGCTATTGCTAGTTCCCTTGGCAAATTATCTGATGTTGGAATGAACTCTCTCAGCTTTCCTTGTTATTGCCAGTGGCAGCTGTTGAAGTGAAAATAGGGCAAAAAAAAATTCCCCTTTATTGTTGGTCACAACCTTTTCATTTGCTTGCCTACATTAACAAATGCATCAACAGCTCAAATAATCAATTGGCTGGTAAACATCCTCACATAATGTAATGATCAAAAAAAGATATTTAACTTACAGTATATAACAACCGCATTAGCTTTTATTACCGTCTGCAATAATAGCTATCTTACAAGACCTGGTATTCACATCACAATCCAGCTTAGAAAAGCCCTTCTAGACATCTTGCAACCATAATATTAAGGTTTTAAGCATAAAAGTGAATAATTACAAATTTGCATTAATCCATGCTGAGAAAGACTATTAGGTGATATTTTAAATTTGTACTTTTTCTCCCAGACTTCCTGTGTTCTTTCCCTCATAGGAAATATGGGGTTCATATTTCTTCATGTCTTTGCCATCCTTGTATGAAGAATCCCAGTTCTGTTTTTATTTAGAATGAAGTATGTCTTTCTAAATAAGAGAACTGAGCATTGTGATGTGGAGCAGATGCAGATGTTTTTTATGAGGTGATTTGGGAGTTGAGGAATGCCTCTCTTTGTTTCAATGCTCCTTCCACACAGTGTCTCTAGGCCGACTTTACAGGCATGTGTATTAATCTCTGCCAAATGGAAATTCCAGCAATACCCGATGACCTTGCTAATTGTACTTTAACAAGACTTTGTTGATGCTGTGGTATAGTTGTTGCATCAGATTTGGATCACGGAATATACTGCCTTGCCTCGTGTCGTTTTTCCACACAAAGCCAGTTTGGAATGTGATCTGCCTGTGAGGCCTCACTGTTCAGCATATTTGAAATTCCAAAAGGATAAATTAAACAAAACCATGACTGCATAGAAGTTTGATTCTCCCCACTGGGAGAGAAGGTAATACCATTCTTGAGATAGCAAGCTCACACAAATGGCAACACACCCATTTCTTTGTTGTTTAGTCTATTTTGAACCTCCTAGGTTCCTCCACTTTACACATGAATCAAAGAAATTTGCAGTAATTTTAACTCAGTGAAATAAATATAACTCTAAGTTGGATTATTTAATTTTTTGCTTAAATGGGAGGTAGTGTTATGTATGCTCAAAAAATTGAATGTGAGTCTAAAGACCTTCAATTTATTGCTCCCAGTCTGCCCTTCAACATCATATTTTCTTTTTTATTTTGAATCTAATGTACCCAAATGCAAACCAAAGACAATAAAAATGTTCCACACAATTCTTTAGGCAGGATAGATCTTTATTCTGTGATTTTCACATCAAGTCCATTTCATGGAACTTTAGCGATAATTAAGGCAGGCACGGAAGTCTGGTCTATTCACAAGCCCCTTTCTGTCCAAACAAACTTGACTTAATCATTGTCCGCCCAATTATCAAGGTTTCATACCCTAGGCAGCATTCATTAATTTACAGCGCTGTGAGAAAGTAATTGCCTCCTAAACCTAATAACTGGTTTTGCCACCCTTGGCGACAACAACTGCAATCAAGCGTTTGCGATAACTGGCGATGAGTCTTTCACATCGCTGTGGAGGAATTTTGGCCCAATCTTCTTTGCAGAATTGTTTTAATTCCACCACATTGGAGGGTTTTTGAGCATGAACAGCCAGGTCATGCCACAGCATCTCAATCGGAATTAAGTCCGGACTTTGACTAGGCCACTCCAAAACCTTTGTTTTGTTTTTTTTTAAAGCTATTCAGAGGTAGACTTGCTGGTGTGTTTCGGATCATTATCCTGCTGCATAGCCCAAGTGCACTTGAGCTTGAGGTCAAGAACTGACATTGGACATTCTCCTTCAAAACTTTCTGGTCGTGAGCAGAATTCATGGTTCCATAAATTACGGCAAGTCGTCCAGGTTCTGAAGCTGCGAAGCAGCCCCAGACCATCACACCACCACCACCACCATGTTTGACTGTTGGTAAGATGTTCTTTTTATGAAATGTTGTGTTAGTTTTACGCCAGATGTAACGGAACACACACCTTCAAAAAAGTTAAACTTTTGTCTCGTCAGTCCACAGAATATTTTCCTAAAAGTCTTGGGGATCATCAAGATGTTTTTGGCAAATGTGAGACAAGCCTTTGTGCTCTTTTTGGTCAGCAATGGTTTTCGCCCACGGATGCCATTTTTGCCCCGTCTCTTTCTTATTGTTGAATCATGAACACTGACTTTAACTGATGCAAGTGAGGCCTGCAGTTCATTAGATGTTGTTCTGGGTTCTTTTGTGACCTCCTGGATGAGTCTTCGATGTGCTCTTGGAGTAATTTTGGTAAGCCGGCCACTCCTGGGAAGGTTCACCACTGTTCCACGTTTTCTCCATTTGTGAATAATGTCTCTCACCGTGGTTCGCCGGAGTCCCAAAGCCTTAGAAATGGCTTTATAACCCTTTCCAGACTGATAGATGTCAATGACTTAGTTTCTCATCTGTTCTTCAATTTCTTTAGATTGCGGCATGATATGTTGCTTTTTTAGATCTTTTAGCCTACTTCACTTTGTCAGACTGGTTCTATTTAAGTTATTTCTTGATTCAACAGGTCTGGCATTAATCAGGCCTGGGTGTGGCTAGTAAAATTGAACTCAAAAAATATGGTTGATCACAGTTAATTCTTGATTTAACAAGGGGGGCATTTACTTTTTCACATAGGGCCTGATAAGTTTGGATAGTGTTTTCCCTTACATGAAATCATCATTTAAAAACTGCATTTTGTATTTACTTGGATTATCTTTGTCTAACATAAAAATTTGTTTGCTCTTTTGACAAATATGCAAAAAAATAAGAAATTAGGAAGGGGGAAAATACTTTTTCACAGCACTGTATCTGGTAATTTATCTGCCCTCTACACCGCTCCTACATTGGCCTGCTACATATTCTGAATCTCATCTCCCCCAACCTCCCAGCCTCCTCCATTGTAAATATGAGTTTTGGACATTGTACAACTAGACCGGACATTGGACATTGTAGACTGAATTCCCAGCCTGCTGGACAAATATCCACACGCGCGTAATGTTGTTGTTCATGTCGGTACTAATGATACTTCTTACCAGCAGTCTGAACTTCTGAAACACGATTTTATTTCTTTGTTTAACTCACTTAAGTGCAGTGGGAAACATGCAGTGGGAAAATTTATAATAGAATGTGTTTAGTGGGTGATGTTAATGTACCCAATATTGATTGGGATCTATGTTGTAGCAGACAGGGCTGTAGTAATCGTATTGCTAATGAGTTTTGTGATCTCGTAAATGATTTTAATCTATCACAACTTGCTCAGGGTGCTACACATGTTAGTGGGAACACTCTTGATCTCATTCTTACTAACCAACCTGAAAAGATGTTTAACATAGAAATAAGGCTTGATAATTTTGATTCTGATCATTTACCAGTTGTTTGTAGTATGAGGGTTAATATTCTGCGGCAAACTGGTGTACCACGCATTGTTCATGACTATGCCAAGGCTGATCTTGATAGCTTGAAGTTGTTTCTCGTGGACTCACTAGGACCTGTATCTGATTTTGTTTTGCGTCATTCTCAGGCTCCAAAAGATTCACTTGACATTGATTTGATGTGGTCAGAGTGGTTAGCCATATTATATGCAGGGCTGCCAACTCTCACGCATTCGCCGTGAGTCTCACGCCTCTTAGAGGCATTCACGTTCCCATGCCACAGTCAGCAATTATTCAATTGACGGGTATTTAAGAGATTCTTACGCAGAATTGAGTCCTTGAGCATGGAAGTTAACCAGTTTCACGTGCATTACTGTGGATTTCACCACTAGAGATGTGGATATCAATTATGACTCTGGAATTCTCATGTTTGTCTTTACACGGGGGTTGGAAGCAATGGAATTGCATAAAGACATTTCAAATGGTCTTATTTCGTTTAAACAATTTAAACGATCATGAAACACACACATTGCTTCCAACCCCTAAGTGAGGAAAAGCGCACAACATTTGGAGTCACAATCGCTTCCATGTTACTTGTGGTGAAAGCCACCGTAATGCAAATGAAACTGAAACTTCCACTCACAAGGACTTTAATTACACGTAAGAATCTCATTAATAATCGTTGGTTGAATAATTGCTGACTACGGTGAACGCCTTCAAAATGCGTGAAACTTACACCGTTTGCGTGAGATTGCGTAGAAAGTTGGCAGCCCTGTATATGAGGGCCAGGATTGGTTTATCCCCACCAAGACCATCAGTGACCATTGTCGACCTCGATGGATTGATGGAGAGGTTAAACACCTTTTAAATAAAGTTCACTCTGCTCGTCGAAATCTTAAGTCCAGAAATACAGTCTCAAACCGGCATAAATATCGTTTGTTAAGAAATCAGTTACGGAAGTTGACACGTGATAAATACAGTATGGATGTTAATGGGCTTGGAAGTGTCGTGAATAAAAACCCAAAACAGTTTTGGAATTTCTTTAAATCCAAAACAAAGTGCAAATCATTACTTAAGAATGTCTTTGTTGATAATAACTATTTTGATGACAGCTGGTCAAAGGCTGACGCCTTTAATAAGTATTTCTCTTCTAACTTTTCTAAAGTTGAAACTCCTATCATTTTTCCAGACATTCCTCGTTATGTAAATCATGAATTGGAATACTTTAATATTCTACCTGATGATGTTTGTTCCGCAATTAAAAAGATTGGTTCAGTCAAGGCCTGTGGCCCTGATGGACTCTCACCTCGTGTATTGAAGCCTTGTTCTGAAGAGCTTAGTTTTTCATTATCGCTCCTATCTAATATCTCCTTGCAATTGGGTGTTACCAGTTTTTAAGAAGGGAGATAAGCAGAGTGTTGCTAACTATCGGCCAGTGTCTTTATTATCAATTGTGTCAAAGGTCATGGAGCGCTGTATCTATAATAAAGTCTTTCCTGTTCTACGCCCTTTGATCTCCTCATGCCAGCATGGTTTCATGAACAAACGCTCGACGGGCACGCAGTTGACTCAAACTCAGCATTGTCTGAGTCAAGTCTTGACTCGGGTGGTCAAGTCGACGTGGTTTATTTGGATTTTAGTAAAGCATTCGACACAGTGTCCCATAACCTACTTCTTTACAAGCTCCAATCTTTTGGGATGGGAGGTTGCCTCTTACAGTGGCTTACCTCCTATCTTTCTAATAGGAAACAAAGGGTTGTTGTCGAGGGGATTGAGTCGTCCGTTTGTGATGTCACATCCGGCGTACCGCAAGAGTCTATTCTTGGTATTGTTTTTGTTTATAAATGTAAATAAATTTGTATTGTTTATAAATGATTTATCCTCTGTTATTGATAAGAATACCTTTATGGATTTGGTTGATGACAACAGTAAGATTTATAGAGTAATTTCAGGTCACGATGACAATTTGAGGTGACAAGAGGACATTGGGAAACTATTTGAGTGGAGTGGTACGTGGGGCATTAGTTTTAACATTAATAAGTGTGAACTTATGCAAGTTAGTAGGAAGCGTAGCCCTTCTTGTTTTTATTACAATATGGATAGAGATATTATATACCTCTATGCATTAAACAGGCCGTTCATGCTCAAAAACCCTCCAATGTGGGGGCGCCCAGGAGGCTCATCGGTCTAAGCGCGCGTACCATAAAGGCTGTGTCCTTCCCGCAGCGACCTGGGTTCGATTCCAGCTCAGGTCATTTGCTGCATGTCTTCCCCCATTCTTTTCCCCAACTTTCCTGTCTCTCTACACTGCACTACTGTCAAATAAAGGAAAAATTCCCAAAAAAAAACCCTCCAATGTGGCTTAATTAAAACAATTCTGCAAAGAAGAGTGGGCCAAAATTCCTCCACAGCGATGTGAAAGACTCATTGCCAGTTATCGCAAACGCTTGATTGCAGTTGTTGTCGCCGAGGGTGGCACAACCAATTATTAGGTTTCGGGGGAAATTACTTTTTCGCATAGGGCCAGGCAGGTTTGGATAGCTTTTTCCTTCAATGAATGAAATCATCATTTAAAAACTGCATTTTGTCTTTACACGGGTTATCTTTGTCCTATATTTAAATTTGTTCGATGATCTGAAACATTTAAGTGTGAAATTATGCACAAAAATAAGAAATCGAAGGGGGAAAATACTTTTTCATAGCACTGTATAATGGAAAATGCAAATAAAGAAGCAGTGATTTGTAAATCATTCTTAACCAGTATTACACAGACAAAATATGTAATGTTTTACAACCTCTCCTCTAAGAGAGTTGGGATGGCATGGAAAATTCATCCAAAACAGAGAGCAGTGATTTGTAAACTTTGACTTGAATTTCATTGCAGACAGTATGAAGCCAAGAGATTTAAAGTTTGGTCTGGTCAACTTCATTTTATTTGTAATTAGTGAGGCCATCAGGGAGCACAGACCACCGCCAAGGCCAATAATCCTCACTCCTGTGGCACGGAACTCTCCAAGTGCTACCATTGTATTGCACAATCGGCTATGCTTTGTCACCATTAAACTTTACTACCATCAACTAGATTTTTAGATATATGGCATTTATTCCACCTATGCCACATTCCCAGTCTTATACTGGACAAAGAAAATTAGGGATCACCCCAATTTTCGAATTTGAAATATTTGATAGTTCCAATTATGTTCCATATCATATTTCAATATTAAAAATCAGAGTGATCCCTAACTTTCTTTGTCCAGTATACAATGTAAACAAAAGTGAAAAATATTTTGTGTATCCAGCCTGTGATTCAGATCCACTCCAAAATTCAATGGGTTCCTCTTGGCCAATGGGACATGCTTACAAGGAGTATCATGAAAATCAGGCCTGTATTTTTTCCATTATCCTGGTGACAGAAAAATAAACAAACAGATAAAAAAACATGACTTCATTCATTCCTGGTATTTAGCCCTGCTTTGAATTCCATAAAAGTTCTGACAAGATCAATGTCAGCAGGTGGTTATAATCATGATTTGGCACACAAGCTGTATCCAGGAAAGGCCTGGTTCTCCAAGAGCAAAGAGGGCCAAGAATTGCCAATTTTTCCTCAGATGCATCAGGAAATTCTTTAAAAGGTTAAAAAACTATTGTTTCTTATTTGAAAGATAAATGGGGATATATGTAGTTATTTCACCCTCTATGATGTATAACATAATTATTTATTTTATTTTTTTAATTTTATTAGTTTATTATTACGAGGACAGTCCCCATCAATTAACTGTCACAACAGTAAACAGGGCAGCTTTAGCCAACATGGCTAATTTTCAGCTGTCGTCCCGAGCCAGCTGACAACAAGGCACCCTAAAAAAGAAAAGACACAGGGCAATGGGAAAATGGGAATGGGAAAAAGGGAAAAGAGACAATACAATACAATGCAAAGCAAGTATAAATGAGCACAAATACAAACAAAATATATGGCATGAAATAGAGCAGCAGGCCGCAAGCACAAGCATAACGCAAGCACAGGCACAAGTACAAACAATGATGCAAAATATATGAACAAACAGGTACAAACACAAACAAGGTAAGGGGTCAAAGAAGCAAATTTAAAAAGCAGAAAACTGTAATGCAAGTCATGCAGTAAAAACAATTCTAGAAAACAGGACACAAGAGGACATTCACAACAATTCATCTTAAAAACATGCAGATATGCTGGCAGTTAGCAAAGACAGAAGGGCAGCGTTTATGATCATGTCACATGCAACACACATACACCATATTCAAAAAAAAAAAAAAAAAATGTATGTAAGCAGTTGTAATTATCAGCAAACCATGTTTTTAGATATTTAGTAAAGGTGGAGAAAGTATCTATATCTTTAATGTGGGCGGGTAGTGAGTTCCAATTTTGTATGGCTGTAACAGAGAATGACGATTGACCAAAAGAACTTTTTCTAAATGGGACTAAAAAGTCACCACGGGTAGTGCTCCTGGTAGTCCAATATGTGCTGTTACGTTGCGTTATGAGTGACTTAAGAGGAGGAGGAGCTAGGTTGTGCAAGATTTTATAAACTAGACAGATGTTCCTATATTTTATTACATCTTCCCAGCTCAGAAGTTTGTGTTTGTTTAAAATGGTACAATGATGGGAGCTGTTAGGCTTCTGATCCAAAACTTTAAGGGCTTGCTTATACAGGGTAGCCAGTGGCTTTAGAGTAGACTGGTTAGTTTGTCCCCAGCTTGTAAGACAGTATGGTAGATGTGACATGATCATGGCATTCATATATAATTTGGCAGCACTAAAGGTCATTGTGTTTCTTATGTACTTGATATTGGCTAAGCTAAACTTCACTCTCTGACTCACTGTTTTTATGTGTGTTTTGAATGACAGACTGGACTCAATAATGATACCCAGATATTTATGGTACAATAGCAATATTTTGACCTGAAATTGTTATATTTGGCATGAAGTTACATTGTCTTTTAGTAAAAAACATTCCTACCATTTTATTAACATTAAGTTGAAGACATGAACGGTTTAACCAACTAGTGATCTTCTCCATAGTGGAGGTGAGTTTTGCAGCCGCCAGCTGTTTTGTCCTAGAATGGGTGTATATCACAGTGTCATCAGCATATAATTGTATTTCTACATCAGGGCACACAGATGGCAGATCATTAATATATATCGCAAAAAGAAGAGGGCCAAGTATAGATCCTTGTGGCACCCCAGTGCACAAGTCACGAGCTGGTGAAAGTTGTTTGTTGACAATAACATGCTGTCGCCTACCAGTTAAGTATGACTCTAACCAACTCAGTGTTGAAGGGGAGAAATGAAAAGCAGACAATTTGGCCATAAGGACCTTATGGTTGACCGTGTCAAAAGCTTTGCGGAGGTCTAAAAATACTGCACCCACAACACCACCTCCATCAACCATTGCTCAGACCTTTTCTGTAAACAAGCAGTCTGCCATTTCGGTAGAATGATGAGCGCTGAAGCCAAACTGCAATGGATGAAGGTTTAATTCACTATTATTTAAGAAGAGGACAAGCTCCTCCGATACCCACTTCTCAGCAACCTTGGATATCGCAGGTAAAATGCTAATTGGACGGCAATTGCAAACATTGTGAGGGTCATCTGACTTGAAGATAGGAGATACAATCGCAGTTTTCCAAGCACTTGGAAAGGTTCCCTGTGATAGTGACAAGTTAATAATATGTGTGATGGGATGGATTAGGTATTCTTTCAGAGATTTAAGCATTTGTGAATCCATACTATATATATCCTTAGCTGTTGAGGTGTTTAAAGAATTAATAATTGCTTTAGTTTTTAACTCAGAAATGGGTTGAATGGATAAGGAAGTTTTGCTTTCATGAACTCTGAAAGTTTTTCCTACAGTTAAAGGGAAATTCTGTGCAATTTCAGCCACAGAATTGATAAAATATTCATTGAAAGCTATTGCAATTTGTGCTGGGTCTTGCACCAATTTACCTTCCAGTTTTAGTTGTAACTGTTTCTTAGGCATGTGGTTTGTTCCCATTAGGTTTTTAATCTGTTCCCAAATTTAGTGTTACCTTTTGCATCATTAATAATTGTTATGAAAAAATTGGCTTTGGACTTCCTGATTGCTTTTGTGACTTTATTGCGTAATGATGTAAACCTAAGCCTATCATAAGCTAATTTTGTCTTCAGAGCTTTTTTCAGTGCAAAATCTCTCTCCTTCATTAAACTGAATATATCTGCATTAAGCCAAGGAAGTATGTTGTTTCTTTTTTTTCTTTTCACTTTCGTGAGAACTTTTCAACTAAGTTACGTGACTTGATTGAGAACCTTTTGCAATCTATTTCTAAGTTGCCCCCAGTTAAGAGACTTTCACAGTCAGTCTGCTGCACTGCTCTTTCAAAATTTATAAATTCACTTTTTGGGATCCTAAATTGCTCCATGGGTTTAAGAGAGTGACAAAAACAGTTCTTTGAGAGTTTTCTAGACATTAATATTAAATTATGGTCAGATAGTCCAGTTATGAAATGAAATGTTTTGACAATTCGCTCAGGCTTGTTACTGAATATTAAATCTATTTGTATCTGAGAAGATGTCGTCACTCTGGTCGGTCCCTCCACAAGTTGTGTGAAATCAAAACTATCAGTAATCTGCTTAAGGGCTCTCCTATTAGTCTTCTCTAGCCAGTTGCAGTTCATATCACCAAAGAGAATCACCTCAGTTTTAAAATCACATGCTTGTAGCATTTTTTAAATGAGACATAAAAATTGTTATTAGAAGAAGGTGGACGATATACAACAATGATTACAAAGCACATTTCAGGAGAGAGCGTTATTTTCAGTCCAATACATTCTTGATCATGATTAAATGGCCAGCATATTTGTTGACAGTTAATATGATCTTTGATATAGATCATGACCCCACCCCCTCTGCCCTTAGAACGATCTTGTCTGAAGGTTTTATAGCCTGGTACATGTATAGCTGCGGACGGAGAATTGCTATGTAACCATGTTTCAATTAGACATAGAAAATCTAAGTTAGAGTTACAGAGAAGGTGATGCACTTGATTCGCTTTAGGGGTGAGGCTACGGATGTTAATATGTCCTCCAAAAATACCCTTAGGTTTATGCTGATGGTCCCAGATCACTAAAGAGTGATTAACAGTTCTAAAAAAGTTTAACTTGCGATGTTTTTCTGAGAACAGGGTTTATGGGGAAAATATTACGTTTGAAGACACGGTGATCTGTACAGAACGGTGTGACGCACTGACCCTGAATGCAGCGCCCAACTTCAGTGTTTGTAGAACAGTCCGAGCCGGTCGGAAAACATTGCGGGGAAGAGGACGTTTTCCGCATGGCTATAAAAGTCCCTTCGTCGAGTTCGTCACCCGTGGATGATCGTCCATGGCACACAACATTCCCCTCGCCCATCGCCGCAGCTCCCCGAGTCCAGGATCTCCGCTCCCCCGCAACGACAGATCTACCCCTCGGTTGATGCGCCTCCACCAGCCCATTCTCGCCACCCGGACAGCAGACGTAAGGCAACAAATTTGGTTGATGTATGAATTCAATCACCGTGCTTTCTCTGCGATTATCACATACCTGAGAAACGGGATTGATGCTCATCACATCTTCGTTGTTGGCAATACGGGTGTTCGGGCCTGGGCACTGATGTACATCTCCAGATAGCAAAAGGTAGAGTGTGATAATAATAATGCTATCACGTTGGCGTTTACCTCGGAGTTTGTGATATCACTTGTGTTGGTGATGGCCGGCAGTGTATACAAACGCTTGCATCAGGGCATGTTTTCCGTAACCAAAATGCTTAACATTATCTTGCTGCACTGCTAGATTATAGGGGGCTTTTTTTGCTTTAAAAACGGACCCGAACCTAAAAAGGTTAAAATAAATCCTAATGTTAAAAGTGCTAGGAGAGCTCCTCTCACACCTGACCTTATAGCCGCCGCCATCCTGATTGTTCAAGCTTGTTCAAGCTTGTTGAAGCTTCAAGGAATCTGGAGTAATTTCTGTGCATAAAGGGCAAGGGTTCAAGTCTAAGTTGAATACCTGTGACCTCCAATCATTCAGATGGCATCAAGAACCATCACCTATCTATAAGTGCTAATTACACTGACAAACCATTGCTAAGTACTACCATATGTCGTTACATCCACAAATGTCAGTTAAAACTTTGGTGTGCATAAAGAATGTGTTGTAATATCAGTGTCCAGCAACATTACATTACATTTAACATTTTGATAATATTATGCTCTAAGGTAATGGGTGAAATGCATGAACTCTTTACAATGGCATGTTCAAATTCTTGAATTGGTGGATTATTTGATTTTTGCAATGTGGGGTGCCTTAATTCTTTCATGTAAAGGAGTCTTTTGTGTATGCTTCTTTTATATGATGGAATCACCTGCTCAACATTTTTCACCACTTTCCAACATTTTGAAATCAATTGGCTTTGTAAGGCGTCAGACTACAACCGGTGTCCAGAACAGCTTGAGTTCACCTTAGCATGGATTCTGCAAGTCTCTGGGTCTCTACTCGAGAGATGGAGCATCATTCCTCCGAAATGTATGAGGATGGTGATGGACTGCAGAGCCTGAAAATTCTGTAACTTGAAAATAAGAATTGTAACTGAAAATAAAGAACATTAAAAATAAACATGTTTAGAAAGTGAAAACAAAACAGTTGAAAACATAACAAAAAAATATGACCGTAGGCTACGATAAGGGAGCCAAGAAGTCCAGTAGTGCAGAGTTGCCATGGTAACTTAGTGTGATCATGTTAACAGCATGGCTGTAATCAGTGACCAGAAGTTAACCGCAACAGCAGTTATTAGCCAAGAACACATTTTTGATTGTTACAGTGCCCCCAAGTGGTCAAATAATACTAATATTTCAGCGGTTCTTCAGAATGGGTTTCCGAGTTCAAGTACTAAGTTTGGTTTTCATACATGAAAGTGTTGCTGAGACATGACCTCACACCCTGTTTGTCAGCTTTAATGCTGATTTTGATTAGCTGCAATGGGCAAATGCTTTTCAAAATGAAACATCCATTTCAATACATTTGTGAGGTTTGAAGATTGTCTGCAGCGTATTTGGTGAAAATTGGAGAAAATTTGTAGCTTGTGAAAAAATGTTAAACCTTTCATTAAAATCCAGTATGGCCACCCCAGCAATTCGGTTGACATGATAAGTTGCCATGCCTCAGCCCTAGCAACACCCACAGTATTAACAAATACTAACTAGAAGGCACTCAAAGAGCACATGAACTCTATCATTGTGAAAATTGTTGGTGGGGGGTGTCAGTTTCAGATTTATCTGAGCATAAACTATTTGGACTACAAAGTAATCTGATGGCTAATGTGGGCGTTAAGGTAACGTGACACAAGTGCTGTCTTTAAGTACATGGATTCATTCAGATCCTAGATCAAGAATATGGGTTGGATCGTCGCCAAAATTTAAATGCTTCCTTCTTAGCACAGTATCTATCAAAGCACAAAATTTCAGTAACATCCATCCATAGCTTTTTGAGATATCTTGGTAAGTGACGACCATAAGAACAAACAAACAAAAAATAAAATAGCTCAAAGAGCAGCAACTTAGCGAAATCTTCACATTTGTTCTCGATTTATTCTTCAGTTACCTCGGTTTATCATTCCTCATACTCAGGTGAAATGGATAGAGGGCAGCATAGGAAACAAAAATGGGATTCCCATTATAACTATAGGTGGCTGCTAAATCCACAGTCCACAGCCAAAGCATGTTACATTTGGTCAGGTCATAGAGGATACCAGTCTACAAGTGTCTCAAATTGCATGGCAGATCAGTTTTGACAGAGATATGAATGTTTGAAAATTCACCAGTATTAAAAAAAATTAGGATTTTTAAGACTTGTCTTTTAATTTTATGACTAACGGATTCTGCCCAAAAACAGATGTGGCTTGTGGTTTGCTCAGTGCGTGTAATTTTTTTTTGTCGCAGTCGGACTAAAATTGCAGCCATTATCGTGTGTACAGAATGACGAACAAACAAACAAATGGAAATAAGTAACAACTTTGGCAAACGTTTGATTTCACCAAGTATCAAAAGTTGGTGAAAACATTCAATTTCAATTCAAATCAATTTATTTATTTGTATAGTGCTTTTTACAGGCAGGCTGTCACAAAGACGCTTTACAGAGAGAAAAGGGCAGAGCCCAGACTAATCCATAATCCCCAAATAGCAGGCAAAAAAACTCCCTGTAGGGAGAAAAAAGGCTCGAACAATGGTGAGCAAAAACTCAGGAGGAACCTGTCTGTTGTGGGGAAGCCCATCTTCCGCTGGCTGGCTAATTAATTGATGATAGTAAATTAACATCCAAAGTTCTTTAACTTGTTCCCTACGGCAAGCCGCTGCCAACGGCGCGGCGAATTCTACTGTTCCCTACGGTAAGCCGGTGCCAGCGGCGTGGATGACCATTCGCAGTCCGATGAAAACACAAAATCAGTTGACGATCGCGAACATGGGCCACCTGTACTTCAATACTTTATATTGTATAATTTTCGGGGGAAGTATTCCGTACAAACGAAACAATTTTATAAAAAAGTATTCCATAGGGAATGAGTTAAACAACAAGGTGTCCAAGCAGTGCTCCAGGAAGTGGAGAGGCGGGGATGAGAGGATCAGGACAGCAGGAAGACAGCAGTCGGTGACCATAAGGTAAGTGACAGGGCTTAGGTGGTCCAAGGACTCTGAGTTCTGGGGGGCGGGGTTCCTCGGAGAAAACACAAAATCAAAAGAAGGTTAGGTACTGGATAAACTAATACATACTACACAAAATGCTGTCCTATGTCGGGTATCAAGTTACGCTAAAATACTGCAACTCAGGGGTAACCAGTGTAGAGCAGTCAACTCTCCTTCATCCACTTATTGAAGCACAGAGGCCCTAAACTTCCATCCGACTAAGGCTGCGTAGTTTTTCAATTAGACACCACCAACATGTGGGCCTACCCGGTGACTAAGGCCGTAGCAAGCCCAACCGGTGCCGTGTAAGTGCAATCTCAGTGCCACCGGTTCTACATGGATTTATGCAATTTTGACGACCAAAACCTTGTCACAAGAAGTTAGCTTACTCAGAGACTAGGCAATCTCCCTAAAAACAGGTAGTATACATGCTCATAATGCGTTAAGTATAGGCTTGACTAAAGAGGTATGTTTTCAGCCTACTCTTGAACACAGAGAGTGTGTCTGAGGCCCAAATGTTTGTTGGGAGATTGTTCCACAAGATTGGGGCTTTGTAAGAGAATGCTCTGCCTCCAAATGTAACTGGATATATACTACTCAAAATTTGATAGGGATCATAGGAATTTTTTTGTGAAATGACATGCAAATTTGGTAACTGCCACTGATGAACAATATATTGGATAAATGACATGCAGTCAGACACAAAACACATTTGCACGTGCATTTCATGACATTAAATGAGCATGCAGCCTCACATTTTGGCTTTGACTAACACTTCACCATTTCAACTCAGACGTGTGTGTTGCTTGTTGGTGAAAATTTGGAAGTTCCCAAATTTTTTGCATTACATTTAGCAATAACAATGTCTCCTCAACGTCTTAGACGTCGATTGACTTCAGAGCAATTGGGAAGATGCATCGGAATGCTTGACTCTGGCTTCTCACAACATCACGTTGCTAATGCACTTAATGTCAGCCAAAGCGTTGTGAACAGATCGTGGAACCGGCATCAAACGTTTGGTACAGCAGCACACCGTCATGGGGGTGGTCGTCAGAGATCGACTACACAACGACAAGACCACTTTCTCACACTTCAGGCACGACGTCATCCTTTCTGGACAGCCACCACCCTACGAAATGACCTTCATAAGGCCTCGGGGGTCAGGGTATCCACTCAGACGATACGGAATCGTCTTCATACTGCCGGCCTCAACTCAAGAAGGCCATGTGTTCGAATCCCACTGACCGTGCGTCATAGGCGTGACTGTTTGGATTGGGCTCACGATCATGTCACATGGACACACAACGATTGGGCTCCAGTTCTCTGTACTGATGAGTCCCGATATTGCTTGGACTTTACTGACAGGAGGCAACGGGTGTGGCGAAGACAACGTGAGCGATTTAATGATGCCTACATCAACGAACACGACCGTTATGGTGGCGGATCAATTATGGTCTGGGGAGGAATAAGCAGGAACGGCAGAACGGACCTGCATGTCATGGGGAGAGGGGCGATGACAGGGTACGGTACAGGGATGAGATCCTCAATGTGTCGTAAGACCATACGCTGGTGCTGTTGGCCCTGATTTCATCTTGATGGATGATAACGCCCGTCCCCATCGTGCTAGGGTGGTGAATCAATTCCTAGAGCAGGAGACAATTGTCCGCATGGACTGGCCCGCGCGTTCGCCGGACCTAAACCCTATCGAGCATGTGTGGAACATGCTGCAGGTCGCCATTTCGGTCGTGGGGCACAACCCACAACTCTAGAAGAGCTCGGAAATGCCCTTGTTGAAGAATGGAACAACATTCCAATTGCAAGCATCCAGGTTCTGATTGACAGTATGACCCGACGTTGTCAAGCCGTCATTCAAGCTCGGGGAGCCCATACCCGTTATTGACATTAACTGTGGTAATGAAACATCAAACGAACACTGTCTGTTTTCACTTTACATGTCAGAGGTGAAACCATGAAGTGTTCATGAAAGCCAAAAGTGTGAGGCTGTACGCTCATTTAATGTCATTAAATGCACTTGCAAATGTGTTTTGTGTCTGACTGCATGTCATTTATCCAATATATTGTTCATCAGTGGCAGTTACCAAATTTGCATGTCATTTCGCAAAAAATTCCTATGATCCCTATCAAATTTTAAGTAGTATATTTGGAAGTTTCAAATATCCAGCACCTTGTGAACAAAGTAATCTTGGAGGGGAGTAAGGAACAAGAAGTGCACTAAGATATTCTGAGGCCAAATCATTTAAGGCTTTGTAGGTAAGCAGTAGAATTTTATATTCAATTCTAAATTTGACAGGCAGCCAGTGAAGATTTTTGAGTACTGGGCTAATGTGGTCATATTTCTCCGACCTGGTCAGAACCCTAGCAGCAGCATTCTGCACTATTTGAAGGCGATTCAGGGCAGAACTAGTGCAGCTTGACAGTAAAACGTTACAGTAATCCAGCCGAGCGGACAAAAATGCATGAACCACTTTTTCGGCGTCCTGAAGAGACAACATTTTTCTCAGTTTAGATATGTGTCTAAGATGGAAGAAAGCCACTTTTATAATGTTGTTAATATGACAGTGGAGAGAGAGAGTTCTGAATCAAGGGTGACACCAAGGTTTTTGACAACAACTTTGGCAGAAACCGAGAGTCCATCAATGTTGAGGGAAAACTTGAGGAATGTGTCTCTTAGCGATTTGAGACCAATTGCCAATATTTCAGTCTTATCTGGATTTAAAGAGAGAAAATTCTGTGTCATCCATGCTTTAACAGCTTTGAGACAAATCACTAATCTAGCTAGTGGATCGATTTCACCTGGTTTAAAAGATATATAAAGCTGTGTGTCGTCTGCATAACAATGGTATTAAACATCATATCTACTTATGATGTTTCGAAGGGGAAGCATGTATAAAGAAAACAGCAAAGGGCCCAGAACAGATCCTTGAGGTATTCCAAAGTTTACCTTGGAATACTCGGAAGAATTGCTATTTACCCTAACAAACTGACATCTCTCGGAAAGATAAGACTTAAACCATGAAAGGGCAAGTCCAGAAATACCAACCAGATTTTCTAGCCTGTAAAGCAGTATATGGTGGTCTATCGTATCGAAGGCAGCACTTAGATCAAGTAGGACAGGGACAGAGATGCGGCCACAGTCCATGGAGAGAAGTAGATCATTCATTACTACAGTGAGGGCTGTTTCAGTGCTGTGATGTTTTCCAAAGCCAGACTGAAACCTCTCATGTACCTTATTCATTTGCAAAAAGAAAATAAGCTCTTGGGCAACACATTTCTCAAGGATCTTAGATAAAAATGGAAGGTTTGAGATCAGCCTATAATTAGCCAAGACTGTGGGATCTAAATTTGGTTTTTTGAGTAGAGGTTTAATTTCAGCCATCTTAAATGAAGTCGGAACCAAACCTGAAATCAGGGAAGAATTGATTATGCGCAGAATTGAACTGCCAAGAATGGGCAGGAGTTCCTTCACTAACTTAGTTGGGATAGGATCTAAGAGACAAGTTGTTGATTTGGAAGTAGTGACTAATTTAGCAAGTTTGCTTTGGGATATGGGAGAGAATGAATCAAACTGGTTTATATGCATAGCATGAGGTTTTATATTAAGGCTTTCACCAACTGCTAGGGAAGCAATGATCTTTTCTCTAATTCCAATTATTTTGCCACTAAAGAATTTTAAAAAAATCATCACTGCTGCAGGAGGCTGGAATTTGAGGGGTACTTGCAGCATGGTTGTTCGTTAATTTGGCCACTGTTTTGAACAAGAATCGAGGGTTATTTTTATTTTCCTGTATAAGATTTGCAAAATAAGAACATATCACCTCCTGTCGAACTTATAAAAAAGGCAAAAACATCAGAATTTGTGAGCCCGTTTTCGCAGAAGCCAAATTTGGCTATATATCCTTACCCTATTTAAGAATTTATAATATACTGTTTATGAGCTAAATACGATAGCTCTCCAAGTGGCTCCCCACACTGTTAGAGTCCTCAAAATTGTGCACTGTCAAACTATAAAATAATCATATTTTTAACACAAATCAACCTTTGATTCATGCAGGTCAATATGAATTAATAAATTTCTAGCGGAATTTAGCATGAGTTAATTAATATAAGCACAGATGGACATCAATGGTCACCAGTAGCCTCTCCAAACCAAAAACATGCTACTTCTTCATGATAAAGTTTAGAGTTTGTCTATTTTCCTCCAGAGCCCCAGTAGCCAATACAAATACTCATTCCAGGAACTGCTTATTTTACCGTCAGGATGTTCAACCTGAACCCTGTTCCCACTTCCATGCGCCCAAGCGAAACCTGAGCTTGTACAATTGCTTTTCACTCCTTATAAGGAGTGAATATAACTCACTTTCACATGAATTTCTGAAGTATACCTTATTTTAGCAAAACAGACATTCCACTATCAGGAAAAAGCAGGCAATGTGCTACCCTAGATTTAACAGAATTGGTGCAACGAATGGGGCAGAGGATTTTCGGAAGTCTTTGCACTGTTCGCATTTTAAACGAGGGAAATCTAGGAATTCTATTTCGTTGAATGTGGTATAAATTCTAAATCAAATTGCCACTTCGTGCAAAATGCCACCACATGCAGTAATATTCGCAAAGGTTAACAGTAACTCTTATCAACCAATATGGCAAACAAGCTCTATGATCATCATGGCTATAGTAAATCGAAAATAAAAAAACAGGTAGCCAGCTAGCTAGCTATCCATAAGTCCTCCATACTGCTCCATTGTACTTAGACATAATGAAGAAAAACTCTCCATCATTGAATTCCTCCCCCAGAGAAACACAGCTCTCTGACACAAGGAACCCTCCAGTCCTGTTCTTTTCGGAATAACTCCTACTGTCCATGCCCATATCTCATTTCCATCCGTAAATGTAACTGAAGTACTTCTGGGTTGGTTTTGGAAGTCTTTTTTTCTATGCATTCACGTTGTGCACCTGCACACTGTTGAGGGAAAACGACCTAACTTGCTGCTACGTAAGGGTTTAAATACTTTTCTGAGGGTCCAATTAATGTCTTTCAATTACTGTGGAAAGTTCATACTGTCTGGAATTGGATAAAAAAAAGTGTCAATCAATAGATAATTACTGCGAAAGTTTCACATGGGCGTGAGCTATAACTGTGTTGTACACAGATAAGGCTGACCGAGCATTAAAGTGACTGGATTTCAGTGAGAGATCTTATGAAGATTTAAGTGACCACTGAATTGTTCAAGGGACGAATCTACATGTAAATCAATGGCAGGGAATCACAAGTTTTTAATATCTGATGACTATAATTGATAGTAGAATGACATAGTATCAATACCATGTTGAATTTTTGCATTGGAAAACTGATTTTTTTCACTCCTCTATTGGGATACCTTTGGCCTACTATAGCTGATATTGTTGCAACAGTGGACAATGATTTTTTTCTGTCTCGAGAGATCATTTTTATTAACTGCTGGATAGATGCTATGGTTTTATATTAGGCAGTGCGTACACCAGGCTTGGCCGAGGAGTTTAATTCTTGCAATTCCTGAGATACAGTGATGGGACTTAACACATTCATATTCTAAATCATTTGCAGGCACCGCTTCCTGGTGAATATTCAATAACTGTTTCGGAAGTACGACCTATTGATAGGATAGTGTAACTGCGTACATAAATAGAGCAGCTCCACGTCAGCAGGCATCCACATCTGCGCAAGAAGGTTTAAGGAGCTCTATCAAGATCACTGTGCATGCTCAGAACTTTCGTCCTGACAAAAGTGAATCTGCTTGACTGAAAATCATAATGTGATTCCATCCTTGCCAATCTGCCTTCATTTTGCACAGTATTTATATATTTTAGTGACTCAGGCATTATGCCTTTTATATTGAAGGAGCTATTACTGTGCATGCACACAGCTTTTATCAAAGTAAATCCGCTTGATTGCAAGTCAAAATGTAAGTCCATCTTGCAAATCCGTCATTGTTTTGTGTTGTATTTATATATTTTAGTTACCCAGGCATTATGCTTTTTATATTAAGGAGTTTTCTATGGAAATTTGAAGATTCAAAGAACTATTTACTTGGTCTAGCTGAAGGATACAAAGAATGTAAGCTACAAAAATGTAGTTTTGGCATGGGGGCAGTTTTGATCAGAGTCTTGATAGGAGCATAGTTTCCCTTGAATGTCTGACAGTCCTTCAAACTAGAGCGGGAGAGTTTGCAGGCAATATTTGCATATCATATTAAAATGCAATTCAAGGACATTAATTCAAACATTATTCAAATTTGATATGATAATAAAATATTTTAGTTGCTGAACAGCAGACTTGAGAGCTAGTGTTGAGGATTATATTTCAAGCTAGCACTACAGAACTGAGGCCTTTTGCGGTCCCGCATTGTTAACCCTGACCATCGTCACTGGTCCATTGCTTGAGCTGTTCTCATCCGTGGTCATGTAGACCCCATGAGTACGGTTTTTGTATGGTTTCCCATCCGCGTTTGTATTGGCATTCCCACTGTTTCCGGGCTGTAACTCAGAAACCGTTTAAGATATTTACATCAAACCTTGCATACTCTGTCAACATTGTATGTAAATGTGCCTTTTACTGTCTGTGAAAATCAATGGGGGGGGGCTGCATTGGGGTGGGGGAGACATTTGTTTTTTTTTTGCCATAAAAACAATCTCTTGTTAATGCTGGTTTTGTCCATCTGTTTACTAATTGATTGTTTGTGGATTAACATTGGTTAGTTAGCCAGCCAGCAAGACACTTGATTAAAAAGCCTGCTCACTAACATTAGCGTAGCCTAGTCTCATTTGCTAGCTAATTGCCATTTGGTTGCCTAGTCAACAACAATGTCACTATTTAGCGGACATTGTAGCAACCTCCACTAGCCATCAGTAATGTAGTCAGTTACCTTGCCTCATAATAAAATAATTAAGACATTTGTTTCAAGAAAAGTCCACAAAAAGCTTCCATGGTTTTGAGCCTGTGATTATACTATACCTCTTTCCAGCAGCAGTCCATCTGCAGTAACAAAGGCATTTGGTAACCTCACCTTTGAATGCTTATTTATCTAATCCTCTTGCAGTTTACTTTGCCTGGCTAAGATTAATTTGTAGAATGACTTTCAAATTCATCGCTTACATAGCACTGTTGCGCATTGCATCACAAAGTTATGAGGTATTTTCTTCTGCACATAAATGACAACCTAAAATGTTAACAGCCAATGTCTTAATAAATTCTGAACCCAAGTTGCATAAATTACCTTGCAAAGCTCATTAAGCAATGGGGCATGAGAATCTGCGCTGTGGGTACAACGAAAAGCGGACTGACATTGTAAGGATGGCAATAATCCAAATAAATGCAAAAACTCCAAGAGAGATGGAAGTCAGCGAAGGTTTTGGATTTTTTTTGCATTTATATTGCCATCCTTACAATGTCACATCAATTATATAACTGCAGCCAAAAGGCTATCACTTTGTCATTATCATTCACTAATCATTACAGGTCATATGTTGGTCTTGGTTGTTCAGTCACTAAATTCATTGTTAATCAGGCAAATTTAAACAGGAACAGCTTGACAGCAATCAAGAGGTAAGGGTGAGGTTATTGAATGCTCTCTGAACACCTGACGGCATGTCAATGCCATTATGATTTACACTGGGCTCAAAAATTACTAACTGGCAATTCGCAAACAATACTTTAAAAATTTCCAAAAAATATATTTATAGAGAAACTCTAAATAACAACATGTGAGAAATACTGTACGATATTAATGTTCCAATGGAACCAACCAAAATCATTTACCGATTTAATTAAAAATCCATTTCCTCCAAATCAAGGTTTCACCCTTAAAGATTATTGTAAATAACATCTGCCAAAATTAAACCAGGTGTAAAATTCCACTTACTTAAGTTTTATCTAAGTGTTAAGGAACCATATTGAGCTAATAAATCACTTAGTGCTTCTCTAGGGTATAAAAATGAGGTAACACACACAATATCCCTCTGTCAATCAACACCATGAAGAAAACAAAACAACTGTAGGTTCAAAAGAGGCAGATGGTCATGGACCTTCATAAATCTGGTAATGGATACAAGAAGATTCACAAACAGTTGAATATGCTTCTGAGCTCTGTCAGGGCAAATATGAAAAAAATTCCAAAGGTATGGAACTGTTGAAAGCCTCAACGGTAGTGGACGCAACTGCATTTTGCCCCCCAGGATACTTAGAAGGATGGTGAGAGAAGCAACAAAATCCCCAAGAATCACTGTGAAGGAATTGCAGGCCTTTGTGGTATCTTGGAGTCACCAGGTTTCAAAAAGCACCATCAGGCAACACCTCCACGACCACAGAGGGTTGCCAGAAGAAAGCCTTTTCTGACAAAAGGCCTCAGAAGTAAGCGCTTTGAGTTTGCCAAACGTCATTTAAATTATGACTGGAACAAGAAGCTTAGATCAGATGAAACCAAATTTGCACCTTTCAGTCGGATACAGCATTGGCATGTTTGGCGTCGAAACAGGAATGCATAAAAGAAGAAGCACCTCATGCCCATGGTGAAATACGATGGTGGGCCAGCCATATTTTAGGGCTGTTCTAATTCAAGAGGTCCAGGAGCAGTGGTTAAGATTAATGGCATGATGAATTCCACTAAGTATCAGGATATTTTGGCTGACAATCTAGTTACCTCCGCCAGAAGGCTGGGACTTGGCCGCTGGTGGACTTTCCAACGAGACAATGACCCAAAGCATACATCAAGATTCAGACAATAATGGTTCTGTGACATCAAAATCAACATTCTGCAGTGGTCATCTCAGTCGCCATACTTCAATCCAGTTGAAAACCTGCGGGCTGAGTTGAAGAGGGTGCTGTTCAAAGCCGTCTACGTGAGCAACACACGCGCACGGCCCCTACAGAAAACCCATTTTCTGCCCATGCGTTAACAGCCCTTGAGGACGTCTCGGACCAGGCGTGAGGATTACAATACTAGGCACTTTTATTTCCACTTGTATCTCACGGGAAAAGCAATAAAAATCGATTGATTCTTCAATTTGCCGCATATACAGGACATACCTCACAACTGCGTTTTCAATGGCACTAAGTATACAATGGGCATGACTGGGTTAATTTATGACTTAATATATTCATTTACACATTTTGTATATTTGTACCCTGTGGACAGAGACTTTGTCACTTGGGATGTACTGCATGAGGGATTCCCAATCACACTTTCAATACATTTGATATTTGTGATGTCGTATCTGAACAGTGACCGGTCTCAGGTTTTAAAAACATGCTGACTTGATGATATGCTCTGTCAAAGGGAGGCACGAGAACATGACATTAGGTCAAGACCTTCTGTGTTGAATTTTTTAAATTTAAGAGCCTGGACCCACCTTTGTACTTGAGGGACTCAGCCTGTATAGTAGGCCCCTTTTAAACCCTTGCTTCCAGGAAGCGCACATAAGTGGGCTGGCTTACCGACCCGCATATCAGGAACCGCAAATGCGCAGAGTGCTCTGCTGACCACCGTGGCCTGATTTGAGTATGCGGGCGAGCTGCCATGGCCGGGATTGTTGGCAGCCTTTTGTGACAGTCACCAAGGAAGCATTTCATTCTTCGCCTGTTTGCTGTGATGATTGCCAGGAGAAGTATTTTATCCACAATTTTTGGATGATTGCACAGCTCGACAATAGAAACGGAATTTTTATGCTTCATTTTTCACTCTGTATAAATGAATACAGGAAAATATACAAAATCACTATTACATTCCAGTACATTCCAGTGTGGCAAAGTTTATTACACAGTTCGACGCGCAAACTAACTTCGCAAGTGTCACATCTGAACCGGAACTAACGGCGAACTTTGTTCTTGGAACAGATGCACTGTTTCCGCAGTTTTTGGGTCTTTGTCGTGTGTGGATGGCTTATATACCAATTGAAGCAGTTGCCCATATGTTTTGACTGACGGGCCCGGACGTTCAAAATTTATACCATGAGATGAGGATACACAACCAATGAGCGGTACTTCATTAGTCTGAACCAATATTGGTAAAAAATCATCTGCGGCAATCGCCTCACAGCAGTTGCATGTTGATACCACACACCATCCAGCATCCACGAATACGTGGTCCTCGGCCACGGGAACAGATCGCCTTCTTGCACATATGCGGGTCCTGCCTGACTGCCTCATATGTATTGCATATACTCCGGTCACTTGGACATGCAGTCGAATACAAATCCGTACGCAAGGGGTTAAACAATAACATAATTAGCTCACCTATTTTACATCACCTAATTATCGCAACTTTTCACGTCATAACTCATCCTACATTGCCCTGGGACCAACTTTTTTGGAGTCAGTTGTGGTCATCTGATTTGAAATAAGCGTATATTTTCAATAAACAATTAAATTTGCAAAAGCATTAAATAATGTTTTTTTCAATGTAGTGGAGGGTATTCACTTTTTTAAAAATCACTTCTTATGATTTTATTAGCATCTTCCATAACGAGCTAAATTTTTTGTAATTTGGGTTGTAAATGGTACATACAACCAGTTGCCATAGCAGCATAACACTCACGCCAAACGAGAATCAAAATGCTGAGGAATAAAAAACAGCTGTCAGCTCTACCCCCTGAAATTACTGTCATATGACCAAAAGAGACATAACATTTTTCTTAATCAGCAGCAGCACCTGGAGAAACTTCACTATGTATGATAATGATGTATGAACAAGGAAAATACCTCTGTGTAAGATAAAGATGAAATCAATGCAATTTTATCACATATATTAAAGTATTTATTAATGAAATGTTTATGGCATTTCAGTACAAAATTCCCACATTTTAGAGGTCTCAGAAACATCCAAGTATCGGTCAACAAACCTAAACATGGCTGTCCTGTTGGGTGTTTTTACACTGTATTACAACGTAATTGTACTGATAATCTTTGGCATCATGTTTATGGCACTAAACGCCTATATAGAATACAAATATTTATACAAAATATATTAGTTTCCCCATTTCAAAACAGTCTTTCTGTTGTAAACAGAGCTCAAATGACAAAAGGATGAGCCACTGGATTTTCCTAGTGTCGCTCTGGCCAGCAGTTCCGTCACATTAGAAAATACAAAAATAAAAGTATAGCATTTGGAGAAAGTCAGGGATTATAGATTTATGAAAGAATACAATCAATCTTTACTCCCTCGAGCTAGCCACAGCTAGCCATGACACACAACATTTCATTCATACAGGCTATTGATGAAAACACAAAGATGCATCAATAGATTTAAAACAGCTCTCCATGCAAGGCGAATCTAATTCAACAAATGTACGGTCTGCATAGTTTTGTAAGCTCACTGTAGAGTTTCTGCTTTGTTTTAGTACTACAGTGTCATTTCAGAAGAGACCATGACTGTCAGTGAACAGAATTAAATTGTCACTTCAAATAAGCTGAATGCAGCTGCTTTGCAGTTGAGAACCATGAACAGAATCAGCTACATCGGCTAAGAGGAAATAACTAGACCAAGGAAATGAAAAATGTTTGCCATTTGAAGTGTGCAGGTTTCTTCGAACCACAGATAGCTCAGTTCATCCACCCGACCCATTCAAACAGGGAGTAATGCGTGAAGATAAGGGAGGAGAATTAGGGATGTAGCCGTCCTTGCTCCAAAATTATAATTTGCTTTTCAAAGGTATTTGAAAAATGGGGTCTTGAGAAAAAAGGCCACTCTTCTCCTGAGATGGAAATCTTAAGTGTCTCTTACCACTAACTCTTTTCCCCATAGACTCCCCCCCCTCCCTTTCCCCATAATGACTATAAATGACAACCCTAGGGGAGGCTAGGGAAAAGGTCCATAGATGTACATATAGGCATCCTATGTAGTCATTATGGGGAAAAGAGTTAAACGGAGCAGGCAGCCATCTTATCTCAGCTCTCAAAGCAAGGGTTCCCACTTCCATTCTAAGACCTACAATGGGCTTTGTTGGCATTCATTGCAGTGTAAATTTAGCCTGACAAATAGCAGCCAGGCATTCATGAACATTCTCAGAAAACTGCAGTTGCTATGTGGAACTGCTGCAGTGCACTGTGGAATTATTGCTGTGCTGGGGAATAGCTGCTATGCAGCAGGACAAGAGGAATGCGCCGGGGCTGAGCGTCGTGCAAGGATTCCTATTAGCTTAACAATGCACAGCACTGCAAGAGCTAGGCCAGCAGGAAAGGAACAACCAAAGGCCTAGTTGCCATGAGAGATATCAGGCATTTCTTTCACATGAGACACCGTAGACACCACATGTTTCTCTTTACGAACAGATATGAGAATCCTAAGCACTGTAGCTTAAACATCTTATCATGCACAAGAAACATAAAAATCACATATACAGTATATTAAGAGAACGGTATGTCAGTGTAATAATTATAATAATAAAAATAATAATAGAAATACAATAAAATAATAATTATAATTTCGGGATTCTTATCCATCATAAGGCAAAAATTAAGTGCTGTAACAACAGCACTTTTCACACACAAACATTGGAAGCAGCAACCATTATTGAAAAAGGCTTCTATAAACATGGTCAAAGTCCATCATCTGCCCTTAGCAGGGGTATCTTGTCCGTGTACCTTGAAACATTCATACCATGTCTTGCACCAGGCAGACTAATATCATAGCAGAACCAACACAAGCCCTTTTTAGAGTAGCGGCACACTGAAGGAAGGCTCAGCTTTCCTCTACGTCCAGCACAACAGTCCTGGTCCTTTTGGTCCAGAAACAAACACATGCCTTTCCATCTCAAAGTGGTCCTTTTAATCTCAAAACAAGCACATGCATTTCCATCTTGAAGTGGCTTTCCACAGGTGGAAGGAGCCAAACTTTCAATAAAGACCCTTTCCTCTCATCACAAAGTGCAACATCCTCCTTTGCGAAATTGCAGAAGGACTTAAGCCTCTTACTACTTGCTTGCAGCTGCAGCAAGCTTTTGTCTCAAACAATCTCCATGGATTCTTCAGATAAATATTTCCATGACTCCGGACTCCAAGCTGCTGAGGCCTTTGCACACATTGTTAGGGAACAGCTTCTTCTTTGGATTATCTACACAGACAAATAAGAATATATATTAGAAAAAGGTAGCTTGTACTGTACATGGTATATCTCATGCAACAAAGGCAAGAAATAAATCATGGAATATTTTCGAGAGTAAAATAAACATGGTGCAATGGGACAAAAACTTGGCTGAAGTACAATCATGATCGTATCCTTTAATTATACTAACTGACTTTGCAACTTTTAAGCCAGTAACTATATCTTGGCCAATCACGACCGCTTGTTCACCTTGATGGTATATCAGCGCACACTTCTCAGTATAGCAGACCTTGAAAAGAACAAGAGGGGCTTGTTTTTGAAGTGCTGCAGTACACCTCCTCAAATGCACCCAAATGATAATGCAAACAGACTGCAGTGTTTACGCAGAAATGCAAACTGCCCGTATTTTCACGAAGTGGCAACAACATGGACAATGACAAGTACAGGCAGTCAGTCAAGGTTTAATAAATGGATCACCAGCGACCTGAATGGAAAAATTCCATGCCTTCCATTACTGACTGGCCCAGTTACAATTTAACCATTAATGTGGAACATAATGGTCTGCACTGTGCTGCTATTAATGCATAACTATTCCCAGTTAACAATAGATGTATTTTTGTGATCTTTTTTCATTCTGAAAAGCAAAGGCAGGTGTCGGGCAAGATATGGAAACCAGTCTTTTCCCCAGTCAGCTCACAGTATTGACTTATATCCACATAATTTTTTCAGTTCTGCTCTACTGGCATTCCAAAGTGTGAACCTGCTGCTAGGTTTTCATCTGACAAAAGTTTAAGCGCTAACAGCAGTTCATAGAGATCTACTGTCCAGTAGGTTTTCATTTATCCCTAATTTAGCTCTATTTGCTTGGCTGCAAGATCTCTAGCTGCTGAATCAGGTCTGCTTTGTAAGGGTTTGAGTGAGAACCCGCAGGATATTACATCTCCAGGAACAGAATGGTGCTCGTAACTTAAGTATAAAGGACCTTGAGAATTCTCAACCTTTTATCTCCAATCCAGATGAAACCTCCCATAGTTCTGTGGGGAAGGGAGGGAGGGGAAGGCAGACTCACCAGAGCTGGGAGCTGCTCTGGGCACCAGGTTGCCATCAGACTGAGATGCAACCAGAGACTCTGAGGAGAGGAGGTCAACCTGGGTGCTACAGTCGCGGATCGAAACGTTGAGAGATCCAGACATGGTGCAGGAAGGTCCAACAGCTGTCTGGTCATCCGAGACGCTCTTCCCTATTGTGTACAGAGAAAAGCAAAGGAAACCTGTATGTTACTGCCAAGGCTCGCCAGAGTAGCTACTCAATGCCCTTCCCAGAGAAGAGCTCTTAACCATTCGTAGGATTATGGAAGAAGATATTATGCATTTCCCTGGAGGTCATATGTTGAGGCCTTCATTATCATATCGCTGATGACAAAACCTTGGAATTTCTGACTTGGGAGGTCAAAGTGAAGTCCATTTCCATTCAAAAAATTAAATGTAAAACAATTAATAAACTGTAAATGCAGGCCTCGAACTACAGGTGGTAAGGGGCACAGCAAAAGTTGCTGTGGTTCATGCTGAAAATATAAGGGCACTACGGCAAATGTGCCTCCATATAAGGGGCACCACAGCAAAGCCTGCCACTACCTTGGGGGCACAGCAGCAAATCCACCATGGAGCTTTAGGTCATCACTTTAGCTAATAAAAAGTAAAAGTCCGTAGTCTCATATGTTCCTCACATAAAGTGACCAATCAGCATGCGCTATGCAAATCAAAACCACTCTTGAAAGAAAATGTTCCCCGTATTTTTCCCCGCTAGCCGTCTTGGAATTTGGCTTAGTATTGCACTGGGACATCGTTTGGGCATTGCTATAATGCAAGTACAAGCAAAGGACATTCCAATCAAACGCCGGGTCATTGAAAAAATAATCATATTTAGCCATTTTGTCCATCTTCTGCCACCCGCGAAATTCGGACTTTCTCCTGTCATTCCAACACTCACACTGACAGCAGCGCTAGATACTGGCTATTAAGACCACTTCCCAAGCTTTATCAACACACAACATGCAACCTAAGAGAATTTCAGTACCTCCATAACTTCGTCAATTTGCCACACTTTGCGGCTGCCGACTGTAATTCGGCGTTTTTTCTTTTTTTGTTCCTTTCACCTGTTGGCATCGTGATCAGAGTTAAAAATAGAAGAGATGCATAAATTATTCAAGAATAATTCAGCGCCCACGATCGCAAGAAAAGGGCGAAAAAGACAGCTGTAAAAACCAGTGACGGTTCGTCGGCCGTAACAGAGGGAAGCCAAAACCTCGCCCTTCAAAGCTTAATGACTTAAACCTTTCGCAGTTTACTTTTCTTGATCAGCAGTTGCTCATACGAATTGTTAGAAGGACAGTCAATTGAGTCAAATTTATTTTCGATAACACTGTTATACATTGCAGTGCGAAATTATGAGGGGTTTTCTTTCACACATAAATTACGACATTAATTACCATAAGCCTACGTCTTTATAAATTCCGCGCTCAAGTAGCTCATGAAACGGTATAGATTCGCAAATTGATTAGTGAGGCTCATTAAGCAAGAAGCTGTGCAACATCGCATTCTTTACTTCTATATTAAGATTGTAGAAAACGGATTGTCGTGGCTTCTTGCGAAAGAAGCCTCGCAAATTAATTTATAAAGACGTATTGATAATTTGCGTCGTCATTTGCTATCGAAAATAAATTTGACTGTCCTTCTACCAATTCTTGTGAGCAACTGCTGATCAAGAAAAGTAAACTGCGAAATGTTTAGGTCATTAAGCTTTGAAGGGCGAGGTTTTGGCTTCCCTTTGTTACGGCCGACGAACTGCCACGGGTAAAAACAGGAAATGCTGTGTGATTTATTTATTTTGGGTAGGTGTTTTGGCCAAGGGGCACTTACGGCAATGCGGGGAAAGGGCACGGCATTCTACTGACTTGAACTGGGGCTTTTATAGGTGGGCAGCGCAGCAAACAGGTAGGGCATCGACAGCAATTGCCGTTGATGCCGTCGTGAAATTCGAGCCCTGTAAATGGCTGCAAGGTCCTACATAGATTTCAGAGAATGAATTTAATGTTTATTTCTGTCTTAAATGCATTGAAATGGAATTAAACTACATTCTACTGCATATGGTATTATTTCGAACCTAGGGCTCGAATCACAAAGCAGGATTATTGAGTTAGCTGAACAGCTGGGCAAAGTCAACCCCACAACAGCCCATGTTTCAGATTTGGGAGTTTTCTGAGTTTTACTTAGTGCAGTTATCCAGCAAACTCTGCAATTCGGCTTTGTGATGCAAGCCCCTGCTCACTGTAAAACTGAGTGCTCACCCCTCTGTCTGTCGGCGGGGTCAGAAGGTAAGCCCAGGCAGCTGATAGAAGGTACGGACTTGGCAGGGCGTAGGCCACTCTGCTGCTCGACCTTGACCTGGTCACGGCGGGACCGCTGCTGCAGCACGTTGATCATGGCATCCTTCTCCAGGATCTGTGCGTACAGTGACCGGATCCTACGTAGAACAAAACCACTCTTAGTGCTGCCTACCAAACCAAAATACCTGCTGCAAAGAAATTACGATTTACATTGTTTCTTCACTTCCTTAGTATTAGTTTGGAAAATGTACTGAAAAAAAGATGTATTACAAATCCTTGATATGACAAAAATAATATGCACATACACAACAAAAATATCATTGTGATAGGAAAAAAAAGGATAGATTAAGGATTTAGACCTAAGATTATCATAATATCTTGGAATCTTGTGGTTTTTGAATGATAGGAAGTGTAAACATCCAAGGAAACTTGGGCATGACTATACCTGTTCTCCATCTCCTGATTCCTCAGATTGGCTGTTGGTAAATCCTCGTTGAAGCTGTTTTTCGGGGAGTGATGAGGTGAGTGGTTGATGATAGTCGTATCCCTGTTAGGTTTGACATCTTCATTTATTAATCCATAAAGACAGGTAAACCACACACTTGAGAGCACAACAGCAAAAAAAAAAAAAAAAAAAAAAAAAAGCGTGGTTTAGTGACCATGCGACCTATGACTTACCTTTGGGCTGCTGCCGTAGCAGCTGCATCCATGGCAAACTGGCGCATGGTGCTCTCCTCCAAGTACTTCTGCTCCCATCGAGTCATATCCGCTTCCAGTGCCAGAATCCGCTCCTCTTTCTCCCTCAGGCTCTGTTGCAAGGAGGCTGAGCTCAGCTCACCAGATGTGGCCGAATCTGTGCCATGCGACTGGCGCTGTAAGAGACATGATGTGAAGAACCTGGTTGAGAATATCCCATCATCACCAAGAACTTAGACTGGAGATGGAATAAATGGCTCTGCCACCATGAAAAGGATGGTGGGAAAGACCATCATTCAGAAATAGCTTACTTGCAGACATAAATTGAGTTCACTCGATGAGGAAATTTCATGTTGATGAAATTTCTCTAAATCTAGCGCACTTATACCAAGAGAGGTATACCCTGATGATATGTTTTTCATATTATGGCTGCACACAAAATAATCTCCCATCTACAGTGCTTTCACAATACGAGGAATCTAGCTACTTCACATCGTGTCGGCAGCAACATATCCCCCCTATAATTCCAACAGAGGTTCCAAAGTCTTGTAGGATTGTAAACAGAACCAAAATTTAGGACTGTATGTAGTACTACAGGGACTCGCAAGCAAACTGAAAGGTTGGATTGCCTGTGGGCCAGTTGACGTGGACTATGGTGTAAAGGGAAGGCTTCAGGGTTGGACCAGGTGCGGACTATGGTGTCGAGCAAACTCTCGTGGTGCCACTCACCTGTTGCATGCGCAGTGTCCTCAGCTCTTGCTCCAGCCGCAGTCGTAGCCGCTGCTCCAGGGTCTCCCTCTTCTCGCAGGCCGCCTGCAGCTGGGCCAGCGCGTGCTGCAGCCGTTCGACCTTCTCTACGTAGGCTCGCTTCTGCCTCAGCTCGTCCTCCAGCTGCCGGCCGCGCGACTGCACCGAGCTCAGCGCCTGCTCCAGTGCCTCCAGCCTCCGCTGCTGCTCTTCGCCAACTGCCCGCAGCCGCAGCACCTCGCGCTCCAGGCGCTCCCTATCCCGCTGCTGCTCCTCGTCTGTCAGGGGCAACGGAGAGACATTTTCACTCTTGTATTTAAAAAAAGGTCATCAGTCGCTCAATTATTTTGCAAAGTGCGTACAAAATTTGTCACAAAGGACTCTCCAGAAGTAAGTGCTGCTGAGTGAAAATAAATGGAATTTTACCAATATGAGGCTGAAGCTGGGGTAGATGGGGTGGATTCCTGAGTGCCTTCTTCCTCAGGGGATATTTGGCCACTCCATTCCCCGTCCCCTTCCCCCCCTTCCCCCAACTTCCTGTTCTGAGGTCCCGGAGTTTGAGCAAAGACCTAAAAGCTTGATTTACACATGGCTCTCAGCAATGCAAGGAGGAGTCAGGAAGCTCCGCCTTCTCCCTCTGACCCACTTACGGGCATTCCTCTGAGGGAGTCCCCGCACCTAACTGGCGCCTCAACCCTCCACCCTGCCTTCTTATCTGAGTCCTACCACTCCAGATAACTCCATTCCCATAATTGTCCCGGACATAAAAAATGTCAAAAATGTTGAGAGAGAAAACACCTTAGACTTGCTTAGCAGTGAGCAGGAAATTATTTTTCCCCACTTGCAGCTCAACCATTTACTTTCAGTCAAGAGTATGTTTTGTGAACCTGAACATATTAATCCCATGTACAAGCTTTCACCACTAACCGTGCTCTCAGAGTAAGAATAGATCACGCAACGGAAATGGCTTGCACTTCAAGAATGCACACACTCGCATTTATTTTGAATGGAACAAAAGAATGCCCACATGCCCCTACCGCAAAAAGTACCACATATCTCCCCAGTCTCTCCAGAAGCTTCAGTACGGTTCCTATCAGATATGCTCGTGGGTGTTCAAGATTTCATATAAAATTGTCATGCAGATTATTTTTATTTTGGTGGTTCACTCAAAAAAACATAAAAAACATAAAAACCAAGAGCTAATTGTTAGCTCTTAAAATGTTGTGATTACTAAAACATATCAGGGACACTGACACTTCTCTCATGACTAACTGAGCTGAATTAAGAATTCACTCCAACTGCTTACTTGACTCACCACACTACTATTTCTTTAACTTAGAGAAATACTGTAGCAATAATCTTTAGTTATCACTGCAACTAGGAAAAAAAAAAATATTTCAAGAAAATTTTGGTGATGTTTGGAATTTATGGCCGTAATCACTATTCTAGTACGTCAATGCAAGATGAACGGAACCATTAAGCAAATCTAAAAATAAATCCATTTTTGATACAAAATCCACCCTGCACTAAGTGGTGCTCACATAGAGAAATGGCTGATAAAATCAGTCACAGAATTTGTTCCAAGGTAAACAATGATAAAGGAGATATTTAGCCAAGTCTGCCAGACCACATGCTGCTCATCAGGCACAATGTTGAAGAAATACAAGTGGAAATAGAGTAGGAGCCTTAGTAAGTGCCCCCGAGTACAGTCATAAAGCTGCATAAGCAGAAGATATGCTGGGCCAGAGCCAGCAAACCCTCCGTCAACAAAAGCCAGGGTGAAAACCATGAGCCCCAGTTCAGGACGCTCCATCTGAAGGAGCAGGAAATGCTGCTCTCTGGCCTAGCTTCCGGAGGGAGGCTTGCTCGGTTTGTGGAACAGCCGGAGTTGACCAAAGAATTCCAAGAATCCAGGCCACATTTACTGCCCCTGTAAAGTATGGCTGCTGTTCGTATGCCAAATTCAGCTTTCCACTGGGAGGGCAGAGTACAAATTAACCCAACCTCCAGCCGTCCCACAGCATTCTTGTAACAAGCATAGTGCATGTCATTCTTAAACCAGCCCTCTGCTCATCCTTGAATTACAGGAATTTCTCAAAATTTTGAATGAAAACAAAATGCCTTGCTATGTCACAATAACTTGGATTCCCATATCTTTTGAACATGCCAATTCGGAGGCACAAAAGATTCACAACAAAACGTAAAGCGAGAGATGTCGGTAATGCCATATGAATGCAATCAAGCATGCCTTAAATTAAAAACGGGCTTTCGTAATGTACCGTTTTTATGTAAGAGCTCAGATTGTCAGATAGTGCACTTCTGTTTTGTTTTAAATTTGTTATGTTATTTTTTGTGTCAGAAGTAGGAAACAGCCTTGAACCCCACTACTCTGCCTCCTTCCAAAATGACAGCCTCATTTGGCATTGATTGCAGCTTTCATTCTGATCCTTGTCCGTCCTACATGCATTCCCTTTAAGCTATTTTTACAAGAGTCACACTTGGTAACTTTTTTGGCACTTTGTGGCAAACCACAAACTTCATTTCCCAAACAGCCAGTCCAGCCAGAAACCTCAAAATCCTCAGAAGGCTTTTAAAGGAAAAGTTCACCCAAAAATGAAAATTCACTCATCATCTACTCGCCCCAAGGCAAATTGAAGGGTCTATGAATTTTTTTCTTCCTATAAACACTTTTGGAGTTACAAAGAAAAACAGCATTGAAGACAAATCCAAATCAATTGAAGTCATTGGAGACCACTTTTTTAAGCGTCAAAAACATTTAAAAACCACAAAATGCCTCCATACTGCTCGTGCGGCGTAATCCAAGTGTCCGTAAGCCCCGACATTCAAATTTGACTCGTAAAGACGTCTTTTCGCTGTATTTTTAGCGTAAATGTCCAATGTAGCCACATGTCGGGGCTTACAGACACTTGGATTACGCCGCACGAGCAGTATGGAGGCATTCTGTGGTTTTGAGTGTTTTGAGGAAGAAAGAAATTCATGGACCTTTCGATTAGCCTTGGGGTGAGTAGATGACGAGTGAATTTTCATTTTTGGGTGAAATTTTCCTTCAAGAAACTTTCTCAAACTCTGCATGCTAATAAATTTAGAATCTGGGAAAGTAGATTTCAGAAGGCCATTGTCCTAACCTAACAAACAGTCCCAACATATGAGAAAGAACAGGAGCATTTCATTCACTGTCAAGTTTTTCTTTTTAGATGTGGTCAATAAAATGAGACCATATTCCAACTTACTTTTCTTGCTAAGCTTGGCCAAGACATGTTGGTTTTGATCAGCTGCTTCGACTTCTTTGACAGCTTGCTGTCTTGCTGTTTCCAGTCGGTCTGTGACAGAGAAAGGTAAAAACAACTGCTCAAAATTTTTCCGTAGAAAAAGACCACACTACCATCATCAATGCCTTTGCAACAGATTGAAACTTTCCTGATGCGAGCCAGAAGGTACGGAGTATTAGCATCTTATTCATGCATACCACCTCATTTTTTAACCTCAAGTAGATTCAAACCTTATCAAACTGCATGGCTGATAGATGGAGATTACAAGGAGCTCACCTCTCAGGTCTCGATTGAAGTCATGTAACCTCTTGATTTCGGCCTCCAGCTTGTTTCTCATGGTTTTCTCCAGAGTCTCCCGCTTTGAGCAACCCTTCATGAGTGTTTCATAGGCCTTGGATATCCTCTGTATCTCCAGCTCCAGCTAAAATATGAAGACAAACACTTTATAATAAGAGCCCCATTTTATTATATGCCCTGGATACATTTAACATACCTTAAGAATCACCTCAATAAACAAAGATCAGCTTTATTAAGAAACAAATATGATGGTGAACTGAAAACGCATGAGCCTGGTTTATTACATGTACCCACATGCAAACCGCTCACACAGGTCCTCTGGGACTGGGAACTGAATCAATTTCTGAGAGCCGACGCGCAAATTCCAGGTGTTGCCACATTTATTTCTTGAGTGGGCAGAGGGCCAGCTCAGTGAGGCAGAGAGCAGAGGGGAGGAGCGTAAGCCGAGGTGAACCTGCACCAGCCTCCACAGAGGAAACATTACTCGAGTCATATCTGCCTGGGCGTATTTATTCCAGGAAACCTACTTGTGCAACTTACCACCTCTAAAATTATCATTCTTTTTGTATGAGCACAAGAGGGCAGAACCCAGATGATGCAACATACATTGATGGGTGACATCCAAAAAAAAAAAAAAAAAAAACAATCAATGGGGCTAATTTTGGAAAATCATGGCACAATTGAAGTCAGACTTGAATTTTTGGGGGGTTTTTTATGTCTTGTAAGAGATAACGGCAGTTAGTTACTGCAGACCTGATCATTTTAGTCTGCAAGCTAATAGCTCTGTTTTGCTATTCAACGCTCCCACATACAATAGGAACTCTGTTCTCACATCACACAGAGAAGAAGAATGAGGGTATGAACCAGCCCGTAAGGAGCCTGGCAGGGAATAAGTGAAGGCTGAAAGTGAATAAAGCCTTTCAGTTTTGGAGAGCCAACTGTCAGGGCTGCCTGTCACTTGCTGTACTTGAAAGCTCCTCAGCTGTGCTGAGGTCAAGGCTTCTTGTCACACTCTGACATCTCCTAGATTATTTGGGGCATCTGCAGGCACTTGGAATGCAGGCAAATGCTCTCCAGGGACCCTGACAACAAAAGCAGGGATCTGCTACACAATGAGTCCTGCTTTTCCCTTTCTCTCCACCCCCCTCCCCAAATCCCTCAAACATGCACTGATCTGTGACCAGCCTGCCCTGCAAGAAGCCCATCCCACTCCCACAGCTTATTATTCACAACCTTCCCCACATCTGACCCAGGAATCGTTGAGGACTGCCATCATGATGTACATTCCAATTTGTTAAATGAGTGAGAAGTTTCTATGAATTAAAGGGTTCCCTCAGGTAACTCCAGACAATCCTTTGCAAAAGTATATCTTCCGGAATGCAAGACATATTACTAATTGATTTGTCTTAGAATCTACCTCTCTCCATCTGCCATGCCAGTAAGTGACATCATTTCAAACAGATGAATGTCTTTCCTCATTCAAACAATTTCCCCAACTCATGTTTCCTCAAAGCATCATTTGAGATAAAAATGCAAATTAAATGAGCCCAACATGGGCTCCCCATTCTGGGCCTTTGCTCCGAGGAGGACTGTGGGATTTGTCTGGGTTTGGTACTTTAGCACCCATTAATATTCCAGCATTACCGAGCATAAAAATTGGGCCATTATAAACTTAAAAACAGTTAGACTAACAGTATGTCAAGTGGTTCAATGGCCCCATTGCTGCAGCAGGATAACGAACAGTCACAAGTTTGTTCTTCATCAATTGACTTCTATTCAAGTTTTTAAATAAACACTCCTTAGAAGGTGTCCCATTAATTAACAAGGTTCACAGGTATCCCACCTGACTTTGAGGGTATTCTCCCATATTTCAGATCTGTTTCCTGTCTCCAGGAGGAACAAGCCCCCACAAATAAGCCACTGAAAGTAAATATAGCAATTTCACAAAGCAGGGGAGAATCCTTCCCCAACAATTTATAAAATAGAAAAACTTTTTTTTTTTTCCTTTTCCACCTCTGGCTGTATAATTTGATATTCTCCTCGAATTGATTATCATAAAAATAGGATTTTGGCATATCTAGCAAGATTGTAGATAATCTGTCTGTTATCTCAGCCTCTCTTCTGTTGTAATTGCAGACATTTGATTGCTTGTGAGAGCCACACCCATCGTAAGGCACAGTAAAACTAAAATTCACACTTGACTGTTACTACTGCCCTAATGTTGGACCTTAACTCTTTCAACCCCAGATATTCTAGCATCACTATACCCTTCAACCCCACAGCCCTCTGTAGAGGGCTGGTCATTATCTGGACATTGTATCTTACTGTTATCTCTGGAATCCCATTAAATGTAACCTGATATGTTCCAATCAATTAGTCAGATTGTTTGAATTTTCCCTACAGGAATTTGGGGTTGAAGGGAATATGTTGGTCAGCCCTCTGTAGAGGGCTGTGGGGTTGAAGGAGTTAAAGAGGGTTTGATGTGATACTACCCCACTTGTTCTCACAAATATTTTATTAAATGTGATGGTTTCTGGATTCAGATAATGGCACAGGTACATTCTCATCTTTATGAAGACTACAGTGGCGTGAAAGACATCTGGTTAAATTGTGTGTTTTCTTATTCTATCAGAGTCTTCCTCACCTTCTGGATCCTCATAGCCTTCTCACTGTTGCCCTCCAGCTCTTTCCTTAGTCTTTCATTCTCTTTCATGAGCGCTTCCATGTGGGCCATCTGGTTACTGCTAGAGACAGCATGGGCTGCCATGAAAGCCTCCACACCAGCAGAGGTCAGTGTGGGCAGTGCACTCTGGTGTGCTACAGGTGGCTGACCCTGCACATACCTGTAAATAGGACAATAATTAAATTAAATGTCAACCAACAATGCTGATTTATTCAGTCTAATCCCGGGCTGGATTCTTTTTACTTAGGAGGTGAAGTGATGTATAATTGTTCAGCATCCATTTTCATTCTGACTGACAGTCAATTAATGTTATTGCTTCCATTACCTGTTATGCTGGGAATGGAATGGCGGTGGAGGTTCGCTGTAGCACTGTCCACGTTCCTGGGAGTGGCAAAGCATATATTCAGGGCCCTTGACAGAGAAAGGGTACTCCGGAGGGGGGCCCCGCTGGTCCAGGAGGTACTGGGTCCCCTGACTGGGATATAGCTCGTGATTGTAGTAGCTGGAGAGCTGTGGGTAGCTGTGGGAGGTGGTCATGGCCATCTCAGCCCTGGGCCCATTACGCTCCAAAGAAAGTTGCATTAGCCTCTCGCTAAGTGACCGCACGTGGCTTCGTTTTAGATCTTGCAAAGCTTCATCTTGGTGATCCGTCCCTTCCACGATCGTGGCCTCAGGTAGAGTGAATGGAGGCAGCCCCATCTGGCCCCTCTGAGAGGCCAGGTACTGGGAATGAGCCTTGGCTTCTTCGTAGGTGGGAAGTTCCTCTCCGTGAAGCTGGTAGAGCTGGTCAATCTCGGAGTGTTGGTAGTCACCTTGGTGCTCTTGGCCCTGGGGTTCCTGTCGGGCAGAAAGCTGGAGAAACTGGGAATCCTCTTGGTTGAGGCTCTCCAGGGAGGAGCGGGGGCTCCCCACGCCTCCACCACTGCCTCCCCCACGCAGGGCCTGCTGCTGTATGGCCAGCAAGGTGCGAGTGTCTGTGGGGTTGCCAAACCGCAACTGCTCCTGGATGAGTCGGTGAAGGACCGTGCCGGACGATTCCTCCGCCGTTCTCATTTTCAGGTGTTGTCAAAGCAAAAAGAAGTAATGAGTTGGTCACACTGGGAGGGGAGGATTGATGCTCGTCAGATGGGTAAACCTAGATGGAGAAAAAGCACAAAATTCAGCAACTTATTTCAGCAGGAAAACAAATGTTTTCAGCACTTCTCAACATGAAACAACAAACTACTCCACTTCACAGCACAATCTCACCAACCTATATCAGATTAAAATAGCTTGGGCAGGGTAGGAAAAATTCTAATTCCAAACCTGAGCTGAAATTAGCAGTTCCAATTTCCACTGGTTTCCAGCTTCAGCCATTCCCAAGGTTAATACATGCCTCTAAATTTATAACAAAATAGCATAAAATAAACTGATCAGAAAGATTGGAACCCATGATCTGTAAAAGTGTACGGAAAGGGTGAGGGCAGCTACAATAGCGAAGCACACCATGTAGCCCTATTTTGAGTACTGAGAAGAATGGCTGAATCTTTTACCCTCTCGACCAACTGCGCCCCAGTACAAAAACACAGTTACATACCGGCCATGACTCCAAGGGGCTACATATTTCAACTCAAGGGTTATCGCCTTAGCGACTGCGCGATTGCCCCAGAATATCAATTCATTTCCCCACGAAAGATATTTCCGTTGGCAATCAAATGTAAAGTCCATACTTAATGACGCGAGTTCGAATTTGCATTACAAACTACGAGCAACAGGTTGTTAAACAAATAGCAAATACGCATCTGGAGAAAGCACGCCCGTATCAAAAAAAAAAAAAAAAAAGGTCCAACGAAGCCAACAGACTCATACCAAAAACTTGTCATGGAATCCGGCACGATCACACCTTAAAGAGGGGGAATACATGTATTATTTATTTATACTCATTAGTGTGATTAAGCAGTCTGGAATGCATAGTTGGGTGTTGCTATACATATATCACTAGGCTACATGAGAACTGAGCACATTCCATTCATATTGCCTCACAACGCCCGTTTCACTGGTCTCCGGAATTTTAACGTACGTAAATTTGCCCGAAGACTGAACCTTTTTCAACACTAGACGATATAGTATGAATTTTCCCAAAATACATATAACAGGATATAATTCCGGCAGAAGGCCTACACGGAGTTAAAGAAATATCGGAGTTAAATAAATATAGCTTTTCCGATTTCACACCCGCAATATTTAAACCTGAATGCTTCCTTGTAATGCTGGCATTTGTCTGCCGTTAAAATAAACACCTTGTTCTACACTAAAAATTACCCATTAAAATAAATAGGCTACCTTACTCCATAATAAAAATCACAACCAACGTCCCAATGAAACTAGGCCTACTGACAGTCAACAAGGCACAGGTTCACACACGAATCAGAAGTCGCCTGATTGCGACCGTTGACGTGACAAAAACATAACAAAACAGTAATGAAATACTTACAAACTCAAAATGTCATCACGGTCAGAGGTTGTGGACCTGTATACTGCGCGAAACGATTCCAGTTAAGCGTATTTTAAAATGTTTCGTTCGAAATCCTGTGTTACCGCTTGTTGCTGCGCCCGGCGTGTGTGCTTACTGTGGACTGAAGTCCGCTGCGAGCGCTCTCAGCTAATATATTACTGTGGGCTTATTGTTCGCTGAGACTGGAATGTTTGGAATGCGCAAGCTGTAGGTTCTCCTGGGATCAAATGCAGAAACCGCAGAGAGAGGGGGGGGGGGGCATTCACCGCATAGTCAGCTTGACGGCAATACAAAACATATAACGAATTTTTTTAATTTAGTTAATATTTGTTAATAATTATTATTATTATTATTATTATTATTATTATTATTATTATATTTATTTATTATCAGGCATGTTGAAACAATGTAAAATGTCACCATGAGGGTAAGAATAAAGGCCCTGAAGTAGAATGGTATTCTACACCATCGGCGTACATGCATAGTATACTGTATGAACAACTGTTGTCACAAAAATCAGAGGTATGGCCACAGCCATAAAAATCTGAGAAACATGGCAGGATTTTGCCAGCATCTGCACAGATACTCAGCGCTTTCCATTGTGTGGCGAGTAGTATCAGCCAATGTGTGGGCTCTGTGAAGAGCACAAAGACCTCATGCCAGACATAAAGTAGTTTGGAGCCACTGTAATACATCTAATTTAGTGTTCAGCAGGACAAAAATTAGATGTGGCAAATTATTTTAGGAGAAAGTGAAAAACAATAAATGTCAGCACACTGGGTTGTAGCTCCTTATGGACTGAAAAGGCGACGTTTCAACCCAGCAGGGTCTTCACCAGGCAAATGTGTGTGGACATTAATTGTTTTTCGCTTTCACTGGTATCTTTTGTCCTGCACCTGACCGTAATGCAGGTTGGATGTGCACGCAACTACTTCTTTGAAATTATTTTAGGAGCCCATGCTAGCAATGAGAGCAAGGTACAAAGTGTGGAAGCGAAAGATATTAGTTACTCTTTATGTCCCTGAGATCCATGAGCTTCCAAAAGATCTGTTAATATTTGACTCCTCTCTGAAGGGGTAATTTTGCATGAGGAATTACTTGAGTGAGCGCATGTATGTGTCTGCAAGTATATTTGTACATGCATGTATGATTTTGTGTATGTGTTTGTGTGTGTGCCAGCATCTGTGTGTGCCTTTGTGTATGTGTGAGTGTAATATCTGCTTGTGTGAGAAAGGACAAATGCTAGGCAGGCAGCCTACCAGCTGTCCTTAAATAAAATGCTTGCCTTAATCACAGCTCTGAGAAGTTCATTGTTCTCTCCAATAAGCAGAGCAGGCAGAGTCTCCCATCTGCTGCCCTCATCACCCCCAACAAGGAGATACACATGCACACCTGTGCATGTCCAGCCTCCCCCGACTAGCAACAGCCACCCACACCCCATACACACACAAACACACATGCTCACAAATACAGACATTCACACTCAAGCACACAAAAACATATACGTACACACCAACACACATGCACACAAACATGTACATCTGCACTGAAGAGCATACAAAAAAACGCGCGCGCAGGTATATCAACAAGTGGAAGGGGAAATGGACAGTTTAAAATTATTATTTACTTAGATTGCGTACATATTTAACTATTTAGTGTTTAGTTGCACCATTGCCTTGATTTACTTACCCAGGAAAGATAGTCAGAAATATCTCCCATTGTCAGTCAGATGTCTTGGATATTTCAGTTTTTTATTTGTATTTCATGTTTCAGTTTATGCAATTTTCTGTTAACTGGGTTAGTTTTTCCTTCTTCCCATGGCTCCATGTGTCTGTTTTTTTTCTCTCTCTCTTTCTTCCACGTCTTGCTCTCCTCATTCTGTTTCCCTCATTGTTTCATCACCTTGTTTGTTACCACACCCCTCTGTGCTCTCTCCTGCCTCCCAGTCCACCAGGGGTCGGTTGCACCAACCGTCCTAAGTGCTGTCCTAAAGTTACGCCAAAAATGGGTTGCACCAACAATAACTTACGACAAGCCTTGTCCTAAGTGCTGTGTCATAAGACAAACTGGTGCAACGGCTATCAACGGCAAAAAGAGCCGTTGCACCAACACAAGTTAGGACACGGAATTGCGACAGAAACCTACATGTGGTGGGAGGTGACTTAAGTGTGCTGCGATCTTAAAATAAATCTCTTTCTTTTTAATTAATATGTAATAATCTCCTAAAATTGCTACAGTGAGACCATCTCAAGTATGTACATTTCAAGAAATTGAACGCAACTGTCTACATACCCCACGGCAGCAAGTGGTCACGCTTTTAGAAAATCGTGGTTTAACATTGCCACATCCCAACTCTGAATTTTATCTCTCATTGTAGCATTTTTAGGAGATTAGATTAATTAAACAAAGAGATTAACACGTTGACTGCCAACTACGAGATAACTCGTAATGGCGGGTGCACCAAATCCTACGAGTTATCCCGTAGTTTAACATAATAATTGTGTTATTAACATAACACAATTGCGCAATGTCTTTTACGCAAATACTGCTACAAGAAAACTCTTTATTGGTATACCGAATGCAACAGTTATATCCCACCACCAGCTACGACTTGTCTCGAATAGAGGGTTTTCCCCCAGAGGATCATAGGAAGACGCTCTGTATCTGCCTATAAATAGCGCCGTAAACAAACATTGACCATATGTAAAAAAAACTTAGAATGGCAAATGGGTGACCCCTAGAACCTGCAAGTTATCTCCTTGTCGGCAGTCAACGTGTTAAGTTTAAGATCGCAGTGGATTTTAGACATATAAAAAATACACAAGGTGGAAAACATTCTGTATAACAAAAGAAACCTGACATTGAGATAAACATTATCGCAATCGCGCAAAATGGCCAAATGTAAGCCCAAAAAAATCGTGCAATCTCATTCTTGCAAAACTGTGCCGTTCTATGGCCATTTAAGTTTCAAAATGCGATAATCAAACATGCTATCTTGATAAATTGGAGTATCTACTCATTCAACTTATTAAATAAGCAAATCTACTGTTTGATTACTGATTGAGCAAAGTAAACAGGCTTAGAGTAGCTTAATTGGTTAAACAGATGATTTTGTAGTCCTTTGCTTAGCTCCATTCAGTACGTCGCTGAAAAATACTGATGTCAGTCAAGTTTTTTCCAGAAGAATTTCACATGCCCTCTGATGTTTGGCACTTTCTGGGTTGTTCATTCAAGACTGCACCGGGATGCTGTTTTTTTTTTTTTTTTTTTTGTCCACCACCTCTTTGCTTTTGTGTGTGCTGTATGTAGCTGTCTTAGTTCCGTTCATTCTATGATACTAATGTTTATTTATATATTATTGTTTATATCATATAAACTGCTCATGCATGCATACATACATAACACCATCCAAAATTGACTATTTGCCACTCAGATTTGACCTTCCTAAAGTTGGAGACACCAGTCAGGACTTCACGGCCAGGGATGTTTGTGTATGTCATTTAGGACATGTCCTAAGACATATCTTAAGATACGGATTTTACGACACGCATAAGAGTTTTTGGTGAAACGGCAGTTACGACATGTCTCAGCGGTGTCCTAAGTTTGGTGTCTTACAACAAGCACTTACGATACATTTGGTGCAACCAGCCCCTGTTCCTCATTTTCTAATTACTCTGATTTTTGGCATGGAGAAACCATGTGAACTTTCTGCTACTGTTAGCACCTGCGTGTGTCCCTGTCAGTATACAAAGTAATGGGGGAGCATTGGTATAGGTCATTATACATGTGTCTTATAAACAAGTTACCCCCAAACAGTTGCCAGTTTGTAGCCCATTTTTTGGCATACAAGGGTAGTTTTGGAATGTATTCCACTCAAAACTGTCTTTAAAACCTTTAAAAAGTCCTATTTCGGCCAAATTTACTGAACATTCAGTTGGGGAATTTTGGGAAATCGCCATTATTGAGTAAATTAATAATTACTGAGTTTGTGTCCATGTGTGAGTGCAGGTACATTCACTTGCTTCTGTGACAACATTGCTTATATAGTCAACAGCTCTGGAATTGCTTAAAAGATTATGGAAATTATTTCTTTCGTAAAAATATAGAATGCTGCTCAAAGAATGGAACAACATCACCCACTTCATGCAAAAAAAAAGAGTTTAAGTCCAAAAATATTTCAACAAAAGCCGATTTTTTTCCCAACAGATGTAATGTGCATGTCTGAATGTGCGAATGTGTGTATTCATGTGTGCATGTGTGAGTGCAAGGAGCTGTGCCACAACCGTGTTTGTCCTCTGGTGAAAGAGAAATCTCTGCATTTTCTGAACCACAGCAACTACTACAATCATTGGACCACTGCAGCAATCAGAATTTTCTCTCTAATTGGAATTTTCCCTTTGAGCAAAAGAACACCATAACAGGTGCAGCTTGTCCACACGTTCCTCACAGATACAATGGTGTTAACATAAGTATCAACAAGCATAGTGAATTGTTTAACTGCAATATGTATGTTTATGAGCGTGTTTCTGTGCACTTGTGACTTTGTTTGCTGATAACGATTTCCCAAACAGTCAGCACGGTAAATTCACCTCTTCATTCTTCTAATTCCTTTGTATATGCATACAGTTTGAATGAAAAAATGTAAGCAACAATGGATGGAATGATAGTCTGGCATCTGAGTAATTCACTTAGCTACTTTGTTATGTTTACTCTTTAAAGAGCCATTATAGATTTGCACACTTATCAAAGCAAATAATTCATGCCATCCATTCATACTTTCATATGTAAATATTAAATCAACTGAAGTTAAACCTAAAATAAAACATGATGTTCTCCCATCTCATTGAGTTGCGTGCACAATGTATTTATTACTCAGAGTATCATTCAAAGTACTTATTCACATACTTGGCGACAGTATCCATTCAAGATGGCAAGGCAAGAAATGGTACATGACAACATTTCTGCCTCCAGTAGAAGCCATTAACTTCACCAACAAGAAAGTCTTTCAGCTTTTCTTCGCAGTTCCATTAGTTTTCTTTCACTAGAAAATAGTTTGATGAGTTTAATTGATTTTTTTTTCAGATTGACAGGGGTCTGGATTGAGCTTCATTGTTCTGGTCTGGAAATTCACTTTAATGAGGCAGTGTAATCAACAGTGAACTAATAAAATGACAATGGGCTGTATTTTCGCCCTTTCACATTTGGAAACACTTGCAGCAGTAACATTATGCATAATTTCATCCATTGCAAATGGCATATATAGTATATTGCCTTTACCCAGTTTGGTTGTGTCCTGCTCTGATCCAAAAGCATTTGAGTCTCAAGGGGTCGGACAGCTCAAAAGTCAATGCATAAAGCTGAGACTGCAATATTTGTGTCACAAACCTCTTTTGCGTTTTGACTGTCCCAAATCACCTTTTAACGCAAACTTTGTCACTCTATGGTTGTTCCATGCTGCTGAATCGCAGCTAGCGGAGCTGTTAGCATATAAACGCATATTGTTTCCTTCCCATTTTAATTTTTGTTATTTACCAAATAAAAATGCCAACAGAATGGTGAAGGAGTCTAATGGGAAGGGGAGGGTGAAAGGGTATTTTTATACACGTGAATTCTTTGTGTGAGGGAAATACACATAATTACAGTGCTGTTAAAAAGTATTTTCCCCCTTCCTGATTTCTTATTTTTTTTGCATATTTGTCTTACTTAAATGTTTCAGATCATCAAAAAAAATTTAATATTAGACAAAGATAACCCGAGTTAATACAAAATGCAGTTTTGAAATGATAATTTCATTTATTAAGGGAAAAAAGCTAACAAAACTGCCTGACCCTATGTGAAAAAGTAATTGCCCCCCCGGTTAAATCATGGATTAACTGTGATTAACCAGAATTTTTTTTTGTTCAATATCACTTGCCACACCCAGGCCTGATTACTGCCAGACCTGTTGAATCAAGAAATCATTTTAATTGAACCTGTCTAACAGAGTGAAGTAGGCTAAAAGATCTCAAAAACTAACACATCATGCTGTGATCTAAAGAAATTCAAGAACAGATGAGATACAAAGTCATTGACATCTATCAGTCTGGAAAGGGTTACAAAGCCATTTCCACGGCTTTGGGACTCCAGCGAACCGCGATGAGAGCCATTATCCACAAATGAAGAAAACTTAAAACAGTGGTGAACCTTCCTAGGAGTGGCCGGCATACCAAAATTACTCCCAAGAGTGCATCAACGACTCATCCAGGAGGTTATAAAAGAACCAAGAATGACATCTAAAGAACTGCAGGCAAGAGACAGGGCAAAAATGGCATCCATGGGAAAGTTCCAAGGCAAAAACCACTTCTGACCAAAAAGAACACAAAGGCTTGTCTCACATTTGCCAATAAACATCTTGATAACACCAAGACTTCTGGAAAAATATTCTGTGGACTGACGAGACTAAAGTTTAACTTTTTGAAAGGCATATGTCCCACTATATCAGGCGTAAAGCTAACACAGCATTTCAAAGAAAGAACGTCATACCAACGGTCAAACATGGTGGTGGTAGTGTGATGGTCTGGGGCTGCTTTGCTGCTTCAGGACCTGGAAAACTTGCCGTTATTGATGGAACCATGGATTCGGCTCTCAACCAGAAAATCCTGAAGGAGAATGTCCGACCATCAGTTTGTGACCTCAAGCTCAAGTGCATTTGGGTTATTCAGCAGGACAATGATCCAAAACACACCAGCAAGTCAACCTCTGAATGGCTTAAAAAAAAAACTAAATGAAGGTTTTGCAGTGGCCTAGTCAAAGTTCCGACTTAAATCCGGTTGAGATGCTGTGGCATGACCTTAAACAGGCCGTTCATGCTCGAAAACCCTCCAATGTGGCTGAATTAAAACAATTCTGCAAAGAGGAGTGGGCCAAAATTCCTCCACAGCAATGTGACTCATTGCCAGTTATCACAAAGGCTTGATTGCAGTTGTTGTCGCCGATTGTGGCACAACCAGTTATTAGATTTAGGCCACATAGGGCCAGGTAGGATTGGATAGCTTTTTGCCTCAATAAATGAAATCATCATTTAAAAACTGCATTTTGTATTTACTCGAGTTATCTCTGTCTAATATTTAGATTTGTTTGATGATCTGAAACATTTAAAGCAATACATGACAACTTTTGTACCTTAAAGGCCCAATATGTAAAATTTCCCAATTCAAAGATCTATAAAATGTATAGATATATTATATATGTTTTGGTGCTGTGTACTTACATTATCCGTGATGTATTCAATGATTATCAAAGGCAGAGATATCTGTATTATCAATGTAGGGACACGGGCCGTTTCTTTTCGTCACATATTTGGCATCACTCCCAGCACAAAGAGAGCACAAGACCGAGAAAATCACCCTCCATGCACGCATGCTTCGCCGTTGCCAAACAGTTTCAAGCAAAGATGGTAACATAAACGTAACGTTACTCCACTTCAAAACATTTTTCTTGTGATGCCGCATGACAAACAGAAAGCTAATGTGTACGGCACATCGTTTGTGCGTTATGAGAAGTCAATGCTACGTTAGCTACATTACTTGCAGTTAGAACACGGCTCCCTTGAATACTCGATTCAGTTTGGTCTATCAGCGTGTGGTCTCGACAGATAACCGCTGGCCAGCTGGTCTGCTAAGCACATAGTTGCTAAGGAAGCTATAGCAATAGCGGCAGGAGCAACTGAAAGCATACATTGCCAGCTGACAGTGGCATTTCCTCGATATCTGTTACCTTTAGCATTTGCATTCAGCAACAGAATGTTCACATCTGTTATTATTCTCTACAAAGATGGGCAACACGAGTTAGCCCCACCCCCTTATCTCAGCCTCTGACCTGCAGCACATCATAAGCGCTGTAAACGGCGGACTTATCATTATCCCTTACATTTTTTTTATTTGAATGAAATAAGATGAAGTTATATAAAAGTAAAGAAATATAACCTTACCTCGTCCATGTACATGGTTTCGCCGCTCCTGTTTGAGTCACGTCGGAGAATTTAGCTGTCAGCGGTGCGTGTAAATTGATGAAGACAACAACTCCCATGATTCCACGCGATCCCATCGCGTCATCAAACTCAGCCTCTAGTTATTGTTTGGTTAAGCGCCCTCTAGCGGCAGAGAATTACATATTGGGCCTTTAACAAAAATGCCTTATAATTATTTTACTGTTATACTGACTAAAAATATTGCAAATGATCATTCTACCTGTTATCGACAGTTACATGGATTACCCAATGGTAGAATAATGCAAGATGCTGCAACATGGTATCTACATTGGTTTCTAAAGTTTCCATTAGAGGGCAGTTTCTCCTCTAGGCCCTAGAGAAACTTCCTGTGTGGAGGACTTCCTGGGTATACAACTTCCTGTTTGAGATCTATTTGGGAAGGTGAGTCTAGGATCTCATTTATTTTTTATATCTGCGTCCATCGAGGGTTTTCTGCAACATATCAGCAGCTCACATGTAAATTTATGCTTCTTGACTACTTTATGAACAGTGGAAGGCAAAAGTGGTGAGTTTCTTTAGGGAGTTTAGACATTTTGCCCTGGAAATGTAATGTGGTGCTCTGGACAAACAAAGATTAAAGTTGTGTTGAGATGGAGTTCTAACTGTTTGTCATGTGATAATTAGTGTCAGTTAAAGTATGTGTTTCCTCTTTCTCAAGCTTATATATGAATTAAATTGTTATTGTCCAAGTTGCATGAGATGAGTGATATATGTAAATGTTCAGGGGAATGAACATGCACAAATTGTTTTTAGCTTGCTGTAATTGATACCAGTATTCCTGAGCTTCAGAGCTTTGGGATGGGTGGAAACTCCAAACATTTCTTGTGAGTATGTCAGATGTGTAGCTATTATTGTATGTTTAAATCATTTTGTATTAGATTTTTTCTGTAAAGACAGACCATTGTGGTTTGGTTTGTCTATAATGTGTTATGTCATAGTCATGTCATAGATGTATTTATGTTATAGTTATGTTGTAAATAATTCTATATTTCAACAGTCTCTTTGTATAAACTTCCTGGAGTAGATATATTTTGTCAAATTCAATTACTACTTACCTTTTTTACTTACAATACCATTATGTGTTCCCTCATGTTTAGTTACCAGTCAAGCATGATTGCGTCAAAGAATAAATACCCTACCAAAGCATCTGCTGCTCGTTGCATCATTTTTGAGTGCCCTCGACACTACCATTTCTACAATGTCAGCAGTTCTTTTACTATGAGTGCCTGAAGTGGCCATGGTCCGTCCCAGACCACTAGGCCAAATGCGCACATTAACGACAGTGCAATTACACCCAGGAACTGTAGGGGCGCTGTTTAGTCAAAAGTTTAAGAGACTGTCATGTATTGCTTTAAGTGCGACAAATGTGCAAAAAAAAAAAAGAAATCAGGAAGGGGCAAATACTTTTTTACAGCACTGTAACTCCGGTCTCAACCTTGTTTTAATACCATGAGTGGCATTTTGTGCCTGGTTTAAATTGCCCGCATCTTTTCATAGAGAATGCATTACTCCTTGAATTAACCAAATTCCCCCAAATGCCTCCACATATTATGTTGGTTCGCGGTTCTCAGAGGACCGGTAACGGTAACGCAAGTTTGGTGCTTGTTCTTCACTTGATGAAATTGCCAGTACCCTGTGGCATTAACACACTGATTTTAAAGTGAATGAAACTGGCTAATCTGATTGGCCAAAATGAGACCAAACCTTCATTACACTCACAGGTCATTAATTTGTCTCAGTCTAATCATTTCGACAACGCCATTTCTGTGATATTGCTTTCTGTCACAAAATTACCAGGATGAAGTTAGGCAGACCCAATTTTGAACCACAGTATCGTTAGCTCCTGTGGGACCCAAAGACCCAAGTTGCTTTTGGGTCTTCAAAATAGGGCCAAATAATGTAGACAGTAATGCAATATTTAGCCATTTTAATCAGAAACAAAACATTCTTTGCACCACTGTTACTTTCATCAATTTGCATTATGCTTAGGAATATGGCTTTTGTAATTTCCAACTGCAGGCAGTGTAATTGCTGGAAAAAAAAAAAAAAAAAAACGTGCAAAGCGTGGTAATACGGCCACATGGCAGCCTTGTCAATTATGTGTTATTTGACTAAACATTTTCTAATCATCACTAAAATCAATAGGGATCCTCTTCATATTACCATTTATCCAAGAAACAAAAATGAAAAGAATCAAATAAATATTGTAGTCTGTCGAGTGAGAACAATAAATTGTGGACAGACCGATGGCCAGACCAATGGACAGACAGGGTCCATCGAAATATATCCCCATCCAGTGGAGTAGGCATACAAAAATGCGCTTGCCACTAAACACCATGTAATTGACAGGAAATGCTGCTATTGAATACCATGAAAGGGAAACAAAAGAGTGCATGTTTGCTTTGCAAACATGATCTAATCTGTCAGCTACATGGTTACACTTTGTGACTTTGTGTCAGAAAAGATACAATGTAAACATAATATAGCAGTTTACATTCAGTTTTATTTGAGTGCACATTTTTTTCATCATTATCCACAAATGTCTTGTAAAGAAAGTACTGATCTACACATTACACTGAGTAACAAAAAATGCTCCAAACTATCAAAATACCCTTACAGGTTGTAAGAACTAGTTTGACTGATCCGCAAACAAAACTAAATAGCCTAGGCCCAGATTTAGGACTGTATTGTTATGTCTCTGAGCTATTTTGTAACCTTATGCCTCAGTGGTGTTGGAGAGGGTGCACTGACTCATTGACTGGCTTCCAGTGCTCCAAATGAGGTCAACAGTACGGTAGCCTGAGGTTATAGGGGGACTGGGCTAAACTATGGTTGCAATCTCTATAGCAAATTACCAGCAGCCCTCTGGCATCCACTAGTCATTTGCCTAGGCAAATCTGCTGTGGTCAGAGGCAGCAGTCTACTGGAAGCAGGATGCAGTTCATCAACTCCCAAAAGCAACTGCTGCATTCTCCAATTACTTTTCAGTTACTCATTTCCATAAAAGCGGATTTATGAGCCAGCTGACTCTATCCACAAATTCTCACCCATCTTCCCATATATACAGATTCCTGCCCTTTCTACACATTATTAATGTGTACATGCGCATGGTCTGTAATTAACTCAGTTGAACATGGACAATCAAATGCTGATTGAACTGCACCTTTTTATAATACAAGGAAAAGACATCAAAAGCGGCCACAGTGATGTGCAAAGTTTTTTTTTTTAATTTTCTCTCAACTCTGTCCTGGTCCTAAGGTCTATAAGGGTCGTATGGATTGTTTTTTTTTTTTTTTTCAGGAAAGCATTGAAGGAGAATTGCTATTTGACAGTCATGCTTTGCACAGTCACACTTCATGCATTAAAAAATTTTAATGACCACTGATGAATAAACTGTACTCAGATGTTCTCCTTCAGAACAGTATTTCTGTATAGCATTTCTTCATTCATTTTTTCTGCAGAACACAAAAGGGGAAACTGTTTCTTTGAAACGTCAAATCTCCTTTACTTTACAGATCCTGATAATGCATATGATCGATGCTCCTGCATTGACTCTTTATGTCATTGTAGTGAGCAGCTAATGTGAGCCAAGAAGCGAGGTATTAGGGTTCATCGAAGCGATTCGGCTTATTGCTTCATCTGACAGTTTCCATCTTCACGTTGGCCTATACCTAGGATGGCACTATAAGGTGATGCAAAAAGTTCACACTAAAGCAAGCTTTGTCCTCTGAAATGTCCGTAACGTCAGCCATTCTACGGTTAGCGTTTGTAATTTTGCGAGAAGGATCCATTTAACCGCAACAATTAAAGGACATTTAGTTCAATATTTTTAAACCAAAGGTGCTTTGCCAACATCACTCTCCATGTGCAGGTAGCTACAATGGATAGCGCAGTGTCAAAGATGAAATGGAGAGGCATCATCGGCTAGGTCAGCTAAACGGAAAACAGTTAAATTCTTTCATCTCGTTAGCAGCAATTAAATATCTGTCATTATTCTGGTTTTGCCCATGTCTTTTGTTTATTGATTTTGCTTATTATACATCCTGGTTTTTCTGTTTATGCCATTTCTGTATTCATAGCACTGTTGTCACCCCTGTCTTGTGATCAGAATGGTACAATCCGTCTTCCCAGTCTGCGTGCCTACATGCTTCAGGTGATTTCAGTGGTTTCTGGTGTTTCACATTATTACTTCAATTCTCATTTACTTCCTTCGCCCTCCTTTCCCAGATAACAAAATTCTTTTGGCCCATGTCTGGCCCACACCTGACATGTTCATCCGGCCCACATACCGCATTGAATGATGGCACTTGGGAGGTCCGCTCCTGTTTGCCAAAAGTGGGCCACAACCAGGCCATCACAATGCCAGATGTCAACCAAAAACAGACCAAATAAACCAGCACTCGACCAAATGTGGGCCACTGTACACTTTTATTCTGGCCCACATACCACATGGAATGATGGCACAAGGGTGGTCCACAGTTGTTTGCCAGAAGTGGGCCACAACCAAACCAACACAGTGCCAAATGTCAGCCGAGACCAAATAAACCAGCACTCACCCAAACGCTCACTCCAAAAAAATCTTGCCTGGCCCCAACATCATGGCTCGTCTTCTTGTGGCCCTTTAAGAAATGCACAAAAGAACATATTTTGTTGACTCAGTAAAGCAGTACTGTGGTTACTGTATATCGTTGCAGTGAAGTGCAAAACACAAAACCTTATCAGGAGACCAAACAAAAAAGGCCCTGCAAAATGATATAAAGTTATACAATATTATGTTGATGTCTTTCAATACTTGAATCCATAGTCTGTTTTTAATTACAATTAATCTGAAGCTATAGTTTTTATTATGTCTGATCACTGACCCAATATCTGCTTGCTCAACCTCATTCTGTTCAGACAACAATGAAAGATGGTATCGATAACAAGCAAAGTGAGCTGGAGTAAAGCAGCTTCATCAAACACTCAAACTTCACATTTAACCTAAAGTTACAGTAATAAAACATAATGATTTTAATATGACCAACACAATATTAGATACATTTTGTACACAGTGTTCTTTCCCATTGGCTGGGCCTGTTTGTTAGAATTAAATTAAAAAATGTATAACTTGAAATAAATGACATTTTTATTTAATTGCTCATAACTAGTGCTGTCAATCAATTTAAAAAATTAATTTGATTAATTACAGTTTAGGCTGTGATTAATCACATTTTTAAAATACTACAAATTCATGAAATCTACTTACTTCACTAAGAAGTTATTGAATTATTTTATCATTTACTGCATGTAAAAGTGATCATTACTGTAAGAAAAAACTTTTGCCTTACTTTAAGTATTTGCTTTAGTGTGCGGATAAACAGCTATCCTACATTATTTTTATGTATCTGCATTTTCTTTTTCTGCATTTTCTAGAATTTTGAACGTACCATGATGAATTTTTTGTTTACCATCCCCTAATAGTCATTTTTCTGAGCCGACCTTGAACACATCATAATATAACCTTATGGCACCTCGTTTAGTTCGCTAATTAGCTTTTATTCTGCGGATTTCAACACGGATTTCAACATCAGATTATTATTTTTAACTAATGGGACTTGTTACAATGTTTGAGTGCACTTAAGGAGGCTGCTCTGAGCGGACGACCTGTCCTGCAGCCAGAGGTGATGGAGTTGTTTCATCCAGCAGACAGTGAAGGTAACGAGACTCTACTGGCGAGAGAAGTTACTGCATAGATTGACGCATGCAAATGCCTGTGGTGATTTTCAAGTGCCGGTTGTATAAGTTGGTTGTGTTTCCGCTGGATGTTGCAACTTTAGCGCGACAGGTTTTGCAAAGTACCTGCACGCCTGCAGCCTCAAACCCGAAATACTCATGACCGACGTGCTGTTTTTCTTGGGGATTAAATCCTCTAGCTCCGCTTCTGGTTCCGCTGAAGCCATTTCAAAACACGTTAACGTTACAAAGCACGAGGAGCAGGTTAGTACGATTTGTTAGCATGACCTGTCCACGAGTAGCATGCTGCTTCTGACTGGAAACCAATTTCTCTATAGGATCATACAATATTTCCATAGAAAAACCCACAGCATTCACAGCACTGGTCACTTTAACCTTGTATAAAACTGAATGTTAACTAGCTAACATTTTTTGCAGCACTGGCAACCTGACAAAACAATATGTGAAGTTTCAACAATGAGAGCTAAATGTTTCCCACAGATAGATTAATTCATTTATTTATTTTATTTTTCGTTCAGGGGCTCACCTCACCGTGACTTCTGTTCTCTCCTGCATAGACTTCGCGCGCTTTCTGCTCCCTTGATCCTTTTCGTCAATTCGAAGATGATGCATTCAAAAGACTCCATAATTTGGAAACTCCAACTTGAAGCGGAACAAAACCATAACGGAAAGTAGAGTTTGAATAAAGATACAATCCTTCACGGCATACAGACTTAATAACGTTGATTTCATTAAAAAGAAAAAAAAAAAAAACAGTCACTGTGTTGAGGGTGATATGTTCAGGTAAATGTAAGGTCTTTGTTAATATAGTTTCCTTGATGTTGTTGAATATCGATGGGCCCTGCCAGTCATTTTCTATGTGACAGTGAGTTGTTTGGCAGAGAGCAGGTGGGAACGGTTTCTGTTCACAAATGAACTGTCACTCTTGGCCTATGCTCTTATTGGCACACTCCATCCCCATTGTCAAGGAATGTGAGGCTGTTTATGAGTTGGAGCTTATTTTTTATGTATGTTGTGCATTTAGTGCATATACTCAAATCAGAGAAAACACTGAAAGACATTGTTGGTCAATTATTGTCAGTTTTTTTTTTTTTTTTAATAAATTAACTTTCATCCACAAACAACAAATTCATCACAGTAGGCACATTATTTAAACTGAGAGATAATATTGCACTAAGAGAAAAAAGTTAAACTTGACTATGCCTATTGTATGTAATTCCTGCTGGTATTAACATGCTAGATCTGGTATTCTTCCTCTGGCCATTGAGGTTGGTCGATTTAAAAATATTCCTGAGGAGAATAGAATATGAGAAATGTGTGAGTTAGACGAAGTGGAGAGTGAGTCTCATTTCCTTTTGTATTGTACAAAGTATATAATTTGAGAGAGATATTATTTCATGAAATCCATAGACAAAACCCTGAGATATTCTGGTGCTCTGATGAGCAAAAACTGGAATGGTTGTTTAATTTCACTGTGTTTAAAACTGCTAGTTTCATTTCTAAAGCTTGGAAAAGAAGACAGGAATATTTGTTTAATTAATCTCTGATGATTTCCTTTGAACCTTGGTATTGAACCCCTTGTTTGTTTTCTTATGTGTTGATGATGTGCTCTGGTCCTGGTTTGTTTTTCTGGTGTCTTGTAAGCCCATGCGGGCTGAGCATACATGTATGCATGACACAATAATAAAATTTAATTCATTCATTCAATTCATTCATTAAAGAGTGTCTGACTGATACTCTATAACAACTCTCAGAATTCACCATCCGCTTGTTGTGTTGTAATATCTTTTTTTTTCTCTCAGATATGAACAGTTGTGTTTCTCTTTGTATCATGGGTGCAACAGACGGCTCACCATGGGGATGTGTTGTTCATGATAGACATTGGCCTAGCTAAAATTCTCCTCTCACCCACCTTCATAGTGGAGAACACAAGGCAGTTCAGGCCTAAAAGTCTTCAGTCCTCTCACTGCTTCCATAGCCAGCTCCAGCAGAGAAGGTGGCATATGCTACCACTAGATATTCACATCAGTGCCTTGCACACTTGAGGACATGGTCTCAGCAGATGGGCATACTTTAAGCACCATATGACCTACATTATTACATCATGGATATATGTTTTTACACATTGACATTACCTAACATCAGCATACATGACAATCACTCCCATCACATGACATCCTGGACATCCTGGCTGGACGGGGGCTCCATTAGTGACCAGCTTCTTCACCCTGAATGAGTGAAGGAGCAATATTGCAGGTCATTCCTGCTGCAACGTTGTCAATTTTGCCCATCATGGGACCGAAAAAGGAATATCTACTCATCTTATCTTATACTATCTTATCCATTATCTTATGTTTAGGTTTTGGTTTATTTATTTGGCACAAAAATCCATTAAAACAGAATGCAAGGAGGGAACGAAGTCCTCACGGACTTGTACAATGTTCCACCCCTATCAATAATACCAAAGAAAGACAAGCAGGCAACCACAGATGATCTAGACAAAAGAAAAGCACAAAAAATTAATAGCAGCGGGAGTTAAGGTGCATAGATACAACTAGAAGCAAGGGATAGTGGACAGAGCAGTTCAATGAGAGAAGCAAACTTAACTTAACCTGTCTTGTCTTGTCTTGTCCTGGCACATTTGTACTTCACAAAGTATGGACCCCACCATGTTATATGTGGGCCACTTTAGGCTCACATCCAGATTAGTGTATGCTAACTTTTTATATTTCAGCCAAAACTGGCCCAAATATGTTTCAGCAAAGGTGGGCCACGTGCGTTTTCTTATATGTGGGCCACTTTAGGCTCAAATCCAGATTAGACGATGCTAACTTGCCATATTTCAGCCAAAACTGGCCCAAATATGTTTCAGCAAAGGTGGGCCACGTGCATTTTCTTATATGTGGGCCACTTTAGGCTCACATCCAGATTAGTCGATGCTAATTTGCCATATTTCAGCCAAAACTGGCCCAAATATGTTTCAGCAAAGGTGGGCCACGTGCGTTTTCTTATATGTGGGCCACTTAAGGCTCACATCCAGATTAGTCGATGCTAACTTGCCATATTTCGGCCAAAACTGGCCCAAATATGTTTCAGCAAAGGTGGGCCACGTGCCTTTTCTTATATGTGGGCCACTTTAGGCTCACATCCAGATTAGTCAATGCTAATTTGCCATATTTCGGCCAAAACTGGCCCAAATATGTTTCAACAAAGGTGGGCCACATGTGCTGAACCATATGTGGCCCAGCCTTGGTTCACTTACAGAATAACCATTCCCTACTCTGCCACATATTTGCCAAAGATGGGCCATATTTGTTTTGTGATATATGGGCCAAATGTAGCATTTACTACATGGGCCAGTTTAGGTTCACATCTGTTTTCTCCGGGCCAGGAGAATGCCTACAGTGCCGGATCGTTGCCTGAAGTGGCCCACATCCGTATGCTATCTGGGTTCCTTGATTACTAATATACTAACATTTATATTTTGTATTATATTTCCTAACCTATCTAACCCATGTACATACTACTAACTAACGAGCACTTGGGTTAATTTGTAAAGTTGTACCGCAACTGATTACTACTAACGCAATCTCAGCTCTCGCCCTGTTCTAGTCTCCACCCCTTGCTTTACTTTCCCTGTATCTCCCTGAGCTTCCGCGAAATCTTTCGCACGTGCTTAATTGCTGTCCTGCACTCCTTGATCTGTGCAGTAGAACTCCTTGACCGGAGCCGTTTATCTGTCGTAGGTTGTCTATGTGAATCCTGTCCACGTCTTGGCGCCTGCCAATTATTGTGTTTAGGACTTCCCCATGTGGATTTCCCTTTGTTACTAGTTCTTATCCAATTCACCTGGCCCTGCATAGCATGTGACTTCCCTCTTGTCTATTTAAGGTCTTCACTGCAGCTTTTACACTGTCAGAACGTTGATCAATTTTCACTAGTGCAGAGAGCCTTGTATGCCTTTTGATTATTGCGTCTAACTAAAACATTTTTGTATGAACTTGATATTGCGTTGCGTCTTCTTGTTCTTGTTTGCTACTTTTGGATTCTGACCCTTTTTCTGTACGACCACGATTCTTGTTATTGACGCCCTGTGTATGACCTACCCTTCTGGATTTTGACTGCGATTTTGGATTACTGTTTTATGTACCTTTGCACATCTGCTTCTCTGGTTTCGACCCCTGCCTATTTATCGACTTCGTTTTTGGATTTTGATTTTGGCTTGGCAATTCCTGTGTTTTCTGGTTTTGACCCATTTTGCAATAAAGGCTTACGATTTTTGGAATTTGGTACTCTCGTGTAATTCCTGAACGCACCATTACAATATCACTATTTAGTTCATTAGCCTACCAGCCGCGGTTTCATTTGCGCATGGCCATGAACAGTCGGTAGCAACATAAACTGGGTCATTAAAGAACTAGAATCTACGTACTCTGGTAATTAAAGCTCGAGCATTCCAAATTTCCGTGTTACAGACAAGCGTGTGAAGTTGCTGAATGATGTGATCGCTACTGTTTGCAAATCGCAAAGCAGCTTTTTTTTGCGTGGAATATAATTGTTTTAAGATTAAGTAAAATGTCCTCATTTTGTTTTCCAGCTAGAAATTATCTTTCTTGCCGCAATATTTAGGAAAATGCTTCCCCAACCCTCAAGAAGGCTTTCTGTAAAGGTATATTTCACAATGCCTCTGTGAAATTTATTTAGATAATCAATGTTCTTTTCCTCCACTCTTCAAGCCAGTTGAATTGGTTAATTGAATTTTGTGAGTAAATTTGAGATTTCCTCCATAGTAAAAAAAAAAAAAAAAAAAAACATATATATATATATATATATATATATATATATAAAATATACAGTAGGCCTATACTTTGCTCACAATGGAATATGCTGCCGAAAAACATACCAATAAATAGCAAGCATGCAAGCAAGCAAAGTTTATTTATGTAGCACCTTTCACAGGAAAAGATCACAAAGTGCCTCACAATAAAAATGATTGAATTGAGAACTTAAAAATGGCTCTTAAAGCCTCTGGAAACTTGTCTTGACATAGCAAAAATTCACGTATAATATCAAAGTTGAGTGTCTCATAAAGCATCTACAAAAAACTTGAAAATTTACCTTCATAACTATTTGAATACATAGTTCAAAAAAGGCTCATTTTGCTATTCAGTCCATTTCTCAAGACAGTGTGGGTGTGGCGCATCGCAGTGTGACTGGCCACTCCCTCGATTAGAATGACATCTCACTGGCTCCGTGAGCGTCAGTCACAGCAATGGCGCAAGGGTCACAGTCCAGCCCTATGTTTGAGCCGTCTGATTCAAGTCGCTTGCACACTAGACACGAAATGAATTTTTTGCACGACAGATTACATCCAAAGTCAATGCGAAGACTTGAATACACGCGTTCGATTTGTTTCGCGTCCAGTGTGCAAGCAGCTTCAGAATCAGACGAAGCAGAACCTCTGCCATCTGGAAACACCGTCCAGCCAGTTACGGAATGGTATTTTGTAAAATCCTTTGCTGTTTTTATTATTACCGAGTTAGCGCATCTCCGCTAAAATTCAGCGTTAGCGGGGATGCACCCAACGGCGGCCTATTTATAGCCTATTTAACTGCCGAGTGCCACTTTTTATCAACCGCCGCAATACCGAGAGTTAAAGGGGATATTTCATTGGAATGCGGACCAGTTCAATTAACGCAAAGCATTGGCCTTGTGGGTGCAGCAGCTGGCTGCCTCACTAGCTTCGGACCTCAAAGTTTTTGCACGCAACACACTGACATCGGAAAGCAAAAGTCTTGAAGCTAAATTCTTCTTTTAGTATCTTTATTACAAAACTGAAATCATACAAAATAGAAAAATAATAGACTTTCGACCTTTTCTTAGTAAACTAACCAAAATTAGTGCGCTGGTCAAAAGACCGTGTTGCATCAAGGTCCAGTGGCTTCTGCCGTTTCGCGGGCTCACGATGTATTTATACTATACACACAGCAGCCAATGAGAAAACACCATTCTATCGCGTCATTAGTCACTGGCCAAACCTTCATTCCACATTACAACACGGAACAGAAAATACTTCAAACCCAAACATCTCAAACAGAATACTGATTCAAATTATCTTAAATTATATGTGTAGAAAATGGCTACAACAGGCCTATTAATAAGTAAATTATTTGTCTGTACTGAATTTAGCCCATGATTTCTTTGCTGTTAGATCGCATATGGAGAGAAACCGTTTCTTCAGTTGCCAATTACGATAATTGGAAAACGCGTCAATAAAGGAAAATGATTGAGAACTTGCCAGGACTAATTCTTGTCATAAAGGCCGTGTCTGTGCCCACCCAATTCCCAGTTCTAGCACCGCAGCAGGGGCATATGAGTCAAAAATGCTTGAATTCTTATCTCCCTACTTTAGGATCCACCCAAGCCCACCACCCGTTCCACAGTACAAGTGGGGTTTGATGCTGAATGGCAAGGTTATTCTAACCCCCTATAGTTCCACTTGTGGTTTAGTGGAAGCAGGTGTAGGGCATTTTGTGGCACGCTCTAGATTCAGCATCATTTATTATAATGGCGTACTTGTGTGAACAATACTGCTAAAATAGTGTGTATAGTAATAGAATGGTCATTGACGCAAAGCATTGGGGATTGGGGAGACGGACAGGGTGTTGTAGATACTGATGTGAGACTGCATTTTTAATTTCGCGTGTACTTTACTTTTGTCAGTGCAACAGCTTTTTATATTGAATCACTACCTGAGTCATCTTCATCAGCCAGAATATAGAAAAAAGTAATTTTTCCCCTAAATTTTTCAAATACAATTTAAAGGAATTGTGAGGAAAATTTGAAAAAAAAAAACCATTAAATCAATGGCATATCTGGCAACATGGCAAATAAGCAGGAAAAATGGTTCAGTCTTTCCAGAGCTTATTACATAACAGGCTTTCAAAAGTGTTGTATCACCTGTTATGGTCCCAATTTGTATAAATATACATATAATACAATATGCTAATAAACACGTGATATATATACACATACTCAAACCCTACGGGATAAGCAATCAGTCAATAACATTGTCAGTGTTGCGATGTCCCTTTAACATGCAAAAATTAATTTCCAAGTCAAACTCCTGTAAAATCAAACTCCAATTCAACAATCTCCGATTCTTGTTTTTTTCGCCTTATTCAAAAACATTAACGGATTAGTGGTCCCCCCCACATATATATTCAATCATTGGCTTTTTTTTTTCCTGTACAAACATAAACCTCAAAACACGTGTTATATACACATACTCAAACACGGATAGAACCAGAGCCAACAGCTTCTTCTCAATTGTGGAATAGTTCTTTTCAAAAACATTAACGGATGGGTCGATTGAACTTCCTGGAGAATAGATGCCTTCTCAATTGATGCTGAATGTCATCAGAGTCACTTCTCTGTCACTTCTCTGTAGGAGCACCGATCCACAAGCTTGGTCACTAGTATCGACCGCCATGGAGAATGGTTTGTTGAAGTCAGGAGATTTGAGCACGGGGAAGCGACACAGCAGAGACTTCAGGCGATCGAAGGCTCTTTGGCATGCTTCATCCCAAGTGAACTTTACGCCTTTCTTCAGTTGATTGGTGAGACTGAGAGCAATCTCAGCAAAGTTCTTGCAGAACTTGCGGTAGTACCCGATCATTCCAAGGAAGCGGTGCAGAGCTTTTTTGTTGTCAGGAACTGGAAAGTCCATGATGGCATTTATGGGTGCCACCTTACCCTGGCCTATGACGTAGCCAAGATACGTGACAGTAGCACAACCAAAGTCACTCTTGTTCAGGTTAACAGTCAGGTTAGCCTGGGTCAAGCGCTGGAACAACGTCTCTACATCTTTCAGATGTTCTTCCCAGGAGTCACTCCATGTGATCAGGTCGTCGATGTACGCACCCGTGTGTGGCAATCCGGCGATTGTAGACTGTATCATCCTTTGGAACGTGGCTGGGGCATTTTTCATGCCAAAGGGTAGGACTTCATACAGGTATAACCCAGATGGTGTGGCAAAAGCAGAGATGCTCTTGGCCCTCTCAGTTAAAGGCACACACCAATAACCCTTCAATAAATCAATCTTGGTCAGAACTTTTGCTTGCCCTACTCTATCGATACAATCATCAATCCTAGGTATTGGAAACACATCAGTTCTAGTTACAGCATTGACTTTGCGATAATCTGTACAGAATCTAGTACTTCCATCAGGTTTTGGAACAAGACCACAGGGTGAACTCCAATCTGAGTTAGAGGGTCTGATAATATCATGTTCTAACATGTACTCAACCTCTTTCTCAGCAATCTTTCTCTTTTCAGGATTCATCCGGTACGGATGCTGTTTTATTAGTTCGGCATCACCAACATCTACATCATGAGAGGCTATAGAAACTCTCTTTGGAACATCAGGAAATAGATCTTTATATTTCTTGATCAACCTCTCAAACTGATCTTTCTGTGAGGGTTCTAAGTGCTGGAGTTTTACATCAAGATTTTGCAACACTTCAGAATTTGACAATTTACATGAAAGAACTTCAGCTTTAATTCTAGGTTCATCATCTTGAAACTCCCCCTCATCTTCACAAGTTTCGGCCATAGGAGGATCTGAAGTGACAGCTGCAACCCTAGCATTCCTATCATGATAAGGCTTCAGCATGTTAATGTGACATAACTGTTTTGGCTTTCTCCTATCTGGAGTCTTCACAATGTAATTGAGATCATTGAGTTTTGTCAGAATTTCATAAGGACCATAAAATCTAGCCTGCAATGGATTGGACTGCAAGGAAACAACACAAGGACCTTGTCTCCTGGTTTTTAAACTCACGGCTTCTAGCCTTATGATCATACCAAGTTTTCATTTTTCCCTGACTTGATTTCAAGTTCTCTTTGGCTAGGTCACAAGCTGCATGCAGTCTTTCCTTGAACTTGCTAACATAGTCTAACTGACTGATATGCGGCTCTTTCTCTTGCCATTGTTCACTCAACAATAGCAAAGGTCCTCTCACTTCATGGCCAAACACTAGCTCAAACGGACTGAATCCAGTAGACTCCTGCACTGCTTCTCTAGCTGCAAACAACAGCAAATGAACACCTTCATCCCAGTCTTTCTCATGGTCATAACAATAAATCCTCATCATTGTCTTGAGAGTGGAATGAAACCGCTCTAAGGCACCCTGACTCTCTGGATGATAGGCACTGGAAAGAATCTGCTTCGCACTTAGTTCATACACAACCTGCTGAAACAATCCGGAAGTGAAACTGCTACCTTGATCTGACTGAATTTCCCTGGGAAGGCCAAACAACGTGAAGAACTTTATCAAAGCCTTCGAGATTGCAGTTGCCTTGATGTTGCGTAGAGGTATGGCTTCAGGGAATCTGGTAGATGCACACATGATTGTCAACAAGTACTGATTTCCAGATCTAGTCTTGGGTAATGGACCAACACAATCAACGATGACCTTGGAGAAGGGCTCTCCAAATACTGGGATAGGCTGCAGTGGAGCTACAGGTGGGTCTAACTGGTGTTTTCCAACTACCTGACAAGTGTGACAGGTTCTGCAAAAGTTGGAAACATCTTTCGGAAGTCCAGGCCAGAAGAAGTGTTTCATGATCTTGTCAACAGTCTTGTTATGGCGTCAATTTGTTATGACGTCACGGACAGCAAAGGATGACAGACAAAATTCTTAAACTTCAACAGATTTAATTAAACAAACACTTAGAACTAATCTACAATCTACCCTACTGACCAAGATTGAAATAAAAAAAAAAAGAGATATTTACAGTCCCCTGGTAATTGAGATGGGCTGCTATGTTGCGATGTCCTGGGACAGGAAAATGCTCCAACACAGGCAAAAATCCACAAAAAGCTTCACAGGTCTTGAAAAGAGTGACAGGTCTGGTCAAATGTATCCTTCCACAATTTCTCCTTGCAATTTCTCCTACTACCCTCTCACTCTCTCAATTTTTCTCCTTATGTACTCTTTTCCAGCCCCCTCTGAGGCATGCCCAGGACATGCCCCAAACCTGGCTCCAGACTGGGCTTAACAAAAAAAAGTCAATACTGCCATCTAGTGGCTTTTTTTTCCCCATATTACACACCACAACAACAAAAGCTTTGTCAGAAAGTTTTCAAAACATCCGAAATGAATGAAATACACTTCCAAACATGTTATGGGAACAATTTACCTCGCCAAATAGGCTGAAAATCCATTGGGATCAATCTGGTTTCATTAGCAGAAATCTTTCAATAAACTGTATGTTTTGTCGCCGCATTAATGGCAGCTTCACTGTAATTTCATTTCTGTACTTATGACCCAGACAAGGAACCAGATGCAGAGTCAGAGGACAATCCAATAACAGGGTTTATTGATGTGAATTTGGTCATGACTGAGTGGAACAGAGCCCTGAGAATAATGAGGACAGTTCAGTTCAGATGGTTGGATGGGCTTTGGTAAGGGGCGTGCCTGTGCCTCACCCTCGTCAGAACAAAACTGTCTGAAGGCAGGTTCAGAGAGGTTAGCGGTGATGCATACCGATCCTGATGACCACAGAAGGCATGGGACGTGTTCCTAATGTACGATAATTTCCGATGACAATGAACTCTCAAACTAGGAAGATTACCGTCTTGTTGCTTAGGGGCATATAGCAAGGTCCAATCTGGCAACTCTGCAGACTCAACATTAGGTTCATATATAAAACAGGAACAAATAGAAGAGTGCGAACAAAAATACATTACATCTAGAGGGGGAGGCGCACAAGACGCTAAACCAATTAAAAGGGATAATACATCTAAAAACACACAGGTTGCTGGATGGGAGGAGGAACAAAAGGGATTCACACAAGGGTTGTGACCAGTACTACCATTTCTATTATTCATTCTCTTGTCCTAATGGTGTTTTGTATCCATAATTTAATGCACGATTCTCAGCATTAATCATCTTTGCTGACACATGTCCTGACTACAATTTGTCACGGGTCAAATCAGGACCCAGGCCAGAGGCGGATCTAGATTAATTTCATGTGGGGAGCACAGGGGGGAACAAAAGTTCAATTGGGGGGACCACCCAAAAGCATTAACAAAAATGAAGGCTGCCACCAATCTCTCTCCAACATTAGGACTACTACAGTGGGCTCCAAAATTACTGGCATGCCTTGCTGGCACTGCACAAACAATTCAAAAATAAATAAATAAATAAACAATAAAATTATACAGAAATGGAATATACCAACATGTGTGAAATACTTTATTAATGTTTTGATGGAAACAACCAAAATCATAACAATCATTTAATATAAAATACATTTAAACAAAATCAAGGTTTCATAATAATTGGCACCCTTCATTTAGAACTTAGTGCAAACACCTCTGCCAAAGAAAGCAGCATGGAATCTTTCCTTGTAAAGGTGTTAGGGTACACATTTTGAGGGAATTTGGACCATTCCTCTTAGCAGGCCCTTCACATTCTTGGGTTTGCATTTATCAACTGCCCTCTTCAACTGAGCCCAACGGTTTTCAGTTGAATTGAGGTCTGGCCATTGCAGAACATTGATTTTGTTCTCCATGTCTGTGTGGATCTTGATGTATGCTTTGGGTAATTGTCTTGTTGGAAAGTCCACCTACGGTCAAGTCCCAACCCTCTGGCGGAGGCAACCAGATTGTCAGCCAAAATATTCAACTGAATTCAATTAAATTTTATTTGTATAGCACTTTTCACAGATAGACTGTCACAAAGACACTTTACAGTGAGAGATTAAATAAATGAAAGGGGCAATGCCTAGCCTAATCCCCACTATAGCAAATGAGGCAAAAAAAAAAAAAAAAGTGGAGTTATCCTGATACTTGGTGGAATTCATCATGCCATTAATCTTAACCAGTGCCCCTGGACCTATTGAATTAAAATAGCCCCAAAACATGACTGGCCCATCATCATAGTTCACCATGGGTATGAGGTGCTTCTCCTTGTATGTATTTCTGTTTCTACCCCAAACATGTCAAAGCTGTATCTGACCACAACATGCAATTTTGGTCTCATCTAACCAAAGCACTTTGTTCCAGTCATAATTTAAATGACGTTTCGCAAAAACCAGGCGTTTGCTTCTTTGTTTTCCAGTCAGAAAAGACTTTTTCTGACAACCCTTCCAAAGAGACAGTGGTTGTGGAGGTGGCACCTGATGGTGCTATTTGAAACCTAGTGACCCCAAGAGGCCACCAAAATCTGTAATTCCTTTAGAGTGATTCCTGGAGATTTGGTTGCTTCTCTCACCATCCTCCTCATTTTCCTGGGGGGCAAAATGCAGTGGTGTCCTCTATCCTTGAGGTTTTCAACAGTTCCATATCTTTTTAAATAATTGCATAATTGCCCTGAAAATACTCAGTGGGGTATTCAATCGTTTGTGAATCTTCTTGTGGCCATTACAAGATTTATGAAGGTCGATGACCATCTGCCTCTTTTGAAAAGACAGTTGAATTCTTCATGGTATTGATGACGAAGGGATATTGCATGTGTGTTAACAACTCATTTTTATACCAAATGAAGCAGAAAGTGATGTAATAGCTCAGTATAGTTCCTTAACACTTAGATAAAACTTAAATTAGTGGAATTTAATATCTGGTTTAATTTTGGTAGATGTTATTTACAATAACCTTCAAGGGTGGCATTAATAGTGAAACCTTGACTTGGAAGAAAGTGACTGTTAATTAAATCAGTAAATGATTTTGATTGGTTTCACTGGAACAGTAATATCGTACACTATTTCTCACAGGTTGTTAGAGTTTCTCAATAAATATGTTTTTTAGAATTTTTTGAAGTATTGTTTGTGCAATGCCAGTCAGGAGTGCTAGTAGTTTTGCAGCCCACTGTAGGTGATACATGTCAAAGTAACATTCATATGAATGGCAAGACCCAGGTTTTCACAGAAGTACATTGCAGAACATTTCCCAAAGCAGCTCACTGCCTCTGCTGTCTTTCTCTGACATCAACAGTACTTCTGGACACTGTTACCATAAGGTTTCCTTTTTGCACAGTAAAGTTTTACCTTGCATTTGTGGATTTTACTACATATTGTAGGGGAGAACTGGGATGCAAGTAACTTTTTTTTCGCAGAAATGCCATTTTATTACATAAGTTTACAAACAAAAAAATAAAGTTTGTTGTGATAATCAACTCCTTTGTGTGTTCTGTCAATACTAGGTGCTGTTTTGTACATATGTAGAACAACTTTTGTACAATTTCATTTTGAACGCATGTTATACTTGTGTTTAAAGTTAATACAAAAGTAGCACAACAGTATAAACTTGAATTGCTTGTATTATTACCGTTATTATTTTCATTGTTTGACAGTGTCGTCCATAAAATGCAACTGCAAACATATGTCCATTATCTTAGAAAATTATCAAAGTTTCTTTTCAATTTATCAAATGTATCAAAAGTAATACAATGGTAGAAACCTGAATGTTCATATTATTCTTGTTTTGTAATAAAAATGTCTGAGAATGTCCTAATAAGTAACTGCAAACATATCTGTCCTTTATCATCATAAGATAATATTAAATTCCATTTTCAATTTCATCAAATGCTTTAGAACAACAGCCTGAACAGTATAGCTGTAAAAGAAAATTGAAAGGTGTAACAACACAAAAATAACACGGCTGTATAACGAACTTAAATTCTTTTTTTCCCTTTTCATCATGAAAGCTTAGATATGCTTATTGTTACTGTTAATGGACAAAAGAAACACTTGTCACTATTGTCTCAACAATGACCCCTGAAAGTTAAACCTGAGATGCTTCTATAGTTAAAAAAAAAAACTCTAACATAGCAAACTTAAGGTTTGTTTCAGTTCTGAAATATCTGTCAAATGATCATGACTATGACACAGGAACAGGAAACACAATTTGTCATTCAAAAATTACTGCTTCAAGCGACTTTACTTTCCGTGCTCCAGAACAGCTTTTTGGGTGGAACTGCACAAAAGTATGACATATCCACTTGATTTTTTGTAGTTCTGGTGATTGTTGAGTGCTATATATGCTAAATTAGACATATCAGACTTGTAAAGGATCTGAGACAATCGGTTGTTATTTGTTATGCCACGCCTCCAGAGCACCCAATCACCGATCTATTAAGACCCAACCTGCATTCCACGCTCATCAGGAATCACCCGCATCTGTTGCCCATTATACTTGTGTCATTTCGTGCTCTATATAAACCACAGCTTCGCATCCTTACGGTGCAATGTCTCGAAAGTCTGACTTTGTATAGACTTTGTAACCGTGTATTCACGTATCTTTAGAAAGCCATATACTAAAGCGCAGTTTCCATTTGTGTACGTTCAGCACATTACAACTGTAGTATTTGGAACCTCTTTTCCGGTTAGTTTTGTACTCTGCCTTTTCTATGCTGCAGAGAAGGCATAATAAAAACCTACTTCATCTTTGCATCTGAATCCAGTTCAACGTTTGCCGTTTTTCAGTGCACGTGTGACAACCACAAAAGTGTTGCATTTGTGTTTTGAGAGAATGAAAGTATTCAGAATTATTGTCTTTTATTTGAATACAATTAATGTTTTTTATTTTGAAAAAAAAAGTATCCCCAAGATTTATATATGGCAAGTTGACTTTCTTCCTTTGGAGTGATTAGTGATGTATTCGCTCCGGGCCAGCAGGGGGCAGGGTCGGGCGACGGGCTTAGTTGTGTGCATTGTTGATTTTCCTCATTGCTGCAGAGATCTTGAACCTGACACGCTGTCTCCTCGTTCCTCTCCTGTGTTACAGGTGGGTTAAAGTATTAAAACATCAATGAGCTAGAATTTTAGCCATGTAGAAATGTGTTTGAGATGCGAGTGAACTGTTTTAGTAATGGAATTTTCGCTAGAGCCTTGTTTTGACTTTGTTCGTAATACGTTTGAAACGAGAGTGCAAAGCCCGGTCAAGTAGCTGTCTAATGATCCACGCGTTTCGTTAGAGCTAGTCAGCTCAACACATGCCTTCCCCACGTGAGTGTGCAGGTGTAACATGCGTTTTGAGGCATGCAATGTTAAAGTTTATTGGTTAGCTCACCGTATGTTAGCTCCCCACCATCGGTTGAATACTGTTTTTGCTCAATGAGTTCAGATAAAGATGATTAAAGTTTAAAATGAGATTTGAAGTTACATATGAAGCACTTTATTAGTTCTAAGTATGCTTTGCAGTACTGTATTGAATTCATACTGGTGAAAATACTGTAAACAAGAGTTTAAGTATCCTGAACATTTAGCTGGTTAATATTACCATTGTCTATACATTTCAGTTTTGATAAATAGAGTAAAATGCAAGTATGAAGAGTAAGTGAACATGCATTTGGTGCTGAGAGATTTATTTTATTATGAGTTTGTACGAACATGGACACTGAAATTCATTGTAATGTTAAAAGGACATTGAATATGTAATATGTGAAACATAAAATGAGTCTTAGTAATAGAGATGCATTTGCTGAAGAAAATTCTTAAATAAATTGCTGCAGAGATCTTGAACCTGACACGCTGTCTCCTCGTTCCTCTCCTGTGTTACAGGAGTTAATCTGTTCACCACGGTGCCGTTGCCATGGTACCCGTTACAGATTTTTGGTGGCCCATACGGGGAACGGTAGTAGACGCGCAGGCCACAAGCACGACCAGATTCAGCAGTTTGAAGTGTTCCAGGAGCTAGTGCCTCTTCAGCCCATGCAGTTGGAAGAATATTGGGTGCTATATCCACGACACCAGTGTTTCACCTCATCTTGTGACCACGACGATACGACTTACCTCAATCATCCATCATCCCAGATGCACAGGCCCTGTTTTCACCAGAAGGAGTGCCTGTGAGGCTACCACTGTATACACGTGGGACCAGCCCATAAGCCACGGGTGAAAGAGCTACCTGGAAGAGTGACCAACTGTGAGGAAGAGGGAAAAGAAGTCATGGCGGACGGTGAGAGAAAAGGCTTGGTGTGGAGCATCAAGAAGAGAACTTTTCCAACTAGCCCATAGTGTTGGTCCTGTGCCAGGGAAGGATGCATCCATGCTTCAGGTTGGCGAGGAAGAGAGCTGCTTCGAGTACATCCTAGCTTTTATGAACAGTGAGACTTTGGTGGAATCTGAAGATTCAGGTATGGCAGTGTTGTTAGAGCTTAATGATACTGTGAATAATATCATTGAGAGTCGTGTTGCTCAATCTAAAACAGGTGCAGAGGTTAATGTGCACAATGTCTTGTCAACCCCAGTATTGAGTGAGAATGTGATAGCAGGTCAGCCAGATGCAGTTACTGATAACATGACAACTGATAACGTGACAGCAAGTGTTTTTAACGCTAACACAACCCACACAGCTACGGTTAGCGTAGCTACCCCTTCACCAATCATCAATCCCCCACTCACATATACTGATGTCAAAACCGCACAGAACACTGACACAGAGTTACAGAACATGCTTTCTAGCTACGCTGAGCTTAGCAACAAAGTCCTAAAATACATAAACAACCCCACATCACAACCTACGCTTACACCTACACTAATACAGTCTACACCACAACCTAACAGCGCTTACACACCTGAACAACACTTACATGGAAAACATGACAAACATGACAGGGTCGTCCCCCTTCGAGACCTTTCACTGCTACGTCGCGAGTTCAAGGTTCAAGGTGGACAGATCAGTGATCAAAGCTCAGACTTAAGCTACAACAACATATGCAGACAAATTGACGAAGGAGTTAAAGATCGATTCAGTGAGACTGAAATACTGAGAGGCGTTCTCAGAGTCATCAAATCAGGAAACTTTAAAGACATGCTAATGCGCAAAGACGGTTTGACCATAGGTGAGCTTAAAGGCTTTCTGCAATCCCACTTAGGTGGGCGAAGCAACACAGAACTTTTTCAAGAGATTATGTGCACAAAACAAAATGACAGTGAAACTCCACAGCAGTTCTTGTACCGTGTCATAGGCCTCAAACAAAAGATCCTGTTTGCTTCAAAACATGCTGACACGGAAGTAAAATACAATGCGAACACAGTTCAAGACATTTTCCTTCATACCATATACCAGGGCCTCAGCCATAAGCATAATGACATACGTCGAGAGCTTAAACCATTGCTCTCAGATAGCAGTGTGTCTGATGAGACAATTCTAAAGCAAATGATGAAGATAACAAACACTGAGAATGAGCGACAGAGGCGCTTAGGGTCAGTTGTGAAGCAGAAACAAGTAAGCGTGCATAGCATGGAACTCGAAGTTGCAGCAGCAGAGGGCAGTAGTACAAAGAAAGACGCTCCAGATGAACAGCCAAAGACTGATGCACTCCAACAGTTAACTGAGAAGGGAGAGGAGTTAATGAATAAATTTGAACTGCTGCAACGGCCACAGCAGCCTCAAAATCCTGAATGTTGCCATCATTGTCAAGTTAAAGTCGATCAAAAGAAAACCAGACCGTATAGCTATGCTAATTGCCTTGAACAGAATCGGCCAGGTTGCACTCATTGTTTTTACTGTGGTGAAGACGGCCACAGAGCAGTAGGCTGTTTGAAGAAGCCTAAGCATCAGGAAAACTGGAGCCGGTCTCTGCTACGGGACAACCAGTGACCAGGCTTCACGTTCAGTTCCACAGAGCTGAGTGTAACGTAGGGGGCTCTGAGAGTCATGCACAGACGTGTTTATTGAATCAGAGACCAAAAAAAAACAATGGACTAATCTATCCCCAATTCCCCCTTTCCCTACCCACCCAAATGAGTAGGCGTCTGGCCAAGTTCATAGGAGCCAAAGCCCTGGCGCGATGTGACCTTAACGGCTTGACAGTCAATGCTTTATTAGACACTGGAGCTCAGGTGAGCGTGATTGATAGAGGCTGGAAAGAGAAGTATCTACCAGACGCACCCATTAGGCTCCTCAGCGAGATATTTGATGACCGGGAAGAGCTGGAAGTACATGCGGTAAATGGAAAAATCCTCCCCTTTGATGGCTGGGTCCTCATCGCGGTCAGCTTTAGCGGAAATGGTGCACTTAGCCAGTCCATCATGGTGCCTTTTCTCATCTGTAGCCTCCCGCTTGCACAGCCACTACTTGGATTCAATGTGCTAGAGGAAGTGATTCAAAATCAGCCCACACAACTTGTTCCAGCCCTCACCACGCTTCTTTCTGATGCAATATCTGTCCCTGTAGAGAAAGTTGAGCTGTTGGTGAACTTCATTCAGACTGACAAACCCTCCAGTTTTCAGAGACATTTAAGAACTGGTAATTACGACACTGTAGTTCCAGCCGGACAAGTAGCCTGGGTTAAGTGTCAGATCCCATCCGCTGTAGATCAGTCAGACCCCCTTCTCTTGTTTGAACCTGATGAAAACAGTGCCCATCTCACAGAGCTTGAGATTGGGGAGGGACTACTAGAAATACAGGCTTCTAAGAGACCTTATGTTATCATACCAGTGAAAAATAGCACAAAACATCTCTCACTATACCAAGGAAGACAGCCCTGGGTAATGTCCAGACTGTAGCTAGGGTGATTGAGGCCAATCCACTAGAGATGTCTAGACCCAGAGCAGTAGTTCACGACGCAACATCAGCTGGTCAAACTGCTCCAGCCTTATGGCAGCCTCCTGTGAACCTCAGCCACCTTAGTGATGAAGAACAAGAGAAAGTCAAGAAAATGCTGTGGGACGAGTCAGCTGTTTTTGCGAGAGACAGTCATGATATTGGATGCATTCCTAGTTTGCAGATGTCGATCAACCTCAAGGATGAGATTCCAGTGCAGAGAGCCTAATCCTCCGTCCCCAAACCACTGTTCAAAGAAGTGAAAGAGTACATACAAGATCTGCTGATGAAAGGCTGGATCGTTAAATCAAAGTCATCTTATGCTGCACCAGCGGTTTGCGTCCTGAAAAAGGATGGCACTCTCCGCCTCTGCATTGATTATCGTCTCTTGAATCAGAAGACCATCCCCGATCGACATCCCTTACCAAGGATACAAGACCTGACTGACACCCTTGGTGGCTATTCCTTGTTCAGCATTCTCGACCAAGGAAAGGCCTATCATCAGGGTTTTATCGCCAAAGAATCCCAGCACCTCACTGCTTTCATTACCCCATGGGGGCTTATGAATGGGTCCGTATCCCATTTGGCCTCTCTAACGCCCCCGCGGCCTTCCAGCGGAGTATGGAAGAGAAGTTGGGTCCCTTGAGAGATGATTGCTACATTCCGTATCTCGACGACGTACTTTGTTATGCAAAAACGTTTGACGACCATGTGGAAGGGGTCCGCAAAGTACTACAAGCGCTTCAGAGACACGGAGTGAAGCTAAGACCTGAAAAATGTGAGCTGTTTTGACAGGAAGTCAGATACGTTGGTCGTCTTGTGTCAGCTCAAGGAGTGAGAATTGATCCCAAAGACCTGGATGCAGTGCAGTCGTTAGCCAGCAGTGCCAATGGAAGAAAACAGTTGGTACTCCCCGCCAAGTACAAAGGTCTCATTCTGAAGAAACTCCATAATGAGATGGCTCATGTTAGCACGGAAAGAGTCCTTAACCTCGCCAGAGAGATTCTATTGGCCTTTTATGGCCAGAGAGATTGAGGACCATATCACTAAGAAATGTCCATGCATAAAATCAAAGAAGCCAGTTACTCATGTTCGTGCCCCAATGGGTAGTATCACATCAAGCTCGCCATTAGAGTTGGTGTGTATCAACTATTTACACCTAGAGACCAGCCGTGGTGGTTATGAATATATCCTTGTGGTAGTTGATCATTTCACAAGATTCGCTCAAGCTTATCCAACAAAGAATAAGAGTGGAAAGACAGCAGCTGAGCGCATCTTTAATGATTTCGTCCACCGCTTCGGATACCCATCAAAGTTGCACCACGACCAAGGCCGTGAATTTGAGAATGAGCTCTTTCGTACACTTCAACAGCTGTCAGGTATTCGTCATTCGAGAACATCACCGTACCACCCCCAGGGAAACCCTGCGGAACGGTTTAATCGGACGATAGTCCAGATGTTGAGAACGTTAACTGACAAAGAAAAAGAAAGATGGAAAGACCAAATTCCGCGGGTTGTACATGCGTATAATTGTACTCGTCACGAGTCGACAGGCTTCTCGCCCTTCTTCCTTCTTTATGGCCGTCATCCTCGTCTTCCCATTGATTTGTTGTTCGGGTTGGTCGAAGACACAGAGCCTGACTCGCAAAGAGGATATGCAAAGAAGTGGGCAAAGCAGATGTCTGAAGCCTATCGAATTGCCAGTGAGAATAGCAAACAGGCCGGTGCCAAAGGCAAAGTGCTCTATGACAAGAAATCAAGGGGAGTGGTACTACAGCCTGGCGATAGGGTCTTAGTCAGGAACCTCAGTGAGCGTGGTGGACCAGGAAAACTACGGTCGTACTGGGAGAAGGCCATCTACGTTGTTAAAGAACAGTATGCGGACAATCCAGTATACGTAGTGTACCCTGAGTCTGGGGACAAGAAGAAAACAAGAACACTACTGCTGTTGTTAGTGAATGACCTCCCAATTGAAGCTCCTCCATGCCATGCCGTGTCTGAAAAGAGAACAACAAGAAGTAAATGCCAGACCCGACGTACCAACATCCCAGAGCGTGCAGACCTACAGGAAGAATCAAATTCAGACTCAGACTCTGATGACGACTCAGACGGTCATCGTTATTGGCTGAGGGTACCAGCAGAACGGATACAGGAGATACCCGCTGTAGCCCCACAACGACGACCTGCCATCACTTTGAGTCGTCCAGTCCCAGTACCTGCACAGGAAGAAGAGAGAGCTATAGTAGACTACTTACCTGGAGCAGCCCTGATGCCTGTAAGAGAAGTAGAGACAGAGAACCCTGAACAGGATGAAACCCCTGTTGCTGGACCTGACGAACAAGATGGATATGACGAGGCCCCAGAGCCCATCCTGGAAGAACAGCCTCTGGTCGATAGGGCCCCAGACAAACAGACAGAGGTCAGAAGATCCAGGCCGGACCGACAGCCTAGACAGATCTTTACCTATGAGAATCTTAGTCAGCCCACACTGACAACACAAGCCACAGTCAATATGGCAAACACAAACTTACACTCACCTGCTTGCACTGTACCTCATATCACCCAACCCCTACACTCACTTATCCCCTGTATAACACCAACATATGCATTTAACCCTTATTCTACTCTTTACCCCACATTTGCATACACGCCTTACACCTTAACACCACCACCATACATATTACCAGGTTCTGTTGCCTGTTAGAAAGAAAAAGCAGAATTTTAGTTAATGAAATTTGAGCAGAAAATGGTGGGACCCATTTCTTTTTGCCGGGGAGTGTGTGACGACCACAAAAGTGTTGCATTTGTGTTTTGAGAGAATGAAAGTATTCAGAATTATTGTCTTTTATTTGAATACAATTAATGTTTTTTATTTTGAAAAAAAAAAAATATCCCCAAGATTTATATATGGCAAGTTGACTTTCTTCCTTTGGAGTGATTATGATTAGTGATGTATTCGCTCCGGGCCAGCAGGGGGCAGGGTCAGGTGACGGGCTTAGTTGTGTGCATTGTTGATTTTCCTCATTGCTGCAGAGATCTTGAACCTGACACGCTGTCTCCTCGTTCCTCTCCTGTGTTACAAGAGTTAATCTGTTCACCGCGGTGCCGTTGCCATGGCACCCGTTACACACGCTACTCGGTGCACAGAAAAAACACATTACTTTTGTGTTATTTTTGAACTGGTTCTCCCCTTGTACTTGCCAAAGTAGTCCTGAGCCCGTGTGGTTGCATCACTTATGGATAAATGATGGTTCTCGATGCAGTGCCAAACGAGTGATTGGACAGTGCCTCCCGAGTGACTGGAAATCAGCTTCGACTGGCGCCCTTGCCCTTTATGCACAGAAATTCCTCCTGATTCCTTGAATTTTTTTATTATGCTATGCATGGTAGAGGGTGAAATAATCCAAATCCCCCTCTCTTTCGCAGAGGTACATTGTTTTTAAACCTGTTAGTTTTCACACGTATTTGAGGGCAGATTGGCGATCCTCTGCCCCTTTTTGCCCCTGAAGGACAAGGCCAGTCCTTGATGTTACTTTTTTACCAACTCATAACTACAATCACCAGCGGACACCAGCAGATCACATCAGTATTCAAATTTTTTTGAAGTATCATTTATTGTGCGGAAAACCTTTAGGGCCAATTAACATTATACTTATGCTTTAACTGCTATGATATCAAAGCAAAACAGTAAAAAATGGCTTCAAAGTTCAGCTGACCCAACAAATGAATAGTTAACACATCTGACATTATGGTTAATTGACTGGCCATGGTATAATTTCAATCCAAATAAATCCTAACCTCCATATGCTTTCAGGCCTAAAACTGCATAGTTCACATTTTACCCAGTGTGTAGTTACTGCACTTAGGCTTTGTAGGGCAGAGCAGGTTTGATAAAGAAATTAAAGCCACGGAGTGTGACGGTGCATTCAGGAACCACACGCGAGAGCAGGAAATCCAAAAATCGTATGCCTTTGAGAGCAGGGTCAGGACCAGAAGACACAAGAATTGCCAAGCCAAAAACGAAATCCAAAAAGCAAAGTCGACTAGACAGGTCGGGGTCAAAACCAGTAAAGCAGAGGTGCGATGGTACATAGACAGCAGGCCAAAATTGAAGTCGAAATCCAGAGCATAGGGTCATACACAGGGCATCCAAAACAGTAAACGTGGTCGTACAGAAAATAGGTCAAAAATCCAAAAAGACAAAAACAAGAACAGAAGGGCTTAGGCAAAATCAAGGTCGGGCGAGACAGCCGTGGAGAAACAATAATCGATTGGCATACAACAAGCTCTGCACAAAGGAAAATTGATCAACGTTCTGACAAGGGCTGAACAGCAGTGAAGACTCTAAATAGACACAAGAGAAGTCACATGCTATGCAGGGAACAGGTGAATTGGATAAGAACTAATTACAGAGGAAGGCACACATGGGGAAGTCCTAAACCACAACAATTGGCAAAAGCCAAGACACGGATGGGATCCACGCAGACAGCCTATAACAGATAAACAGCTCCGGTCAAGGAGTTCTAAGTGCACAGACAATGAGTGCAGGAAAGCAATTAAGCACGTGCGAGAAATCTCGCGGAAACGCAGGGAGAGGCAGAGAAAGCAAACCAAGAGGCGGAGACTAGAACAGGGCAATTGCTGAGATTGAATTAGTAATAATTAGTAGAGGTGCAGCTTTACAAATTAACTGAAGTGTTCATTAGTAAGTTAGTAATATATACATGGATTAGTTGAGTTAGTAGACTACACAATATAATTGTTAGTATTATTAGTAATCTAGGAAAGCAAGGCAAAGGAAGTAAACGAGAATTGAAGTAATAATATGAAACACCAGAAACCATTGAAATCACCCGAGGCAGGTAAGCACACAGACTGGGAAAACGGACTGAACTAACTGATCGCAAGACAGGGGAGAACAAGTGCAATGAGACCTAGAATGGCAGGAACAGAAAACCGGAATATACAATAATCAAAAAGAATAAAGAAAAGACATAACCATAACATGAGGCATGACATCAAAACACATGACCATGACACAGAGTTTTTCATTCCCTAGTTTGCACTCTAATAATGTCTTTTTTTAGTAGACAGTGTTTGAAATTATGAAACCCACTTAGTTTGATCCCCAATTCCCACATCTAGTCCTACATACTCTGCCCTAGTTGAGCCATGAATTCCCCCCTTTACTCTCCCTCACGATCTTCTGTGGCCAAACTAGGCGACTGCATACATCTAGCACTTAGCTCCCATAGTGTCTATCTTCCTGGGGTGGGGGGAACTGTTGAAGGGCAAGCTCAGTGAATTACAAAGGAATTCAGTGCTGTACTAAAATGACAGATATTCCCTGGATATTTGTGAGCCATTCACAGTGTTTTCAGCCAGGCGCTCAAACTGATTGAGTTTTTCTAACATAAAGATTCCTGACAGCAGAAATGGAGAGATCAGAAATGACCAAGGCCAGCCATTTTCCTGAAAGAGACTTTATTGAACTGGAACAGCAACAATGAGATATGATATGATAATCAACAAAAAAATTGAGGCATGGCGCACATTAAACAGAATGATGTGTGTCAAAATGCATTATATATGAATATGTATAATTTTGTGAGCATTTCCCACAGTAAATAAGTGCCCAGTGAGAAAAAAAAAATTCTGCATGAGGACAGTATCATCAAAGCATGTCACCTTGCAGGCCTACCAAAGAAATCAGCTGTGACAGTTGATGGGTCCTGTCACTAGAAATGCCTAAGAAGTGCACGCCCTGGCTACTTTGCCAACAAGCCTGGGTCTTTGGCGATGTGGTCAGCGCGTGTGACTCTTACCCGGGAGTTTGGGGTTCAATCCCCCGCCTGGGCCCTCCTTCAGCGTGCCACATTCTGGTGTAATCGGCAGGATCTAGGGGGATCCCAATGGATGGCAGCATGCGTAGAGCATGGAGCGTGAGGACACGCTCCAGAAGGAGGGGGAGAGATGTGACAGTTGATGGGTGCTGTCACTAGAAATGCCTCCTAATAAGTGCACGCCCTGGCTACTTTTCCAATGAGCCTGGCTTTTTGGCGATTTGGTCAGCGCATTTGACTCTTACCCGGGAGTCTGGGGTTCAATTCCCCGATCGGGTCTTCCTTCAGCCTGCCACACAGCCAAGCTGTAACAAAACTTTGTCAGATGTCTACCTTTTTCAAAGAACCAGCAATGCACAATTGAAAACTCATTTGGTTCGTCTCTGGGTTTGTTACAGGCGTGCGATTTTTTTGAGTTTAGCTCTGGTGAAAATGTATCGACTTCAGAGTGTTGTGATGTGAAGTTTAGCAGGAATGTGACATGTTTTTGATTTTGTGTTGCTGGTTATTTGAAAAAGGTAGACATCTGACAAAGTTTTATTACAGCTTGGCCGTTTTCTTTGGTAGGCCTGACCTGGTATACCACCATACTGACTTTTGTTACGACAATTGGAGAGACTTAATTCTTTTTCCAAAGATCCAGTGATCATGGTTCTATTTCTAATGGAATCCCTGAATAAGTTCAATGATAAAAAGGTCCACACTACTCCCAAAGGGGCATGAAAATTTTCAGGAAGCACCACTCCCATTTAATTCAACAGCATAGTGTTATAAAAATTTGCCAAGTGTCTGCTGCTCAGATAAAAAAAAAAGAACTTGCATTAGAAAGAGCCATTTGTCTTGAGAATGACAGGGAAATGGGTGCTCGCACCTGCAGGCAGTATTTAGCGATGAAGCTCATACTGCACAATGAGATCTTAGTTTGAGGGTGTGTGACTTTGAAGAAGAGTCAACCAGTTTGCGGAAGGCCTATTGTCTTGGGACAACCAACAGAATAATTTGCCAAGGTATTCCAATCCCTGGGAGCCGTATGGGCTTCGTTTTCCCCATGGATCAAAGTGCTGGCTCTGAATCGCTGAAGAGTGGTTCCCATAAGAACAATGGTGGATCAGCTTCCCTGCTTCCGATGGGAAGCAGCCATGGAGGCGCTTTAATTTCCTCATTGCCTTTTGGTGAAACAGAGAGTATTGGCAAGGGAATGATCTTTGTGATCCACACAACTGTTTAAAAACATTATCCGTTCTCTGTGTTAATCTGTGACCCTAAACACATCTCACTCAGTCCGTTTACATGCAGAGCTTAGTCCGACTATGCTCATAATTCGGTTTTGGCGTCTGGTCGGACTTCTGTCTCTTGTCCTAGTTTACATGAAACTGAGAAAATCGAATTACTGACGGGAGCATGTCGTTCTCCTCCTTAACACTAGCGGGCGTCTGCGGCGTTTCAGCGGGGTATCGGCCCCTTTCTGGTTGACCCCTTTACGTCCAAATACTGGAGCGCGAGCACCGCATCCTCAAACAACAACAACAAGATGGACAATCGAACAGCTTTTTTTTCTTTTCAGTACATAATGTTCGCGTTACTCATTGTGCAGATAAAGTGCACGTTGTCCCTTGTGGCTATGGTGATTTGGAGGGGCAGACAAGAACGCCGCATGCTGTTGGAGGGCTAAAACAATAGCATGTCTTCGATTTTGAACTTTTTGCCGTCGCTGCTGACCCGGACCCCTCGTTCTTGTTGGATGCGTGTACGGAGCACAGACTGGTGGGAGAGAGTCGTAATGAAAGAGTTCTCAGATGCAGAATGGAGAGAGAATTTCCGAATGACGCGCAGATCTTTTTATAAGCTTTCTTTCTTGTTCCGGGGTCATACGCCAGCGCGCGGGTCGTGGCGCATGCGCATGTGCATTGTCTAGTTAAACTGCGATTAAGGCGTATACATGCAGGAGAAATTCGAATTCCAATCGCATTATCTGGGTGTCTTAATCGGAGTTGGAGAACTCCGATTATAGTTGGAGTAACATGTTTACATGCACTTAAGTTGTCCAGTCATAGTCGGATTAAGACAATAATTCGGTTTTTTCAAGTGCCATGTAAACGTACTGACTGAGCACCAGCAATGAAATTTTTTCACCCAGAGCAAAATACTTGAACACCTTACTCTCATTCCCATTGAGGTACTCTTAATGACTTCATTTTTAAACCTGCAATAACTGACATAAGGGAAAGTTTTGCATTTCAACCAATTACAAATATCATGCCCTCCAAAATCTTTGGATGAAAACATATTAGATTTGCTATCAGACATTTCCTGTGTGTTTAAGTGCACATTTTCAGCTCTTATTTAACTCTTTAACGTGCAGTCCTTCTATAAGCGAATTTCCTCCAAAACTAAAATGCTTACTGTTCTCGAACCACTTTGACTACAGACATAATATTGGTCTTACTTGAAAGCTGACACTCAGTAGATTACTCCTGGATAGTTAGAATTGCTAAAAACACTACTCAAGCTGAGGAACAACACTGGAAATATAAGGTTTTGTCAGTCAGAAAAATATTTTATGTTTTATTCTGCCCCTGTGGCACTGCGAAAAAAATAATACAACCACAGCCAGACACCTAAACAACTGCAGATTGAAATAATATGATTACATAACCAAAAATTAATATTTCATAGTTTTTTTTTTTATGTTTGAGCATGTTTCAACAAACAATTTAGGAGAGTCCAAATTTCCTGACATTCCTAGCCAAGGTCACGTTCACTCTTATAACAACTTCCTTCAATCATGTCTCCTTGCCGATATGTTGCTAAAGTTTATATTCCCTTCCAAATCCTTGCACTGATGTGCAATTGCATATGTGTAATAAGGCCACTTCCAAAGCTCCTTTGATTCATTGACAAAATCCCCCCTTGTTAGACACCACTGAAACTATTCCTCCTCATAAAAATTAATCCCCAGCTGCTGGGTTACCTCAGTCGGTTAAGGCACCACATTGCGGAGCAGTAGTGACAACTACGGCGCGGGTTTGATCCCCAGCCGTGCCAGCCGGCAGTAGTCAGCCGCTTTTTCAGAGCAACGCACAAGTGGCCTTGTGCTGCAGGGATGGAAATTGGGAAGGGACTGCTAGGATGGGATATGAAAAATAGTCACTTTGTTCATTGCTAAAGTGCCTCCTGTTGGCCAGACGGGCGCTTGTTGGTAAGACTCTAAGCTTGCTCATGTTCAGGTATCCTCTGCCCTCGTTCTGAGCTTCTGAAGTTTCGACTTATGAGTATAAAGAAGCAGTAGTTGACGGGCGCGTGCTTCAGAGGAGAGCCGCGAACCGTCCCTCCCTCCCGAGTTGGCAACATGGGGTCGCTTATGAACATTGTACATAGTTCTTGAATTGGGCATTCCAGATTCGGATGGGATTGGAGATGCCAAATTAAAAAAAAAAAATTAAATAAAAAAATAATAAATAAAGAAATGAATTTATTAATCCCTTGGCCACCATACTGATCCGTCTGTTGGAAGTTTCAGACCGTGGCTGTCGGTGTAAACTAAAAGAATCTGATTTTCCTGTTATATTGGAGTGAGGGCTAAAACACTTACTGTCCAGTTAGATCGGCTCATCATCGCCATTGGATGCACTTATTTTGTTCCAAGAGGGCTACTGTACAATTTACAGCACTGCATCATGAGTAAAGAAAGCTAATTACAATGACATTTGCAAAGACGTGCAGCTAATACCACTACCTCTATGTCAGAGTCGTTTTAATGACATTTGTCTATGCTTGCTGGTTCAGCAGATTAACTTCCTAAAGCCCAACATCCCCCTAGTAGTAACGCTGGCGTTACAAGATTTTCAAATGATGTGGCCCTTAAACGTGTAATTGCTTTCAAGCTTGATTAATAATCACACAATTTATTTACTGAATAATCAAGGCCAATATATAAGCCTGTGATTATTCAGAAAGTATGAAAAAATGATAGATCACTGAAGGGCAACATTGACAATGTACTTAATAGTGATATTGTGTGGATGGAATAAAAACCAAATAATAAAAAAAAAAATTAATTAACCCAGTGCTTTCCCTGAATTCCATCACCCGTTCAAGGATTTTTTTTTTCAGCAGAGAAACCTAATTTATTTTAAGATTGCACTAAATCATAATGTTTTCAGCGTCCAAAAGAATAGGTTGCATTTGCAGGGAAGCATAGTTGCATGCTGGTTGCCACGCCAAGCGATAATAATTAACTTATTAAATTACCTACACTTCTTAAGTTGAAGCGTTGGTAATTGAAAAATTTAGTAAATTGGTTATTAGTGCATTGTGAAAGTTTGACGCATGGCATGCATTTAAATAGGGGTGAAACAGTTCACAAAATTCACGGTTCGGTTTGTATCACGGTTTTGGTGTCATGGTTTTTGGATTGGTTCCGTATGTATTTTTGTACAGCGGGAGGGGAGGCATTACTTTTCATTTATTTGGCAAAAAAAGTTCACAACAAACAAAATTCTGGCTAAGAACATAAGGAACATATTAACACTTGTTAAGGAAAGCTGTCTCTGTGCTTCCTAATTTTCCTCCTTAAGCATAGGGTACAGAGAACCATCCTTTTCAAAAAGAAAGGAGATAACGCTATCCCACAGTTCTGTGTGGCAGCAATATTTAAAGCGACCGCCATTCATCCGGCCAATCACGAAAGCAAATGAGCATGAGGGGTGAGAGATGCATGATCACCTTGACTAGTGTAAGTGCATTTGGATTCTCTTATTAGCGCGCTTGTCTTCCTAAACTCTTAGGAACTCCCCTTCACACCTTTCCTTAACCTTATGACATTTTTTCAAAGGTGTAAGAAAAGGGGTTAGGAATTGGTGGATAGGACGTCATTTTTTTTTTTACTATTTGAATGCAGCCATCAAGTGTCACTTGAATAAAAATACAGCGTTACTGCCACTTGTTTTGCATGTTCGGCAGAAAAAGGCTGAACTGAACTTGTGAATATTGCACTCCACACTCGACATTCATCCGCACCAACTGATAAGTTTCACATTAATTTCTACGGATGCCTTGAACCAAACAATACATGCTTGCCCCGAACCGTGACTAACTGAACCAAACGGTCCAGATTTTTTACTTGAACCGTTCCATCCCTAATTTAAAACCATTAAATATGTATGCCGTGCGTCAAACTTTCAAGGTAGCAAAATCATTCAGGAGGTCTTTACTGTCCAGCTTCTGGAACAGCAATTATCCTATTAAACCAAATGTACACCTTATCCAAATACCACCTCCAGCAGCATGTACTACATTACATTCTACTTCAAGGTAGAATTATGAGATATTTCAGTTAATAGCCGTCCAAGCTATCTCATATTGTAGCCTTTCCTCATGGACGCAAAGCTGTATGTCTTCATTGTTAATGGCAGTGCAGCTTATTGGAAACGCATTTGCTCAGTATATTAATTCAATCTATTATCCAATTATTACTCAGAAATAGGTTGAGTGTTAACCTGCATTATGGTAATGTCACTGGTTGTAGAGTGTCATTTCTACAATGTAGCACAATATTTGACGGCATAAAAATGATATTATTCCAAGTGGCCCATTCTCGTGCCGGTGCTCATGAAAGGGTTGAAGTTAGGTGTATCAAGCTGATCGGACTCGAACGCAGAAGTTTTTATCAAAAGTTTCATTCACAGGCACTCACTGGCCACTTTAACAAATAAACCTGCACACCTAATTGTTAATGCAAACATCTTACCCCCCCCAATCACGTGGCGGCAACATAAAGCATGCAGATTTGGTCAAAAGGTTCAGTTCTAGTTCAGGCCAAACAAAAGAATGAGGAAGAAATGTAATCTTGTAGTGACTTTGACTGAAGACTGAATTTCGAAGCCAGACAGGATAGTTTGAATATCTCAGAAACTGCTGATCTTAGATTTTTACGTATAATTGTCTTTATTGTATACTGAGAATGGTGTATTACAGGACTAGGAAAGCCTCCTCCCAGAGACCCATAACTATGTGTCTTTCAGTCTTCTCTCTTCTCTAACACACCTGATTCTAATGATTGCATCGAAGCTAGGGACAGACATCTGAATCAGGTGTGTTGAAGAAGCAGGACACCTAAAACATGCAGGGCCATTGCTCTCCAGGGGCAGGGTTCCCAACACTTGCACAAGAGCATCTTTTGAATGTTGTAGGCTGGGAGATCACAGCATGAATATGAAGCCAACAAAACTGCAGCAACTGCATGATCCTGGACATGGACCTGAATCTCAAATTATGATTTTCAGCATTTTGTTCAATCCATGCCACAAAGAATTCAGAATGTTTAGAGGGAAGGTCCTATCCAATATTATAAAGATGTACCTGGTAAAGTGGCCAATGGGAGTATATGCATGATGTGCAGAATCATCTTTTTTGTGGAAGTTTATGCAAATACTTCTAAACTCATCAGATCCGTGGTTCCCAAACTTGGTCCTGGGGCTGCCCGTGCTGTTGGTCGTAATTACAGCCACAGTTACAGCTGTAGGATTTCAACAAGTGGTTAGTTTGTCTTAATTAGATGCATTTATATTTAGAGCAACTATTACTTATCCTCTTAAGCCACATTTTGTTGTATCCTGCCATGTGGAATAAAAATTCCATTCCAAAAGTTAACCTGTCAAAGTTAACATGCAATAGGTTCCTAACTGGTGAAACCTGAACACTTAAACCGAAAAAAGCAATAATTTATAGGCAAACAAAAGATAAAACCTTTGCATTAAGGGCGTGACCAAATCCATTTTCTTTAGTTTACTGGTGGGTAATATGAGCTTAAAGTGAGGCGCATGGTTCATACAAGGGGTTGTACTTAATCTCTTAATACATCATAGGCATGTTTTGGCATAACATTAAAAAAAACAACCAATCAGAACGTCATCTCCCGTTCCCTTTTAAAAACCAGGCGCACTTACACCTTGGCAAATTGCTGATATAAGGGCGGATTTTCCGTGCAGCAGGAAAAAAAAGAACCGCTACTCTGTAGGGGAAAAATTTTCGCTCTTATGCGAAGTGAAAATGCCCAAGCAAACCAGTGCTGAAACTATGCAAACCTGGTCACAGAGATCTCCAAAAATGTAAATTAAAAAATTCTTAAAATATTGTTCAAAAATGCTTTAATAATATCCATATGTTAAAAATCATGATAGTGAATCCCGCTGGGCACGTTTGAACTGTACATTGCATTTATCAAAACTTGTGCATTCAACAAGCAAAAGGTTTTCATTGAGGGTCGTGGGTAAAAACAACAAGGCAACATTGTCACTAATATCCCCCGCCATGGTAAGAATGGTCACGGGAGATTCCATATTCCCATTGTAACACCCATACACCAAGTTCAGAGTCAAGGGCCATAACTCCGTAAAAATAAATGTCTCAGAATCAATTGTCGAACTCATTCAATAGGGTCATTAGTACTGGCCACACACAAAATTTCACCCATGAAGGTGCAATAGTTTCCAAGAAAACTTGTCCCCATTGAACCCGGACGGACAGAATGACAGACGGACGGACAAGCTCCATTCCAATATCCCCCGATCCACTTTGTGGCGGGGATAATAATCAACTTCAAAAGGCGAAACAGTGGAAAGTTAGTAAATGTACTGAGGAGAGAGAATGTTGGGTGTGCAGAAGTGTTCCATATATCCCCTCAAATCCAGGAAAAAAACACTTCCACGTAAAAGGTGAAGAACATGATTTGAAGTGAAACAATTGATGTGAATTTTGCAACAAAATCCATTTCACAGGAAATACTTTTAGTTTCATAATTAGAAGATTAAAGAAACACAGTATACTAAATCCAAAAGTCAATGGAACCTTCCATACACCCATGCAGAGAAAACTTGTCCCCATTGCAAATCCCGTACACCTAAGTCAACGAACAGAGTCAAGGGCCATAACTCCATGAAAATTAACTTCTCTGAATCAGTTTTCAAACTCATTTAATAGGGTCATTACACTACTGGCCACAAACACACAAAATTTCATCCACGTAGATGCAATAGTTGCCGAGAAAACTTGTCCCCATTGCAACATCCATACACCAAGTTCAGAGTCAAGGGCCATAACTCCATAAAAATAAATTTCTCTGAATCAATTGTCGAGCTCATTCAATAGGGTCATTAGTACTGGCTACACACAAAGTTTCACCCACGTAGGTGCAATAGTTGGCGAGAAAACTTGTCCCCATTGCAAATCCCATACACCAAGTCGACAAACAGAAACAAGGACTATAACTCCATAAAAATAAATTTCTCGGAATCAATTGTCAAACTCATCCAGTAGGGGCATCAGTACTAGCCACATACAAAATTTCATTCACGTAGGTGGAATAGTTTCCGAGAAAACTTGTCCCCATTGCAACATCCATACACTTAAGTCCACTAACAGAGTCAAGGGCCATAACTCTGTAAAAAAAAAATTTCTCGGAATCAACTGTCGAACTATTTCAGTAGGGGCATCAGTACTAGCCATGTAAAAAATTTCATTCACGTAGGTGCAATTGTTTCCGAGAAAACTTGTCCCCGTTGAAGCCGGCCGGACAGACGACGGATGCCATTCCAATATCCCCCGATCCACTTCGTGGCGGGGGATAATAATTACTTGCCAGCAGGGAATGGCCGAGAGAAATTGAAATGAGTGAGAAAAACAGCTTGCAAGAAAGAAAAGAAAATAATGTTATTTTGATTACACTACTGTAACCCTTTGATTAACATCAAGTTGTTGACTTCTCATCCTCAAGGGTCAAGTTGGATGCATGGAAGGAATGTGAATTCATTATTGGCCGTGACAGCAATGTCATCTGTTGGTTAGAAGTGCTGCCTTTTTAAGGCAGCTTCGTTTGTCAGCCAAATGAATAATAAATGCGTTTAAAATGAAATACGGAATTTTGTATTTGTCTCAACCCCCGTGTTTCCTTCATTGTCTCCTGCCCCTTTCCCACCACCCTGCATGTATTTTAGGGCTATTATCTCCTTTGTTGGTTTGGTGTCTTGCGTGCCTCCCCTCATCCAGGTGTAATTCATTTGTATGCCCCATTGCCTTGTGTCCCTGTGGTGTAAATACGCCTTATTTCTGTCCAGCAGAGTTGCTGGATTGTCATTTAATGTGCCCTTAAGCAACCAGTCAGTTTATGTCCTCTAGTTTAGTGACAGGACTCAGACTCAGAACTCGTGTGCAGGCAGGAAGGTGTGAGGAGTGACCCCACTGACGAATCTGCAAGAGGGCTGGTTGGGGCACAAAGAGACAGTTAACCAGACAGGGACTGGGACCAGGACCCTCCAGATGCACACTGTGGACAACCGTCTCTATGTCACATGGAGCCGTCGCGGCCCAACAGTGGGAAGGCAGAATAGTGTATTTATTTTCCTTCTCGGTGTGGTCATAGACTCTGGACAGGGTGCCAGGTGTGTTATTCTTTATGCCAGGGTGGTATGAGAGTGTAAAATGTAATCAATGGAAAAACACTGACTATCTAGTTTTTTGCAGGTTCAGCCTCTTGGCAGACTTGAGATACTCCAGATTGCAGTGATCTGTCCATACCAGAAAAAAAAAACCTAGCTGCCCTCCAGCCAGTGGCACCATTCCTCTAGTGCTAACTTAATGGGTCGTAGTTTACAATCACCCACTGAGTAATTCCTTTTTATTGGAGGGAGACAGTGCAAGAAATTAGTGCAAGGGTGTATTTTATGGTTGTCAGTGGACTGTTGGGAGAGTATGGCTTTGTACCCAGAATCCCAAGCATCCACTTCCACTATAAGCTGTTGGTTGGGATCAGGACAGATAAGCACTGGAGCACTGGTAAACTAGTGAGTTTTCAAAAATTGAAACGCCACCTCCGTCTCTCAGTTCCAGCTGACCTTAGTATTGGTGGCGGTGAAGGCTGTCAGGGGAGCTGCAATGGATCCAAAGTTCTGGATGAACCTTCTGTAAAAATTGGCGAACCTAGGGAATCTCTGTAAGTCTGTCCTTCCCTCGGGACTGACTGTTAACTTCCTGTACACACAGGCCGGACCTTCCTTCACCCTCTTGCTCACTGGTGCGTCCCCGACCTACTGTCTCTCTTAGGAGCTCCCCCTGGTGTCTGGCTGTCGTTGCATATTATAGTGGACTTCGTCTATCTTTTGGCTTTTAAATATCCCTTGCAGCGCTAGAAATTGTGTTTCATTTTCTGCGACAACTGGTATAACTGCACAGCCTATTCCGAAAGTCGCCAGACACGCTGCCCACGGCAGAAATACAGACCCAGTGGTGTTTCTGACACTAACCTGTCACAAGTCCATATTCAGTCGCCTGATGTTATTTTAACTGTTTCTCCTGTTGTTTTTACTCCAGTAGCATTTCAATCTCGGAAATGTGGTCTTGGTATTCTGTGTCTTAATGTAAGGAGTTTTTTGTCGAAAATGGATTGTATTAGGGCTTTGGTTCTTCAAAGTAATCCTGATATATTTCTTGCAACTGAATCCTGGTTGAATGCTTCTGTGTCAGACCTTGATATAGCATTGGCTGGTTATAGTGTTTTTAGGTGTGACAGGAGTAAGAGAGGGGGAGGTGTAGTGATTTTTGTAAAATCCTCTCTCATTGTTAATGTTTTATTATCCTCCTCTATGCCTGAGCAATTTGAGTGTCTTGTTCTTAAAATAGCTTTGGTTAGTGGAAGTATTATACTAGCAGGTGTGTATTGCCCACCGAGCGCGCTTTCCTCCTCCATAATCAATCTCTCTAAAATCTTGTCTGCTTATGCACACGCTGAATTAGTTGTTGCGGGCGATTTCAATATCGACTGGCTATCGCCGTCCTCAAACCATTTCAAAGAAGTCTGTGATGAATTGATTCTGTCGCAACTTATCTCAGAGCCTACACGACCAAATTTTAAAGATTTATCCCGGTCAACTTTAATTGATCTAATTTTAACAAATAGACCGCACAAGTACGCTCTGAGCGGCGTCTTTCCCCTGGATGTTAGTGATCACTGCCCAGTAGCGTGTATTAGGGTTATGAAAGTTTCAAAGACACCCCCATGTTTTATTACTAAAAGAAATTTTAAACATTTCTGTGAACAGGCCTTCCTCCACGATATTTTCTGGAGTGATTTAAGCTTTGCAGGTTTTATTCCAGACCCTGACCTAGCGTTAGCTCATTTTACTTCTGTGTTTAATAGTGCTGTTGATGAGCATGCTCCGGTCAAGAGATTCGAGTAAAAAAAAAACAGAAAAATCCTTGGTTTTCGGTTGCTTTATCCAATGATCTTCGCGTAAGGGATGAAGCTTGGGTTAAAGCTAGGGAAACTCAGACACTCACAGACTGGCAGGTTTTCAGAAAACTAAGAAATAAATGCTGCTAACTGATAAAAAAGGCAAAATCTGAATATTTCATTACGTCATTAGCTAAACGTCAAGGTAATCCGGCAAAATTTTGGAAAATTGTCAAGTCCCTGAATAATAGTCCTTCTTCTTCATTACCTCATTCTATCCACACGGATTCTGGTCCTATTACTGATAAGCACAAAATCTGTGACTTTTTTAACGAACATTTTATAGCGGCCGGAAACCTTTTTGAAAATTTTAATAATCAATCCACTATAGGAGATATGTCTGACCTTAGCTCTAGTGCATTTACAAATTCCCAAAATCCTAGAGTATTGTTTTCTTTCAGGGAATTAAACGTGAATGAGGTCCTTCTAGAATTAAATCATATAGATGTAAATAATTCCATTGGAGAGGATCACTTAGTCCCGAGTCTTTTGCGTCTTGCAGCCCCACTGATTGCACATTCAATAACTAATATTTTTAACTTGTCATTATCGACCGGGTCTATTCCCAGTTTATGGAAAGCGGCTCATGTTTTTCCTTTATTTAAGGGGGGTGATCCCAGTTCAGTAAACAGCTATCGGCCCATCTCAAAATTGCCATGCCTGGCTAAGATTTTATAATCTCTTGTAAAACAACAACTTTTCAATTTCTTAACTTCCAACAACATTTTAACGTCACAGCAATCTGGTTTCAGGCCTGGACATAGCACCATTACAGCAGCTTCATTGGTTATAAATGATTTAGTAACAGCTTTGGATCATAAACAAAAATGTGCGGCCCTATTTATTGATTTAGCAAAAGCGTTTGACACAGTAGACCATAATATCTTATTAAATAAGTTGTCCTCCATTGGTCTTGGTTACAGAGCATGCTCATGGTTCCAGGACTACCTCTCAAATAGAACACAAGCTATTATTTCTGGGGATGCGCAGTCTCAATTTTTGAAGGTGACAAAAGGTGTACCCCAAGGTTCCATTCTTGGTCCAATTTTATTCGCAATTTATATAAATGACATTGCTCGTAATGTAACGAATTGCAAGGTTCATTTTTATGCTGACGACACAGTGCTTTATTCCTCTGCTCCAACATGCTTACAGGCCCTCACATATTTACAATCTGCTTTTAACGTTATTCAGCATGCTCTAGCTGATCTTAAACTGGTTTTAAATACTGATAAAACAAAGTTCATGATCTTTTCAGCACAGAATGCAATTATGTCAGGTGACTCCATTTTCTCAGTGACCGGTGCTCAAATTGAGCAGGTTCAGTCTTACAAATATCTGGGTATCTGGTTGGATCATGACTTTTCTTTTAAGACGCATGTGTCCAACCTGTCCAAGAAACTTAGAATAAAAATTGGGTTTCTTTACAGAAACAGGTCCTGTTTTTCTTTGGACAATAGGAAGAGGATTGTAGAGTCAACAATATTACCCATACTTGATTACGGAGATGTCCTTTACAGGCATGCCTCTATTAGTAATGCTTAAGATCCTTGATGCAATCTATCATGGCGCATTATGCCATCACAGGTGATGGGTTCGGAAACCATCACCTGTGCTTTATATAATTCTGTGTGGTGGTTTTCCCTTCATTTTAGAAGGAAGCTACATTGTATTTTATTTATTTATAAAGCCTTGCTAGGCAAACTTCCCTCATATCTTACTAAGCTCTTATCCATCAAAATCAGAAGTCAGCATACCAGATCATAAGAATGGTTTTTGTTAGAGGCTCCCAGGACTAGAACAAATTTGGGAGGTACCTCTTTTAGTGCATTCGCTCCTTGTATGTGGAATAATTTCCAGGATACCTTGAAGCTAGACTGCCTTATCCCCTTCGTGTCTTTCAAGAAATTAGTGTTGGATATATTGCTTCTGGAGGCCAGATGTATTTGCTTTTAGTTTACGGTAAGATTTGCTCATTTATTTTTCTCTGTCCTATGTTCTTATATGTTTATTTATATGTGTATGTGTGTGTATGTGTATATATATATTTTTTTATTAATTTTTATTATGTTTTATTCCAGTTTAAAACTTGTTATTCCTTTAATCTGAAATTGTTGTTTGTGACTTGTGTATTTTATGTGTGCTGTTTGTCTTTAACCTTCCATTGTAATTGTTTTATTGTAATCAGGGCTCCCCTGCAAAAGAGACCTCTGTCTCAGTGGGACTTCCCTGCAATAAAGGTTATTGATTTTTGATTGAAGTCTTTTTGGGTCTGGGGAGTGCACCATTTGGTGACAGCTTTCACTTTGTCTTGATCCACTGACATGCCTTTGTAGGATATGTTGAACCCCAGAAAACTCATAGATGGCTTGTGGAACTCACACTTTTTCGCTTTCACATAGAGACAATTCTCCAGGGGGCATTGAAGGACCTGGCAAACATGCTGCCTTGGGAGATCAGAAGATTAGAATGTCATCAAGGGAGACATATACAAACTATCCCAGCATATTACATGGCACATCATTCACATGGTCTTGAAATAGAGAGTTTGCAAGCCCAAATGGCATCACAACGTGCTCATAGTAGCCGGTAGGAGTGTTGAATGCCGTCTTCCAATTCGCCCCCCTCGCAGATGCGGACCTGATGGTTGGCATTTTGGAGTTCCAACTCCCTGAAGACTGTGACTCCTTGATGGGACTCGAAGGCGGTAGACATCAAGTGGAGTGGGTATTTGTTCTTTAATGTTATGTCGTTCAAGCCTCAGTAATTGATGCAAGGGCGGAACCCACCATCCTTATTGCCCACAAAGAAGAAGTCAGGACCAGCTGGAGATGAAGAGGGATGAATAATTCTGGCACCCTGGGACCAGTACATCATTAGACATTTATGTTTGAGGGGGCTGAACCATCACTCAGGAAGGCTGGGGACTAGGGTGTTTAAAAATTAAAGTCAGGTTTTGTAATTATTTTTAGGGAATAAGGTCCTACAGTAGATCTTAATCAATGATCATAATTTATATTGAGCACTAATCCACTGAAATAAATTATATCCTTCAGCTTATAGCACTCACAAAGCAAGAAAAGGCTATCTCCTTTCTCAGACAAATTACAGGTCCCAATTACTGATTCAATTACACAGTCAACCAATTTTTACCTCACCTGGACGAAGTCCATGAGCTTATGTCATGGCCTGCTTGTCTGTCATCATGCGTCGTTGTCGTCGTGCTTCGTCGTGCGTCGGCATCTGTAAACATCTTGTTCTCCGAAACTACTGGGCCAATGAAGCTGAAACTTGGCATGCATGTTACTACCCACGAGGACACCAAACTTTGTTCGAGGCGTTCCGATCCAACATCAAGTATGGCAGCTTTGGCAGCCATATTGAAAATGCTATTTTGACTCATTAGTCACTCATTTCTGGAGCGATTCAGCTGAAATTTGACATGCATGTTCCTACCCACAAGGACACCAAAATTTGTTCAAGGCGTTCCGATCCAACTTCAAATATGGCAGCTTTGGCAGCCATATTGAAAACGCTATTTTGGCTCATTAATCACTCATTTCTGGAGCGGTTCAGATGAAATTTGGCTTGCATGTTCCTTCCCACGAGGACAGCAAAGTTTATTCGAGGCGTTCCGATCCAACTTCAAATATTGCGGCTTTGACAGCCATATTGAAAATGCTATTTTGGCTCATTAGTCACTAATTTCTGGAGCAATTCAGTTGAAATTTGGCATGCATGTTCCTACCCACGAGGACAGCAAAGTTTATTCGAGGTGTTCCGATCCAACTTCAAATGTGGCGGCTTTGGCAGCCATAATTAAAATGCTATTTTGGCTCATTAGTCACTCATTTCTGGAGCGGTTCAGCTGAAATTTGGCATGCATGTTCCTTCACATGAGGACAGCAAAGTTTGTTCGAGGCGTTTTGAAAGCTGCCATATTGAAAATGCTATTTTTGGTCATTAGTCGCGCATTTCTGTAGCGGTTCAGCTGAAATTTGGCATGCATGTTCCTTCCCACGAGGCGTTCCGATCCAACTTCAAATATGGCGGCTTTGGCAGCCATGTTGAAAATGCTATTTTGGCTCATTAGTCACTCATTTCTGGAGCGTTTCAGCTGAAATTTGCTGTGTATGTGCCAAATAGCAAGACTGTACATATATATTACGGGTTTAGCTGTGCATCGCATTTTGACCTTCATTGGACCTCTGCCATTTGGCCACGCCCCTTAATTTCAGAAATACCTTTAAAAATCTTCTTCTCTGAAACTACAGACTGATGGAGCTGAAACTTCACATGTATCTTCCTACCACTAAGGAGACTAAAGTTTGTTCAGAGCGTTCCAATCTGACTTCAAATGTGGCGGCGGCCATATTGAAAATGATATTTTGGCTCATAAGTCACTCATTTCTTGAGCGATTCAGCTGAAATTTGCAGTGTATGTGCCAAATAATAAGACTCAACATATATAACTCTGGTTTCGCAGTGCATGGCACTTTGACCTTCATTCTTCATTCTGGTGTTCTGATTAGATTTCAAATATGGCAACAGCGGCAGCCATATTGAAATTTCTTTTGTAGATGCTAAGCAGCAAGGCTGAACACGTTACAGGTTTTGCTATGTGTTATGACTTGAAAATCACAACAAAGAAAACCAGTAATGACAACTTAAACAAATTTATTCTTCACTGATTTAAAAAAAACTTCTACAAATAATCCACTGTGCAGTCTAATAATAACACTCTATTGCCACAATGTAACTCTGTTGCCAAAACAAAAACTCTCTCTGCTACTGACCAAATCATAGCATTTATATAGACTAGCAACATTCCGGAAAGATCTACAGGATTACTGGGTGATCCGGCCCCCTCCAGGCAGGAAGATGCCAGAAGCTTCTAGAAAGCACTCATCACAAAGAAGTGGTATTGCATCAGATCATGTTTTTCTACAGACATACCACCAGAGAGTGCTAAATGATAACCAAAATAAACAAATCGCTGACCAGTCATAATTAGAGATCGACCGATATGGGTTTTTCAGTGGCCGATGCCCATGCCGATATTTAGATAGATCAGATCAAGACTAAGCAATTTAAAGACGTTTATCGCCCTTTTTGTTCTCTGTCCAACGGGCTCCACTGAAGAAATGTTCGATACATAAATGACAGTCGTTAAGTCGTATTCAGAAATTTAATCAAAAGTATTTGGATACAAAATAGAAAAACAAGTTTATGAACATGGCATCTATCTATGAAAATTAGAGGCATCTCGCTACGCACCGAGGAGAACATCAAAGAAACACAGTAATCTCTGGTGACTCAGAAGCAATATCTGCTTTCGAATTGACGCAAAAAAAAATTTCCAGTGAGCGCGCATAGGGGAGAGCTGGTACAAAAGTAACATTTTTCACATAAACGTCATTTTAAAAGATAACATTACAGACCGAAAAAAAAATTCGGACTGATTAACTACTTTTGTGTGTGCTCTGTCAATATCAGGTGCTAAATCATCCCAATATATATTGACTTCGGCATAGTTTGCCGTCCAATGGAAGTTGCGTGTTGCTACTTTCGACCCCTCCAGTCGGGATGAAAGTAGCGCATGGGCGGGACAAAAGTAACCTGATCAAATTAACTGGAATCTTTTGAATTACTGTCGTTTTTCATTTGAAAAAAATCAAACAATGTCTTTGCTAACATGCAATTGTAAATATACAATGCACTCATTTATTCAATTCAATCATAAAAATGACATTAAAACAGAAGTAAAAACAATCACACATTTGTTTTAAACATTTTCATCGCAGTTGTGACAGATATAATGAGCTGCACCCTCAGTGCATGCCTCATGTGACCACAGCAGACAAAAGAAGCATTGCACCACACTTCTCCAAGCAAAGATGAGGCAAATGTCTCCCCACAAACAAGACATTCCTCCTCATTGGCCCGAGAAACTGTGGTTGCAGTGTATCCGCTTAACAACGTCTTCTTTGGACGTTTTGAAGAGGACTGTTTCTTCTGGCCCCTCTGCCGAGTCTCCTCCTGCAAGGCAGCTTTTACTGGGGTGTCGGTCAGTATTGCTGTTGACCTGCAACATTCAATGAGATGGTAGTCAGAATCAGCTTGTTTTTATACAAGCAAGAAAATCAAGACAAGTTAAAAATGACACTCTGCTCACCTCTTTCTGCCTCTTCTTTTATTTTCTTTCCTCGAGCTAGCCTTTGGATATGGGCGAACCTTTTCTGGGCTGAACCTCTGTATTGGTGTACCACTAGATGTTCCTGGAACCACAAGCATACCTGGATAGATAATATTTCAAAAAAATAATAAATGCTTGGTAAGGCTCAACATGCACATTTAAAGACACACACAGACACAAACTCTCACCATCTAGAGGAATGGCAGACTCATGGGGATGCAGCTCAAATGGGCTCTGGCAAGGTTGCTGGTGTCTTATGGGAGCGGGCGCTGGTGATGGAGCGGACATTGGTGATGAAGAGGGCGCTGGTGATGAAGCGGACATTGGTGATGAAGAGGGCGCTGGTGATGGAGCTGGCACTGGCATTGGGGATGGAGCTGGTGCTGGTGCAGGTGCAGGTGCAGGACGGTCGGTCACAAAAGCTGGAGCAAAGTCTGTCTCACTGAAAATATCTGGATTCAAGGGCCAGATACCGGTGCACTCGAACCCAGATGAAATGCTGCTTGCTGTCGCAGCTTGAGGCAGAGCTTTAGCCACAAGACTTGGGATGTTGTAGATGGTCAAATTTCTTCCAGGGTTCATTCGCATCCAATTGTCTGCTGCACTGTTAATGTTGTGCTTCAGAGGACCAAAAACACTTCAGTCTAGCGGCTGAAGACAGTGGGAGTAGTGGGGGGGGAAAGACAGGAGTACAATGCCATGTGACTTGCAAAAGTCAATAGCTACCACAGAGAGGTGTGATGGATGATTGTCTAAGAGTAGCAGCAACTTTGACTCCGGGTCACGCTGGGTGTGCCTTGCAAAATGCTGTAAAAATGCCAAGAAATCGGCCTCCTGCATCCACCCCGATCCATTGGCAGAACCAATGCAGCCAAGGGGGCCATCCCGGATGAAGTGGTGCTGGAACTTCTTCCTTGGGAAGATAAAGTAAGGGGGAACAAAGTTGCCTTGTGCGTTGGCAGCAAAGGCAACAGTCACCAATGACCCTCTTTCCCCAGAGGTCACAGCACCGACCTGGCGCTGCCCTTGGCGCAATGATTTTGTCTGGCACTTGAACCGTTGTGGTACCTGAAATAATAAATGAAATGAATTATTGCTGTTGCAAATCACTGTTGCTTTTTAATTTATCTAAATATAAATTTTTACCTGTTTCATCCATGTTCCAGATGTCCTTTGCTTCAAAATTATAGCGGGTGAGGACAGTCTTTAGGTTTTTAAAAAACGCTGTCACGTTGGTCTTGTTGAAGCTGGTGGAACGGGACATGCTGGTGGCTTGGGGTCGACGGATGGACAGGGTTTTGTTGCGATCGAGGAAGGAGGTGAGCCAGTCCTTCCCTGCCATCTGCTTTTTCTCCCATGAACATGGAGTTTTGAGGCCAATATTTTCGGCCAGCTCATATGCAAACATTCGCACCTAAAACAGCATGAAAAAAGAGGTTAATTCCCAGATAGCAAGCACCTCAGAGCTGGGGCAGATCCAGAGCTGAGGTGCTTGCTATCTTAGGCAAATGGCGATAGTGGTGTAGCTCTGTCTGCAATGTTACTCCAACCTCTTTAGGACTCAGGCCAAAATATATATCAGCTGCTCTCTTTATATATGCGTGCAGTCTCTTCTCCTGTTCTTCTTTGAAGACTTTGTTGTGAGCCCTGTACCCTGGGGCTCTGGCCTGCTGCCCTCCTGCCTCTGCCCTCCTCTTGCAGTACCTGAACAGGGTGACATGACAAACGCCATGCACCTCTGCTGCCCTCCTTATACTCGCGCCTCTTCGGACGTCAAGAAAGGCCCTTCCGTGAACCTGCTGGTCAACCTTTCCTCTCTGGGTAGTTCTGACCCTAACTCTTGGCATTTTCTGTCGGTAATATATAGCACACACATTTTTTAAATGAGCTTTAAAACAGAGAATTTGGCCGCATTAGCAGAGAGGGAGGAACGTAACCGTTGCTACTTCCGCCCCGACAGTGACTCCAGACATTAGAACCAGGATTGCTTCTAAAGTGGAAAAGTCTGACATTTCAAACTTCAGGATATGTTACAAAACTAAATGACCTATCACTTCATCATAAATATGACACATGGAGCGATAAAGACAATCTTTAAGTCAAAAAAGTTTACCATTTGTCTGAATTTACTCACCACTGTGGAAAACGGTCTTCCCGGTCTCATTCTGCGGGGAAGCGTCGAAACCTCAAGATTTTTCGCGGGTCTGGAGAGTGTCGCGAGCTGCATGTGCTGACCTAATATGACACATCGAAGTGCGGATGGTTGTGAGCAAATCACCGTATTACTTTCGTCCCACGTTACTTTCGCACCGGCTCTCCCCTACTAACAATTCTCTGGCGACCACTCCGAGCGTCCTGGGCAGAACCCTGCTAATACTATCATTTAAACCCAATTTCAGCACCCTACACTCCATTGATGTGGAGAGAATAGGCCTGGCCCAAGAGGCATTTTCGGACCAAATCTGCTTTTTCGTACGGTCCTGAGTTGCAGTCATTTTTAATCAGCCTTGTGAGGGCTGGCATCGGCCGATGCCAATTAAGCCAAAATGCCTAATTATCGGCCTAATTAATCGGCCGGCCGATTGATCGGTCGACCTCTAGTCATAATGGGCATTTAAATAGTGTCTAACAAATCTCCATTTACAAATGATATAAAGTGCTGTACACAAAATACTCATACATAACACCTCCCCTCTTTAAGAAAAGAAAGGTTTGCTAAAAGCCTTCTTTTGTTAAAATTAACACAGTGTTATAATCAGTATAATCTTGAACTTTGCACAAAAGTATCATTGATCATTATAACAATCATATACATAACAATCAGTGCAATTTTCACAATCAAATAGAAAAGTAAAATTACATGCGAGAAAGTGTTATTCCAGAAAGTGTTATTTTCCCCTGATGTGAGAAATACCCATATCATACTCCTGCAAAAGAAAACTCTATCTCAGTAATCTTTGATTCTTGTTTTTGATCTTATGCAAGAATATGAGGGGATTGTGATCACTGAAGACCTTGATCAATATCAATCAATAACCTTTATTGCAGGGAAGTCCCACTGAGACAGAGGTCTCTTTTGCAGGGGAGCCCTGATTACAATAAAACAATTACAATGGAAGGTTAAAGACAAACAGCACACATAAAATACACAAAAGTCACAAACAACAATTTCAGATTAAAGTAGCTGATGGAAGTAGCTGAAGAAGTCAAATAGACTTCAAAATGTTGTTAAGCCAAAACAAATGCCAAACATTCTTTTTCAATTGTTGAATAGTTTTTCTGATGTTTATCAAACTTTTTGGAAAAGTAACAAACAGGATGATCTACTCGAACAGTGTCTTCTTACAGTAAAACTGCGCCTGCACCAATATCACTGGCATCAACAGCCAACTTGAACTCCTTTTTGAAATTAGGAGATAAGAGAACTTGTGCATTTTTGAGGATAGCTTTCAGTTGGTCAAATAAATTTTGATATTTTTCATCCCAAACAAATTTCGCATTTTTCCTCAGTAAATTTGTCAAAGGTTCTGAAATGATGGAGAAATTTTTACAGAATGTTCAGTAGTAGCCAGCCATCCCTAGAAATCTCATTAGTTGTCTTTTAGTTGTGGGCTTAAGAAATTCAGAGATAACTTTTACTTTTGCATCAACTGGTTTGACTTGACCCTGTCCTACAATATGACCTAAGTAAACAACTGTAGCTTTATAAAAGTCACTTTTAACAAGGTTGATAGTCAGCTTGGCATCACTCACTCTCTGAAAGAATTTTGTGATGTAGGTGAGGTGCTCTTGGAAGCTGTCGCTGGTGATGACAATGTCATCAATATAGGCCTCACATCCTGGTAGTCCAGCAATCACTCTGTTTACCAGACATTGGAAGGTGGCCAGAGAATTTTTCATTCCAAAGGGCATGACCTTATATTGGAATAATCCATCTGGTGTGACGAAGGCAGAGATCTCATTTGCTCTGTCTGTTAAAGGGATCTGCCAGAAGCCCTTGAGGAGATCAAATTTGGTGACATACTTTGACTGTCCAACTTTGTCAATGCAGTCATCAATCCTGGGAATAGGATATGAGTCCGTTTTTGATAGACCATTCACGTTCCTGTAGTCCGTCACCATTCTATATGTTCCATTTGGTTTCGGACCTAGGATGCATGGAGAACTCTAGTCACTGTTACTTAGTTCAATAAAGTCATTTTCAAGCAGGTATTTGACTTCTTGTTTAAGGTATTTCTGCTCCTCTGGATTCATTCTGTAAGGATGCTGTTTTGCAGGCTTGGCATCATCTTGTAGGATGACATCATGGTAAACCATATCAGTCCTTGATGGAATGTCAGGGAATATGTGACTATATTCAAATATGAGCTGCTTTAGCTGTGTTGTTAAAAATGGTCCAGGTGGGATAACTTGCTGTCAATATTTTGAAGAATGTCTGAATTTTCAAGTTTGGCTGGACCAGGTTCATTTTCCAAGGGGCAGTCACAATCTTCTTCAGAATTTTCCAGTTCAATTGTATTTACCACATTGACTGGCTTTTGCTGAGTGTCTCTGTCAATGTATTCTTTCAGCATGTTGATGTGACACATTTGTTTTTTTCCCCCTCCTTCCAGGGGTTAAAATTACGAAATTTAGATCACTGACCTTTTTGAGGACAGTGTAAGGGCCGAAATCTCGGGCTCTTAGAGGGTTTCCAGGAACTGGCAAAAGTGCAGGAACTTAGTCACCAGCTTTAAAACTTCTATCTTGGGCATGAAGGTCATATCTGGTTTTCATTTTGCCCTGAGCCTCTTTGAGATTAGACTTAGCAAAATCACAAGCCTTAGAGAGACAATTATGGAAGTCAGAGACATACTGAAGCAAGTTCATTGGGACATCATCTTCGGCCAGCAACTTTTCCTTCATACGCTTCAGAGGTCCATGGACTGTATGCCCAAAAACACATTCTTCAAGAGAATAGAATGTGAATAGAGTTTGTAATTCACTTTCAAGACACTAATAGGTCTATATATACAATCCAGCCTGTCCTTTCCTTCTTTAGGGATGATTGATATAAAAGACTCTTTCCAGGAGGGAGGTAAAGAGCCTCCTTTTAGGACTGCTCTAATAAAGGGAGCAGGTGTTCTCTCATAGATTTGTACCATTCAGGTGGTAACCTGTCCGTACCTGGTGATTTGTTGGTGTTAAGGCAAGTAATAGCTATACCTATTTCTTCCATTGTTATTGGTGAGATTAGTTTATCATTAATTTCTCGACCAATCGAAGGGAGGTCCAAAGAGTTCAAAAATTCAACAATTTTGAGTCTATCAATCTGGTCTGATTGGGAATATAACGATTTATAATATGTTTCAAATGCTTTTTGTATACCATCCAAACAACTAGTAGTCTTATTTGTAACTGGATCTCTGATCTTGTAGATGGTGTTTTCTGTTTGTTGTTTTCTAATCCTCCAGGCTAACAGCTTTGCCGCCCTGGGACCTCCCTCATAGTACCTTTGTTTCATAAACCTGATATTTTTCTCTACTTCCTCACTTAATATTTTATATATTTCCTGCTTGACATTCCTAATTTTATGTATAATAGAGAACTATTTATTAACAATATGTTCTCGTTCCAAATCTCTCAATTCTCTCTGCAGTCTAAACAATTTTTGGTCTTTTATCTTTTTCAACATGGATGTCCTGGCTATAATCTTCCCCCTGAGAACCGCTTTAGCTGCATCCCATGAGACACAAGGGTCTACTTCACCATTATCATTATCTTGTAAATATGGTTTTAGGTCTTCCTCTATTGAACTTCTAAAAAGGGGGTCATTCAACATACCAACATTAAACCTCCACAGTGTTTTTCGTCGTCTACCATCTAGATTTAATTTTAAATAAACCCCAGAATGGTCTGGAAGGTCCCTCTGGCCTATACTACAATCTTTCAATCTATGTAAGTCCTCACCATACAGAAAGAAATAGTCTATTCTTGAATAGACTGCATGTCTTGCGGAGTAAAAAGTGTATCCCGGGTCAGATCCATGAACAAACTGCCAAACGTCAATCAACCCCAGGTCTTTAAGTATCTTGTTTACAGATTTTACAGTAGTATTCCTTTTTCTTTTCTTACTGGTTGTATCTAATAGTCAGTGACGTGCAGTTGGAGGTTAGTTTGGTGAGGCAGAAACCTCCCCTTTGCTTGATTAGCAATCAGACGATTAACTAGTTTAGTAAGACAATTCGGCAGAATGACGGGCCAGTTTAAGTTTCCTCGGCGTTATTACTCAGTACATCGAACTTGAAATGCTCACGAAACTGCAGGTTTGAGAGTACTTTCTTACAGGAAGCCAGAGACATGCAGTGAGGGAAGGCAGTCACCCAAACTTTTATCACAGGATTTTGTGAACCTGTTCCCTCGTACTATTCCTGATTGACAATCAAAACAATTAAGGCCAAGCCTATAGGAAGCCCGTATACTGATAGAGGAGATAATGTCAAAAATATTCATTCACGCTTCAATTCGAGACTGCAAGGATGGAAATCTGAATAATCAATTAGGAAAAATTCTCGGCTCTCGGTAATTCTGTGTATCATTTAAACACTGTTAATCGGATTATGAAAGAAGACTGAAAATAAGCGCCCGCTTTTTTTTTTTATGATAAAAGCGCCATTTAAAGGAGAATACATTGTATATTGATTAAGCATTGAACTCTGCGTAAGTCGAACTGTTTTCATATTTGTTGATGACATTGCTTCGCTTCCTGGAAGCAAGTACGCGCAAATCTGCTGTCTGGCGAGCATTTCAGGTTCGATGTACTGAGTAATAACGCCATGAAATTTAAAACTGGCCCGTCATTCTGCCGAATAGTCTTACTAAACTAGTTAATCGTCTGATTGCTAATCAAGCAAAGGGAAGGATTCTGCCTCACCAAACTAACCTCCGACCGCACGGCACTGCTAATAGTGGGTTAAGAAGGATATTAAAATCTCCTGCACATATGAGGGTCCCATGTGTTTCTAACAAAATCAGCTGAAACACCTTTTTAAAAAAGGATACATCACTCTCGGGGAGAGCGTAGACATGAAGCAAAGTCACCTCCTTTTGGTCTATTTGCCCCTTTACAAGAACAAATCTACCCTCTTTATCCCTTATTTCAGATATGAATTCAAAATTAGTCAAATTTGAAATTAATATAGCAACTCCCCTTTTTTTGCCTTTTCTATAAGATGAGAAGAATGTATTCCTAAAGCCCATTTTTTTTTTAGTTTTTCATGTTCATCACTTGAAAGGTGAGTTTCCTGCCAAAAAGCTATATTTACCTGCTCCTTTTTATGTCCCCGGAATCAAAGATTCGGGGGCATATAGTTTTTCACCTGTCCGTCTGTTCGTCCGTCTGTCTGTTTGTCTGCAGCAGCAAAAAAAACTTTAACCATGGCCATAACTTTTGATTGCTTAGTGATAGGCCTTTGATACTTGGCATGTGTATTCCTTGTGACAAGACCTTTCAGATGAGGTCATGAATTTTGACCTCGTGACCTTGACCTTGGCGTAGGATGCGTTTTTTAAAAACTTAAACCTTGGGCATAACTTTTGATTGCTTAGTGATAGGCCTATGATACTTGGCACGTGTATTCCTTGTGACAAGACCTTTCAGATGAGATCATGAATTTTGACCTTGTGACCTTGACCTTGGCGTAGGATGCGTTTTTTTTTTTACTTTTAACCTTGGCCATAACTTTTGATTGGTTACTGATAGGCCTTTGATACTTGGCATGTGTTTTCCTTGTGACAAGACCTTTCAGATGAGGTCATGAATTTTGACCTTATGACCTTGACCTTGGCGTAGGATGCGTTTTTTTTTTTTAAAGATCATTTTTTTGGGAATTTTTCCTTTATTTGACAGTTTTACAGTGTAGAGAGACAGGAAAGTTGGGGAGAAGAATGGGGGCAGACATGCAGCAAATGACCTGAGCCGGAGTCGAACCCAGGTCGCTGCGGGAAGGACCTTATGGTACGCGCACTTAGACCGATGAGCCACCGAGGCGCTGGATGCGTTTTTTTCAAACTTTAACCTTGGCCATAACTTTTGATTGCTTAGTGATAGGCCTTTGATACTTGGCATGTGTATTCCTTGTGACAAGACCTTTCAGATGAGGTCATGAATTTTGACCTCGTGACCTTGACCTTGGTGTAGGATGCGTTTTTTAAAAACTATTACCTTGGCCATAACTTTTGATTGCTTCGTGAAAGGCCTTTGATACTTGGCATGTATATTTCTTGTGACAAGACCTTTCAGATGAGGTCATGAATTTTGACCTCGTGACCTTGACCTTGGCGTAGGATGCATTTTTTAAAACTTTTAACCTTGGCCATAACTTTTGATTGGTTACTGACAGGCCTTTGATACTTGGCATATGTTTTCCTTGTGACAAGACCTTTCAGATGAGGTCATGAATTTTGACCTTGTGACCTTGACCTTGGCGTAGGATGCGTTTTTTAAAAACTTTAACCTTGGCCATAACTTTTGATTGCTTCGTGAAAGGCCTTTGATACTTGGCATGTATATTTCTTGTGACAAGACCTTTCAGATGAGGTCATGAATTTTGACCTCTTGACCTTGACTTTGGCGTAGGATGCGTTTTTTTCAAACTTTAACCTTGGCCATAACTTTTGATTGCTTAGTGATAGGCCTATGATACTTGGCATGTGTATTCCTTGTGAGAAGACCTTTCAGATGAGATCATGAATTTTGACCTCGTGACCTTGACCTTGGCGTAGATGCATTTTTTTTGAAACTTTTAACCTTGGCCATAACTTTTGATTGGTTACTGATAGGCCTTTTATACTTGGCATGCGTATTCCTCGTGACAAGACCTTTCAGATGAGGTCATGAATTTTAACCTCGTGACCTTGACCTTGGCGTAGGATGCATTTTATTAAAACTTTAACCTTGGCCATAACTTTTGATTGCTTAGTGATAGGCCTTTGATACTTGGCATGTGTATTCCTTGTGACAAGACCTTTCAGATGGGGTCATGAATTTTGACCTTGTGACCTTGACCTTGGTGTAGGATGCGTTTTTTTCAAACTTTAACCTTGGCCATAACTTTTGATTGGTTACTGATAGGCCTTTGATACTTGGCATGAGTATTCCTTGTCACAAGACCTTTCAGATGAGGTCATGAATTTTGACCTCGTCACCTGGACCTTGGCGTTGGATGCGTTTTTTAAAAACTTTTACCTTGGCCATAACTTTTGATTGGTTAGTGATAGGCCTTTGATACTTGGCATCAACTTTCGTCAAAATCAAAAACAAAAATCGAAATAATGTTTATATCCGGGGGCATCAGTGTTTCACAAACACATCTTGTTTATTTTGGTTATCAATTTACTTCTTTTGATAGGGTTATTTAGCCCATTCACATTCAATGCAATTATATTATAATATTGATAATGCACTGTTTTTACATTGGAAACTTAGCACTTGTAACACCCTAGACCTCAAGGGATAAGCAAAGTAAGATATAATCAAAAAACACTTAGAGCTATAATACAGAACATTGAGGGGGGATAGCCACAAGGTGGGGCCCCTCGGTAATAAAAAAAAGAAAAAGAGTTTGTGGCTTTCTGTCTGTGATCTGTAGGTATCAGCCTTATGTATACGTAGAGAAAATAATGGAGAGAAAAAAAAGGCTGGGCTAGATTTTAAATGCTATTAACCCTCCTATTATCCTCAAATATTACTAACACATTTTACCCTTGGGGTCAATCTGACCCCAGGGATATTTGCCTCCAGAAAATGATTTACATAAAATTGTTGACCAAGTTTTTGTGTCAGGCACTTTGTTTATTTGTTGAATACACAAATAACCCCTTGATAATGAAACTTATCAGTGAGTTGCCCTGTCCTCTAGCGCCACCATCAGGCCAAACTTTTAAATTAGAATTTATGTATCTTGAAAAGTTTTCATACAAATCTTCTCAAATTTACTGGCAACATTATTGACCACAAGAGGATGAAGCCTATTGGTTTTAGTGATGATATGACCTTTCCTGTAGCGCCACCATCAGGTCAAAATTCAGTTTTAGAGTTAATATATCCTGAAAATCTTTCATCGAAATCTTTTCTAATTTGGGGTGCACATTGATGACTCTCACAGAATGAACTATATTGATTGAAGTTGGTGACCCCCCTTCCTCTCATAAACATATTTATTTACTTTTTTAATCTTTTTTTTTTTTTATTATATTAGCAGCGCTAAGTCTACCCCGCTGTTGAAGTGGGGAAAGGGACCATATTATCTTCCCATTTTTGGCAGGGATCGTGTCTGCTGGTGGTTGAGAGACAACAGGAGGGTCAACACTCTCATTCTGATCAGATGAGAATGCCTCAAAATCAGGGTCCTCCTCAACACAATCCTCTGTCTCAGACACATTCTCCTCTATGTCACTTTCACTGTCAAAGAGCTGTTCCAAAACCTCATGGACAGTAAACCTTTTCCCAGAGGACATTTTCAAGTGAGAGAGCATGCAGATTGCAGTATACACAGAGCACAATGAGGAATGATTTGGATAGAGGGCTGCCATGCAAGCTTTTAAATGTTTGCTCCTCCCTTATTTTGCATGAACTAACAATGTCCTTGCGGGAATACCCCGCCCTCCACAGCACGGGAAATATCAGTTCTACTTCGGCAGGTGTGAGTACAGTAGGTCACACATACACACACAGACACACACGCACACACCTTCATGCCCATGGTGCGGGAAAGTTCTCATGAGAATATTATTTCCCTCTCCCCCATGTCACGTTAGCACCAAAAATGGAAAATTATGGTCCCTCTATTCACTTCAACAATAAGGTAGACGTGCTACTAAGAGTGTCCCACCAGACAGGCAGTCAGCCATGTTGAAGACATAGAGTCATTATTCGAGCTCTTCATATGACCATCGTTTGAAAATATTGTACTTGAGATGATAATTTTACAGGGGAGGCATGTGTAGTTAGAAAGACTTGGATGTGAGCAGCTCGCAAGCCTACATTGGCTTCCTCATTTTGGCAGGGGTTCACAAGTCCATTTGTTTCCCACATGCTCACACCACAAGTAGTATCGAAGTTCTCGAGGGAATAGTTGTTTTCCCCACCCCCCTGTCAACTCAAAAGTATCAACTCTGCACCTGCAGGTGTGAGGATGTTAGGTCACACACAGACAGACAAGTTTTATACAGCTAAAACAGCTTGGGGTAAAATTGACCCCAGAGGAACACCAATGCGTGCAATATGTGTTCAGCACATTGAAAAAATATCTTCATGATAATTTTATGCTTAATCAGTTGTCCCCATCAAATTAGGAAAAGTCATGAAATATGAAGCAAAAAAAAAAAAGTCAACTATTATTTTTTGAATGATAAACATTGAATGGGGTCAAATTGACCCCAAGGAAAATAGGAGGGTTAACATATTCCTTGCCTGAAGGGCAAAACGTTCAAATCCAAACAAAGATAATAAACTATGGCGATCTTACTGTGATTATAATCCGGTAACATGGGGTCAAGAATATCACAACTAAAGACGATTAATCTTCCACCACTCCCGGTTCTGTCCTCCGGTACTCCTTCAACTTCTCCCGGATCTACTGCTGGAACCGGTTCTTGTCCCCGCTACGTCGAGTTTCGGTGAATTCCCACGGAAAAAGCCGGACCAACGATTCTTCCGTCATGATCTTGTTCTTGGATCTACGAGCGATTTCACCCACAGCAAATCCCCTTTTCCGCAAATCCTCCGCTGCCTGTGTTGCGTTGTTGTACATGACCGTGCCCGTTTCGAAAGAGACACGCATTCTTGTCAGTGGGGTCTGGAAGCATATCCCATTCTCCCTCAGTGTCTTCTTGATAGGTATATATTCCTTCCTCTTCTTCTGCACATCAGCGGCATAGTCATGATCGAAGTATACTCTTTTGTCCGGGACCCTTATATCCTTCCTCCAAGCAGCGTGAAGAACTTTCTCTTTAACTGGAAACTGGAGAAACCGTATCACCATTGAGCGTGGCGGGGCACTTACCGATGGTTTTGGTGCCACGGCGCGGTGGGCGCGTTCTATCCCCAGATCACGGCTCAAGTCCGAACCAACGTCCTCCCCCAGTTCTGACATTATCAGGTTCTCCACAAAAGTCTTTGCTGAGGTACCCTCGCCATCCTCCAGGATACCGTAGATCCTGATATTATTACGCCTAGAGCGCCCTTCCAAATCCGAAACTTTATCCTGCAATGTTTTCTGATTGCTGAGCAGCTGGATAAGTGAATCCTTAACTCCAACGTCCCACCTTGCCATGTCGTCCAAGTTTTCCTCTATCTCACAACATGTTTCACCGCTCCCTCTATCTGGCTTGTCACATCCTGCATTTTACGATCCATCTCCACCGTGAATCTGTCCATTTGTTCCTTAATGTCTTCCTGAAAACACTTGTGGAAATCTGTTAAGTCTCTTTTCAACTCAGCCTGTAATGTCGCCATCCCCGAAGCCAAAACTTCACTCACAGCTTGACTCACTCACTCACTCATATTGAGCCCAGAGTTATGTTTTCTCCAGGGCATCCATCTTGCTCTATCGAGGTTCAACTGGCCGTAGTTTCTTTCTGGGTTTCTCATGTAAAATCAGTGATATCACCTGTGACATCACGAAAAACACGAGACCAGCAATTGCTCTCTTCCACAAAAGCCACGTTGCAGCTCAGGTGCTTTCAGAAAAGCAGCAAGCTCTTGAGTTGCCTAAACACCACCTAACCTTGGATGTTAAAACACGCTGGAATTCCACCTATCTCATGGTGGAAAGGTTTCTGGAGCAGAGACCAGCTATACTCACTGCCCTGATGGACCCTAGAGTGCACAGCCACTCAGATGCATGCAAGCTGCAAGAGGACTTGAACGATAAAAGAATTGCCATGTGTTAGGAATACATCAGTCTCATGCGCCATCTGTATACCACCACCTTGGCAATATCATGTTGCTGTTTGCACTTTTTATTAATGAGTTCGGTGCTAATTTTCTCAGTAGTAAAATCCACCTCTATGCAGATGATACAGTCATCTACTCAGCTGCCCCTTCTGCTGATTTGGCTCTTAAAAATTTGCAGTCAGATTTCCAAATCTTCCAGAAGGATCTTTTAGACTTTAAACTAATTTTAAACTCTGAAAAAACTAAATTCATGCTATTCTCTCATAAACCAGCTGCTAGGTTCCATAATGGTAGCATCACGACAGTAAATGGAATCCAAATCGAAAGAGTTCCTTACTACAAATACCTTGGCATTTGGGTGGATGACAATCTTAATTTTAAGAAGCATACTGATGAGCTGGTCAAGAATTTGAAGCCAAAATTGGCTATGCTGTACAGGAGTAAAGCCTGCTTTCCGAGGAGTTGCAGAAGACAGATTGTTCAAGCAACTATTCTCTCTAGAATAGATTATGGTGATGTAATTTATATACACGCTGCACCCTCCTTGCTGAAGTCACTTGACGCAGTGTACCACGCTGCATTAAGGTTAACTGGAGATGGCTTCCGAACACATCACTATACACTTTATTTTAGCGCTGGTCGGTCTTCGCTGGCTGTGAGAAGGGAGCAACATTGTTGCCTTTTTATATACAAGGCATTGTTGGGTAAACTGCCTGGATATCTGACCAGTTTGCTTAACGTGAGGAAGGGGGAATACGATCTGCGCACTCTTGACTTTTTGGTTTTAGATGTCCCAAGGGTGCGTACTGAACTGGGTAAAACTACTTTTATGTATTATGCTCCACAGAAGTGGAATAGGATTCAACAGTTTTTAAAGTTGGAAAGTCTTATTTCAATTGATTGTTTTAAATGTCTTTTATTGGCTGCCACAAAGCAGGAATGTACATGTGTAATGTAGTCATTGTTTTTATTTATTGTACTTGGTGTTTTCTGTTTTTTGCTACTGGGCTCCGTTGCAAAAGAGAGCTTGCTCTCAATCAGACTCCCAGTATAAATAAATGAAAATAAAATAAATCATCAGAGTCAACATCAACAGTCAGCGTCATGTTGCCACTCATGTCGAAGCTCCAACGCATTTTCACTCCATGTGAAGATGACAGTGCCTTCATTATTTCGCTGAAACAGGCTGTGCACAGCAGCTTGGCCACTAGGCACACCGACCCACAAGTGCGTACCTCTCTGCAGGAAGCAGCTGCCCTGGACCCACGCATGAAGCTGCGAGGTTGCATCCCTGCTGAGGTATGGAATTCAATCCTGTCAAAGTGGACCAGATACTTTGAAGGCAAGCAACATCAGCCCATTGTTAATGAGAGAGCCTGGGACACAAGCTAAGTTAGCTGATGACAACCCACCACCACCACCCAAAAAATCCCCCATGGAAGATATGCTGGATGACGATGAAGATGAGGTCTTGTTTGTGGCAGAGTCGAAGCTCACCTTCCAGGAAATGGCAGCCAGTGAATTGCCAGCTTATCGCAAGCTTCCAAAGTTCCCCGCCAACGCCAACCCCTTTGGTTTCTGGAGACAGCAGAGCCAGAATCTGCCAGGGCTGACAGAGTAGGCAACCAAGTACATGGTGGTTCAGGCAACATCTGTCCCATTAGAACGGGTCTTCAGTACAGCAGGGGACATTGTTTCCACTGAGCGTGCATGCCTGGACCCTGATCAAGTGGATGCCCTTATTTTTCGCAAGAAGAATATGGATCCAATCAACTGAGATTCTTTAGTCAGAGACAATTGGTCATGATAATAAATGTGAAATATGGACTATTTATAATGCTTAACTCAAGGTCATATGAATATACAAGAAGAATGAACCATTTCTATTGTTCAACTAATGGTTTTCTGGATTTATCTTACTGAATAAAACAATAAAGAATGAAATACGACATTAACTTCTACAGATTTATGTGTATTATTTGAATAAAGACTATGTTCTGAAAAGGTTTGTGTATGTTGATGTTTCATGATAAATATCGTGTATCGAATCAATGATATGATAGGATATATAGTATCGTATTATCCATACGATACCCAGCACTACTCCACAGTGGAATTTTTCCATTTCTGTTAATGAATAAAGGAATAAGCCCCGAGAAGCAGTGGGTTATAGTGATTTTACAAGGGCGGAGGGGCGTTCTAAGGCACGACGCGCAGCGGAGTTACCCTACATATAGCCCATTAAATAAACACACTAGAAAAAAAAATCAACAATTTATTGGTAATAATGCAACAATAAAATTGAGAACTATTCATTTTTCCACCAAGCAAGATAGAGTGGACAGAATGGTTGGCAAGCAACACAGACGCTAAGATTGCTTTTTCATCTAGCGCCATTATCATGTCACATCAGGCTATTTGGGCTCGTTAATGTAGATATACTATGAAAGCAGGCTATTTGGAATGTGTCCTTCGGTCTCCCGAAGGCCCCGTTGAATAATTTTACGGTTTGTTTCGGTTTTGGTTTTCGAGTTTCCTTGTTCTCAACTCACGCCGATTGGCCACATCATTACAACCAGCAGCGAGAGTAGGGAACAAGATTGAATTTTCTCCTACACGCTTGCCGGTGTCCAGGAAAATATGTTGAATTGCGCATTAGTTTGCCAGCCAGCTTGTCAACTAGCTAGCATTCACTACAATGGATGTGGTTACCAAAATAAACACACAAGAAAAATAATCAAAAATTTATTGCTAATACTGAAAGAGTGAGCTAGTTAGCAACATAGCTAACAAGCTAAAGTGATATCGAACTCCATAATGCTATAGCTAGCTAGGTAGATAGCCAACTGGTTATCGGGCTAAAAGGCTAAACTTCACTAACACTGAAATAGCGAGCTAAAAGTCTTGAAACAAAAGTAACCTAACGAGTCAGTTGAGCACAAAGTAGTTAGTTGCTAGGCTACGTGCACAGGGATATTTTGTGCTGCGGTCTGCCTCTGAATGCAGTGGGTTTCACTGATTTTATACTGGCATGGAACGCGGCTCAGCCAATCACATTTAAGGATGGGAAGCACCTGTTTTATAATGAGAGTTAGCCTACATGAAAAATACTTGTTTTCATCTATACTGTTGTGTTTCTCTTCATATCGCATCTCATCTGAAAAGACAATGTAAGAGCCATATGTATGCACCATGCTATTTATGAAAGATCATAATTGTGCTGACAAGTGTTCAGTTTTGTTAATAGACCTTAGAAGTGAAGTTATGCTCTTCATGACTGAACTCATTAAAATAAAAAAAATAGTGCCACGGCACTGTGGCTCACCTGGACATTCACTCCACCAAAGATTTTCACTCCTTTTGTTTAAGTCAACCATTGAATGGTATTATTTCAGTTGCCAATTAAACACAAACACTAAAGTTATTTTTTCAATTTATTTATAAAAAATGTGGCAATTTAGACAAACAGTGAAAAGTTGACATGTTCCACTACAAGCAATGAATATCTTGAATAAAATTCGAAATGCCTCATGACGTCATTTTACCTTTGTAGCGAAATGAACTGGTTGCTTTGTTGACTAACGCAATAAGCATTGCGGATATTTGCTTATTATATTAGACAGGCGCCCAGTTTAAAACCCCTAACTCGGGTTACCTCCCCTACACATTACCATGAAAATATTTTTGAAATAAAAACTTACAGCGTACATTATAAGCTGGGAACAATTTTTAATCGATAAAAATGTTTTGGAAACAAAAAAAATTCAATCAGAATTATTTTGCAAATATTTTCTGTTCCCAGATCCATATATCTACATTTAAAAGAGCAAGTGAACATGTTTGTAGATCTATTTAAAATAACCTTCAATGCATTGGGAAAAAATAAAAAATGTGACATGTTTGGAAAAGTGTATTTATTATTATACACTCTCCAGGATCGAAAGAAAGGGGACAGATGGGATGTTCTGTGGTAATAATTTCCAATAGGCATCCAAGAGTTTACTTACCAATTACTGCTTCACTGTACCACACCATATTCTTTCCTGAGGCTTCCCACAACAGCAGGCTTCATAGTGAATTTTATTCTAGTAGCTCTATATTTTCCTGTAGCAATAATATACTTTTCATACAGTTGAACACTATCAGCATGATCAGTGAAAAAATGCTTTTATTGGTATTTTCTATAAAAAGGTGTGGCCCAATGGTGAAATGAAGAGGTGAAATGAAGGTCAAAATGCATTGCATATGTCATGTATGAGTATTTTGTGTACAGCACTGTATATCATTTGTAAATGGAGATTTGTTAGACACTATTTAAATGCCCATTATGACTGGTCAGCGATTTGTTTATTTTGGTTATCATTTAGCACCCTCTGGTGGTATGTCTGTAGGAAAACATGATCTGATGCAATACCACTTCTTTGTGATGAAATAGACTAGTGCTTTCTAGAAGCTTCTGGCATCTTCCTGCCGGGAGGGGGCCGGATCACCCGGGAATGTTCCAGAATGTTGCTAGTCTATATAAATGCTGTGATTTTGGTCAGTAGCAGAGAGAGTTTTTGTTTTGGCAATAGAGTTACATAGTGGCATTAGAGTGTTATTATAAGATTGCTCAGTGGATTATTTGTTGAAGTTTTTTTTTAATCAGAATAAATTTGAATAAAATTTGTTTAAGTTGTCATTGCTGGTTTTCTTTGTTGTGATTTTCAAGTCATAACAAATTGGAGGCTCCATCGAGATAAACCATTCATTGGATCAACGATTGGATTCACCAAAGATTAAAGCTGAACTATTATTTTAAATCTTGTGACTATTTGAAAAAACCAGCAATCATGACTTTTGATGTTGAAAGTTTTCTGAAAACTCCAACCCAGGAATCAATTGTGCTGGCAAAGAAGAAGGACTTGCCTCAAACCTTGGATTATCTGATGTGAAATCATCAATGAAGAAACAAGAAATATTCAACATTTTGGTGCAACATTTCATCGATGAAGAGATCTTTGGGGAAGAAGCAGCAGAATTGATTATAGATGTGGAAGTGCCTGCAACAGAGCTACAAAGACTTGAGGTGCAGCTATGCCTGAAACAACTGGCACTGGAAGAAAGAAGGTTGGAGAAGGAGATAGAACTAGAAAAAAGAAGACTAGAAGAAAAAAGGTCTGAGAAGGAGAGAGAACCAGAAGAAAGAAGACTAGAAGAAAGAAGGTTGGAGAAGGAGAGAGAACTGGAAGAAAGAAGGATGCACTTGCAGTACGAATTGGAAATGAAGAAAATAGAAGCAGGTACTGTAACAAAATCTTTTGGACTTTCTGATCATTTTGATGTGGTTAACACATCAGACTTATTCCTCCCTTCCTAGAAAATGATGTAGACCAATACTTTACCCATTTTGAAAAAATTGCTGAAAATTTGAAATGCCCAAAAGAGCATTGGACAATGATGTTACAAAGTGTTCTTACTGGTAAAGCTAGGAAAATCTATAACCAGTTATCTGTCCAACAGTGTTCTGATTATGATTTTGTCAAATCTGCCATTCTGAAGGGTTATGAATTGGTCCCCAAGGCTTGCAGGCAAAAATTTAGGAATTCTCGCAAGGAAGCCAGTCAAACTCATGTTGAATTTGGCAGGTTGAAAGAACAGTTGTTTGATCAGTGGTGCAATTCCATGAAAGTTGTGAAAGATTTGACAGAATGAGGCAACTTATTCTGGTTGAGGAATTCAAAAGGTGTATCCAGCCTGATATCAAGACTTTCCTTGAGGAGAAACAAGCCAATACTTTGCAAGATGTTTCCACTCTGGCTGATAGTTATGCATTAACTTATAAGTCTTCTTTTGTTCAAAAATCCACTTATTCTAAATTTCAAGGCAAGTCTCAGTCCAAGACTTCTTCTGATAACACTTCTAATGATTCCAAGGCTACTTCTGAGAGGAAACCTTCCAGTGAGAAGCAATCCTCTGATTCTTTACCTTCTGTGTCTTGCCAATACTGCAAAAAGCAAGGTCACCTTATTTCTGAGTGTTATGTTCTCAAGAAGAAGCAACAACGAGAAGAAACCAAGCCAACTGCTTTCACTAGGAAAGAATCTCTTGTATCAAAGGTCAGTTCGCCTGATCTTCTACCTTCTGTGTCTGATTCTGTTATGGAGGGTTTTGAGCCATTCATCACCGAAAGTCGGTTCTGAAGCAGAATTGACGATTGCATAGATGCCACCATTGAAAAAATTTCAACTAATTTCAACCAATCCTTGCGGAGATGCTCTGACGTCACATGGGCGCAGCACGTTGAAGCTATACATGGCGAGTGAGACTGCACAAGCATTGGGATAGTTGTTAAATTACTCACTGTTGTCACCATTTTTCTGTGTCAAAGGACATTGTTAGTCACAAACAGACCCTACTATTCGTGAAAATATTCAAGAAGGCAGTTTGAAGGCCGAGAGAGAGAGAACAATATGCCTGCGTGTATAGCGGTTGGGTGTACATGCAGGAGTGGTTCAGGTCAGCAGCATGGCCGCACGTTCTATGCTGCCGTGCAAAGGCAAAACACCATAACATCACATTTGGTTGAAAATGAGTTATTGTCATTTTGGGGGTATTGAAGACCTCCTTTTGTGATGGTTCTGCCTCATGTGTGTTGTCTTTGTGCTTATTTGTCCTTGTGGTTTACTTTCCTTTTATTTTTCAGCTTTCATTCCCGCCGTCTGACGTTCGATTCTCTCTTGCCCAGACTCCAGTGGTGTCGTGTGACAGCCTTCAGCATGCCCGAGTCTCGTTGTCCAGTCACGTTTCCTCTTTCGGTTTCGGCTGTGGTATTTCATTCATTGCTTCCACCTGTGCTTGATTCTGGGTCTCGCTAAACTCTGAGTGAATGCGTTCTCTGATAGGATAATTACTAACCGTACTAACCAGCACTTATTTGAGGGTGATTGTAAATATTTTGTCACATAGCATTAACCTTAATTAACTCATTAGCAAGTGCGAGCGTTTCTAGCTTTTGTAATTCCTGCCTTAGCTTTCCCTGATTAACTGCGTTTAAAGCTATGCTTTCCTTTGCTTCTCTCGTGGTGCTTTATACTTGTCACGTTTAGATTACCTCAATCTAAACTGTCTAGTTTGATGGTCTCAGCGTCTTGTCTCGAGTCATTATTGTTAACCCGGTTCTCGTGTAATTGTTTCATTAGTCCCAGGTGTTTGTTTCCATTCGAGGTTGCGTTCCGAGTCCCCGCCTCCCTCCGTGTCTATATCTGTGGGAAGGAGAGAGGAGACGTCTGACGGAACTTTGCTAGACTCTGCTCTGCACTGTGAAATCTTAGCTCCTGTGCCTTCCCGAGTATTTCCTTGTGCTATTTTCCGAGTCTTGTTTTTGCTGCGCCCTCGTCTTGTCTCCCAGTTGTCAAGTCTCCCAGTGTTTTCCGTCAGTGTAGTTAGGTTCAGTTTTTGTTTTTCTAGTTTATCCACTCTTGGAGTGAGTATTTCTGTTTCCCCCTGCCTTTGGCAGTGTACCTTAGTTTTCCCAATCGTTCAGTGCATGTGCACGGTGTTTTGTTTCTGGCCTGTGTGCCCATTTTCTCCTAGTGTTTTGTGTTTTAATAAACACTTTGGATCCTGCATCTGGTGTCCCCCGACCTCTTCCTTACACCTTTATCATGTGGATGAATATTTTGAGTCAATTTGATTGTTTTTATGAAAAAATCAAGGTCTGTGTCAACAGTAACTCCGAAAATCCCACCAGAAACCATGACTGAACGCCGTAACTGCAGTTACTGTGCTTAGCCTTTGTTTCGGGACACTGACGTTGAGTTCAGGCACTCTGGCTTTGTTTAGCCGCGCATCAAAGCATTGTTACTGTACAGCTCTGAGGTTACGGTCAGTGATAGTCGGTGCAGGCTCGCCTACATCTCACTCACATACCTCCCTGTCAGCTAGCCTGCCTGTCATCAGGCCCATAAACAATTAAATGCACATCCTACCTTTTCTTGTAAACCGATAAAATCCATGCCAGCCACCTCATCTGGAATTTTTTCCAGGATAATCCACAAGCGTTAGAGTAAATATTCCTTAGATGCTGCAGGCGAGCAGACCAATTCTTTATGATCAAAACGAGTGTGCAAGCTAGGCTACCCAACGTCCACTGTTGGTTGCAAAGCAAACCGTTAAACATTCCGGCTATGAAACTTTTTTTAGTCGATTGTAAAATGTCTAGCAGGAAAATCCAATTCCATCATTATACATATCTGCTATGTCAGGTACATCATCAGCAATGTTTCCACAATAATCCGCTGTTAGAGCAGTTCCTTGGATGCAGGCGAGCAGACCACTTCTTTATGATCAACAAGTCTGCAAGCTAGTCCTACCTTACGTCCATAGTTTGTTGCAAAACAAATCGAACATATTCTGCCTGTAAATCCATTTCTCTGGTTGATTGTGTCTGAGTTAAGCTGCTTTCATATCGGACGCGAAACTAATTTTTCGCACGACAGATTACATTCAAAGTCAATGGAAAGACGCGAATACAGGCGAAATGCGTGTATTCGCGTCTTTGCATTGACTTTGAATTAAAAATAATTTCCTGTATTTATTCATACTGTATAATGCAAAGTAACTTATCTGCTGGCATTCTGTTTCTGGTGCCACACACCAAACTGGAGCTATTCTCCATCATGAAGATATGATGTAATGTCACCACAGCTCTGTGTGTGTATATATATATATATATACACACACACACACAAAATATCTCACAAAAGTGAGTACGCCCCTCACATTTTGACAATTAATTATATCTTTTCAAGGGACCATGTTACAGAAATGAAACTTGAATACATTCTACAGTAGTCATTGTACAATATGTGTAGCAGTGTAGATTTACTGCACTGTCCAAATAACTGAACAAACAGTCACTATTTCCAAAATGGGTGGCAACAAAAGTCAGTACACACCCCAATTGGTAATAGTCAACCAAGCAATGAAACGTGTCTTATTCATCATGTTCATGCTTTGTCTGTTTGACTGGGTTATATGAGGTTGTGTAACGTGTTGAAGGTTTAAATTATGGTGCTTTGGGTGAAATGCTCTCATTCTGGTCACTGGATGGTCAAAATGGCACCACATGGGAAAGAACTCTCTGAGGATCTGAAAAAGAGAATTGTTGCTCTCCATAAAGATGGTCTAAGCTTCAAGAAGATCTGTGAAACCATGAAACTGAGCTACAGCACGGTGGCCTAGGTTATCCAGCGGTTTTCCAAGAAGGGTTCTGCTCGGAAGAGACCTCGTCAGGGTCAACTAAAGAGGTTGAGTCCTCGTGCTCTGCGTCAGGTGCACAAGTTGGCTTCAGAAAACAGACGCAGGAGTGCTGGCAGTATTGCTAACGAGGTTGCAGCAGTGGGAGAACAGCCTGTCAGTGCTCAGACCATACGCCGTGCACTGCACCAAGTCGGTCTGCATGGCCGTCGACCAAGACAGAAGCCTCTTTTGAAGCTAGCACACAAGAAAGCCCGAAAACAGTTTGCTGAAGACAACCAGTCCAAGAACATGAACTACTGGAATCATGTTCTGCGGTCTGACAAGACCAAGATAAACTTGTTTGGCTCAGATGGTGCCCAGCATGTGTGGTGGCACCCTGGTGAGGAGTACCAAGACAAGTGTGTACTGCCTACAGTCAAACATGGTGGTGACAGCATCGTGGTCTAGGGCTGCATGAGTGCTTCTAGTCCTGGGGAGCTGCGCATGTACTGTGACATTCTGAAGCAGAACATGATGCCCTCCCTTCAGAAACTGGGCCGCACGGCAGTTTTCCAACATGATAACGACCTCCAAGATGACAATTGCCTTCCTGAAGAAGCTGAAGGTGAAGGTGATGGCGTGGCCAAGTATGTCTCCAGACCAGAATCCCATTTAGCACCCAAGGTGGAGGAGCAGCAGGTGTCCAACATCCACCAGCTTCGTGATGTCATGGAGGAGTGGAGGAGGATCCCAGCAACAACCTGTGCAGCTCTGGTGAATTCCATGCCTAGGAGAATCAAGGCAGTGCTGGACAACAATGGTGGTCACACTAAATATTGACACTATGGACACAATTTGGCATGTTGACGGTGAGGTGTATTCACTTTTGTCGCCAGCCATTTTGGAAATAATGACTGTTTGTTCAGTTACTTGGACAGTGCAGTACATCTGCACTGCTACACATATTGTACAATGACTACTCTAGAATATATTCAGGTTTCATTTCTGTAACGTTGTCCCTTGAAAAGATATAAATTAAGTGTTGAAGTACAAGGGGTGTACTCACTTTTGTGAGATACTGTATATATATATATATATATATATATATATATATATATATATAGCTTTCTGTTTAGGCTATACAATAAAATTGTGCTGCTTACTACTACTACCTACGTTTATGATGTGTAGAATTTATGTTCTTTTGTAGTAAGCTGCACGTAAACTGAAAATTTTTTTTGCTTGGCTAAAGGCTGCTGTTGCCGGCTACATATTGCACACCCTGTAATTGTGATTGCGCACCCTGTTGCTCATTTTCTGTCTAATACTCTGATCTAGGGCTAAGCAGGGCTCAAAATTAATGCTTGTCCGCTTTTCCGGGACAAGTAGCCTAGATTTTATTGTCGGACAAGTGGGAGAGAAATTTACTTGCCCCACTGGACAAGTTACCCGGGCAACTCGGGCAAGATCCAGGAAAAAGCCCAAAAAGAAAAACAGCAACTGCACCTGAGCCATACGAAATGAAATGGGAGGGAAAATTTTTAGAGAGCTGGAGGGAGGAATTCGACTGGGTGCAGTACGAGGGAGGTGAGATATTCAGATATTCAAAATTCAAGTGGTCAGTCTACATGATGAATCAGTGTTCTCACTAGGATTTTTTTGCAGCATAGGGGTAATGACCGGCCGGGGGTCTGGGGGCTACCTAGGCCCCCTGCGGGGTCCAGGGGTAGTGCCCCCATGGAGGACCCGGGGGAGCAAAGCCCCCCGGAAGCTCTGGCATTTTAGCACATTTGGAGGTGTTATTTTTCAATTTTGAGTGTCCCGATTAATGATATCTTGGCAGTTAATAACCTTTTGCACAGGGCCTTGACACAATATTCAAGTTCAAGGAAACTCACAGCAGGAGAACTTAACTTCACGAACCCCCTCTGTATGACTGTTCAACACCAAGGATGATCTGGCAATCAGTTTTCTCTAACCTTCCCCCATCCTCTGTTCTTCTTACTGTTTCTAAAGTCAAGCAAGTCCATTCTGAGATATTGTCCTCCCATCTTTTTCTTTCCCTACAAAGTTATTTTTTGGAAACAAGGAACCTATTCTAAGTGTGATCTGGTTTGAAGGCCTGCAAGGGCGACCAATAATATGGAGTGCAAGACAGAGTTGCAGAAGGCCCGCTGAACTTTATTCTTCTGAAGAATACAAACAAGTTCTCACCATAACAATGTACATACAGAGCATAAGGAAATTATGTCTGACTGACTATTCACCAAATCAAATGGTGAACCCAAAGTATTACTATTGCGAATTGTGACAAACGTACAACTGCACTAATGCCCTTTTATCCTTACTTTACATCATTACCGATTGTAACATTTTGCTAAAGTCTCATTCAGGAGCCAGGGCAAAATATGCTGCAATATTCCCACGCTTGGATGCTGACATGTTTCCAAAAAAAAATCGCCAATAAAATACACTTAGCCGCTGCCCTACACCTTCTGCAGGCCGCGTGGGACGTGAAAACAGAGTTCACAAACTCTAACCTTTCTGAACCATTGCAATGTTGTGGCAAAGTTCCGAAAACGTAATCAAATCTCTCTGCAGAAAGTTTGCCATTGACTGACTGACGCAGCATAGATCAAATATGACCCCGTCTGTGAAAACCTGGGAAAAGTCGGTTTTTGGAGATGTATAGTTTTTTTTAAACAAACTCATTCTACATCACGCAAGGAATATTCTGTGAAAAAAATCTATTTGATATCTCTTATATTGACCGAGGTGGCCTGACATGTCTTCAAACTAGGCTGGTTAGCTTCACAAGACATTCATCTATAAAAGTTATAGATTATAGATTATTATGTCAGAAATTATTTCTGACATTTCCGAGGTGATGCGATGCAATCCATGGAGAAATCCTCGCAACTCTTCTGCCATACAATGACCGTCTTTACAATGGTGCGCTTTGATGTCATCGTCTATATTCATTTTCAATGGTAGAAAAGACGTCCCTAAACCGAATGACAATCAAATTATCGGGTGTTTATCCGCCCGATAGGTAAATTAAAAGCTGATTGAAACCATAGTTGAAACGAGTCTTGTGGAAACCAAGTTTCGGTATTTCTCTGTCAAAAAATGTAAATGTTGTGTCAATAAATTCATAAATTTTAATATGCATGTTAGAAATTAATTTTTGAACACTATATTTCGAAAAGTTACTAAGGATTGGCTCATGTACATCCAAGGCGCGTGTCTGGCGCATGACTTTGAATTTTTGGGCCGCTACGTTCATTGAAAGACAGCGTAGCGGCCCCAGTCACAGCGTAGCGGCCCAAATTGACAGTGTAGCCGCCCCGCTGGCGAGAACACTGTGAATGGAATCTCAGTGCCCTCCAACCAATGTCTCCATTCTTCCAGGGCTAACTTAACAGCAAGATACTCTCGGTCCCCAATCCCGTAATTGCCTTCTGTTGGGGTCAAACAATTTGAATAAAAGGCACATGGATGCAATTTGTTATCCTTGATAGATTGCTGTGAGAGAACTGCTCCAACCCCTATGTCAGAGGCACCCAAATCTACCACAAACTGAGCAGTTGGATCAGGTGTGGTCGAAACAGGGTCTGTGGTGAGCTTAGTTGTAAGAGATTTTAAGGCAACCTCTGCCTTTTCATCTCAGAGAAAGAAACACTTGCTGGAAATTAGGGCCATGAGTGGGGTTATGACGGAGCTGTAATTTCAGATAAATCTTTGGGAAAAATTTACAAAGCTTAAAAATTGTTGTTGTTCTCATCGTGAAGATGGGACTTTCCACTCAGAAACAGCCTTGATTTTGGATGGATCCTTTTGGATGGCTTTGAGGGAGATAACAAAATCCAAAAATGTGATTGTGCGTTTGTGGAAGTCACACTTCTTGGCCTTGACGAACCATTGATTCTCCAGGAGGCGTTGCAGGTCTTGACGAACAAGAATTCGGTGAGTTTCAAGTGAGGGGGAAGAACTTAGAATAACATCAAAGTAGATAGCGGAAAAAAGGAAAGAAAAAATACCAAAGTAGACAAACACAAATCTATTTAAGAAGTCTCGTGGCACATCATTAATTAGGGCTTGGAACACGGCTGGGGCACTGGTCAGACCAAAAGGTAAGACTAAGTACTGGTAATACCCTGTGGGGGTATTGAATGCGGTCTTCCATTCATCGCCCTCACAGATTCTCACCAGATGAAATGCATTGTGTAGATCCAGCTTCGTAAACACTTGTGCTCCTTGCATGAGCTCAAAGGCTGTAGATATGAGGGGAAGAGGATAGCGGTTCTTGATGGTAACGTCATTAAGCCCATGATAATCTATGCAAGGCCTGAAGGATTTATCCTTTTTTTCCATGAAAAAGAAACCAGCTCCTACAAAAGATGATGAGGGACGTATTATGCCTGCCACCAGAGACTAAGAGAGATACTTTTCTATGGCCTTCCTCTCCAGGGGGACAAAGAAAAAATGCACCCCTTAGGAGAGTTGGACCCTGAGAGTAACTCGATTGCGCAGTCATAGGGATGTTGAGGGGTAAGTGATATGGCGCTAGACTTCCTAAACACCTGGCGAAGATCAAGGTACTCTGGTGGGACGTTGTACAGGTCCAGAGTCTGGTCAGAGCTAGGGGTCGGGGCTTTCTCTGGAATCAAACTAGAGGAAAGGCAGGTAGCTAGGCAGTGAGTACCCCAGGAAAGAATCGTTCCATCCTTCCAATTGATGTGTGGATTGCAGCCAGGGGAGCCCCAACACAATAGGAACATGAGTTTTTCGTGGCAAACAATGAAGTACTGTAGATTCAACATGATTCCCAGAAACTTTCAAAATGATTGGCTCAGTTACTTGGAAAATGGGGCTTAGTCTGGTGCCAGTAAGGGTTCTGGTCACAAGGCGGGATGGAGGTCTTGGAACCTGATTCCAAACTCTGCCAAAGAGGTCTGGATAAAATTCTGGTCTGCTCCTGAATCAACAAGGGCTTGAATATGGATCGGCTTGTTGTGAACCACAAGGGTTACGGAAAACACTGATTTTTTTTTTTCAAGATTTTTTTGGGGGATTTTTTCCTTTATTTGATAGATAGACAGTGGAGAGTGACAGGAAGGTTAGGGAGAAGAATGGGGGGAAGACATGCAGCAAATGACCCGAGCCGGAATCGAACCCGGGTCGCCGCGGGAAGGACACAGCCTTTATGGTGCACGCGCTTCGACCGATGAGCCACCGGGGCGCCCCCAGAAAACACTGATTTAGTCGCTTGGGAACAATGTTCAATAATGCCAACCCGTACCCCCAGCTGTTACTGGTGGGCAGGGACTTTTATAGGGCAGCAGGAAGAGAAATGGTCTGCCCTACCGCAGTAGTAGCAGGAGTCTAGCTCATGGTGGTGTCTCCGCTCCTCTAGTAGGACTAAGTTAACTCTAATCTGCATGGGTTCGGAGTCAGACGAGGTAGTGGGGACCAAGGGAGGAGAGTCTGGTCTAGCGACAGCGCTTAAAACCCTTCTCTGGTCTCGCTGACGTAGGTGTGCGTCTACCCATCCAGCCAAGTCCACAAGGCCATCAAACTCTCGTGGCAGGTCATGAGAAGAGATCTCATTCAAAACATAATGATTCAGGCCATGATAGAAAGCATCAAACAAGGCACTATTATTCCAATTCACAGCTGCCGCCTAAGTGCGAAAGTTGATGGCATAATCATAAACAGTACGATTCCTCTGTTTCAGTCCCATTAGCTGTTCAACGACCTCCCTGCCCTTTGGGGAGCAATCAAAGAACTTTAACATCTCCTCACTGAAGTCATCAAAATTAGAACAAAAATGGCCTGCTGTTCCCCATTCCCTGGCTCTGCTGGTCTATAAGGTAATGACGTAAGCTACCCTTGACCTCTCCATAGGGAAGACTGTAGCTTGTAGCACCATCGACAGAAAACATTGAGATAAAAATGAGCGACAAGTACCTGGTTCCCTTGCATGGGGTTGGGGCACTGGTAGTCGGGGCTCTCTGGGAATTAGTGGTAGCCCTGGAGCGGCTGGTGGAGCAGCAGGAGGTTCAGCATGTGAGGGAAGAGAAGTAGTAGCAACTTGTAGTCATTGTATCTGGGCTGAGAGATTTTGCAGGGCCTCAGATTCTGATGTCAGGGTTTGGTGAACTTGATCTATCTCCTGTTTGTGAAAACCAAGGGGAGCGCCTTGCTTCGCAATAGCTGCCTTGACTGATTCCAAGTCTGCTGGATCCATAATGGCTGAGTTATCCTGTCATGACTGAGTACTCAGGATCCAAGAGCAGACCGCAGAATAAGGGGTTTTCCAAAATTTAGCACAGAAAGCAGAAACTCCAAAAACAGTCAGATCCAAACAAGAAATAAACTTGATCTTCACTGAGTCATGATCCAAACACGACTTGATCAAATATGGAGAACAAAAATTCCAAGCATTGAAACTTTTCTTCCCAAAAACCCAACAATAGTGTCCTAGGTAAAAAACACATGAAAAACCACAACTAAATGTGGGAGGCTTGATGTAAAAAACCAGCAAGAAGCGTTTAACAAAATACAAAAAAGCACTGACAAAACTAATCATAGCAAACCATCCACAAAGAGACTTAGGGCAGCAAACAGCTAGAGTCAATGGCATGATAACTCAGCACTGTTGGCTCCTAGTGCCGAGTTTAAATGTAGTGGCTGATGAGGGGGAAACAGTTTGCAGGTGAGCAGTAGTGGAGCACAGCCGGGTCAGGGGGAGAACATGGCTGGAGTGGTGAGACGAGGACGGGCCCAGCTCGGGGCCTGGAAGAGCTTAGCTGAACTGTGACAGTACTAAATTACATTGTATAAAATGGCTATGATATATCTTCAGAGGTGATCAAGCTAGATTGAAATATTGGCTTTTGCGACAACAATGCTACCGCCAATATTTTCTCATTTGAAATTTCCATTTCGTCCCTGTACATTTTTTAATGTTTTGGCCCGTGTGATCTTCACTGTCTGGTTAAACACCCTGGTCTGCCAGATATGACACAAAGTTGGAGGCAAGCACTGTGTTGTGGAAGCACAAGCAAACCGGATCAACAGACCCAACATTAGATTCAACCTGACTTAAAAATCCACGGAATCTGATGAAAAAGCTCCATGACCAGAGATGCAATAAAATGTTGGTAATTCCTTGAGTTGCAATTTGAAAGATGGAGACTGCTGCGGCCCGGAAAATTTTAAGATGGAAGCAGTGTTTGCCAATGTTCTCCTGGACAGGTGACATTAAGAACTGAGCTTCAGCCAATGTTTGCTAACCTTAACTAGCTAATTTGTCACAGCTACTACTGGCTATTTATCCATCTTTTCAATAAGAAACCATAAGTGCATTTTAGGGAAGTTTATTCAATTTTGTGACTGAATCAATTAATATGTTCAAATATTGCTAGCATTAGATTTCTAGCTAGGTAACTAGATATTTTAGTGAAACGATGTAGCTACAGATTACCTACAGATAAATTTGAACAAAAAGGAAATTTTGTTCTCATTTAGCTAACATTACATTTTCTAAGTAACCTACCCAACACTGTAAGTTAGCAAACGGCTTGTGTGAGTGGTTTTTTTCTCAAGCTGTGTTTTTCTTTGTTTAGCTGGTATTTTTGATTATCTAGTGACCGTTTTATCCAGTGACTTTTGCTGAATGTTGGCTGGGAATGTTATGAGAAGTAAAGCTTGTTGCTGAGTGCAGTTTTACTTGGGTAAATGGGATTGCATACATAATAAACACTAATCAGTATATAAATAAAGTATAATAAATAAATACTGCGCTACTTCATGTTGAATCAGTGTCCTCAACCTGGCAATCACGTGAGCTTTGAGTCTGGGAACAAGAAGGTAGAGGGGTGGGTGGGTAGGAGACAACTCTCTTCATTATTATTATCCCCGCCATGATGTGTGATGGGGGATATTGGACTGGGGATTGTCCGTCTGTCCGTAGGTCCATCTGGGCTACAATGGGGACAAGATTTCTCTGAAACTATTATACCTAGATGTGTGAAATTTTGTATGCTTAATAAGCTACCCATGATCTACGTTGAGTTTGAAAATGGATGTTGAAGCATATTTTTTTAAAGAGTTATGGCCCTTGATCTTGGCGGGGGACAGTGATGGCTCTGTCATCTTGTTTTGAATTTGAATTGCATAGATGCGATCTCTACGGGTAAAATTCAAACAGTGCAGAGCATTTCATTTCTGGAGGGGACGATGACAGCTCGACTGGCCAAGTTTCCAAAAATCACAAAAAAAAAAATCCCCCAAAACTAAAGCAAAAACTAAAGCAAACTTGATGTTTCATCAAAATCAACTATTAGATTAAATTAAATTTTCCTTGTTTAGCATCTTTAAGAATTGGGATTGACCCAAATCACTATACAGAGAACATGGCCTGAACCCCCAAGGAGCAACTCAAAAGGCAATGGTGGCTAGGAAAAGCTCCACAGTTGGAAGAAACCTTGGGCTGAACCCGGCTCCAAATTGCGGGAACCCAACTGCCTGTGATTAGCCCTGAAGAAAGGAGAGGGCAAGCAGAACGGAATCATCAGTTGCATTATATGGCCTAAATGCATGCAAGATTAAGTTGACGCAGCTGAAAAATAAACAAGACTAGGTGCAACCTAGTATATGGCTGGGTCGCCAAGTGCTGTATGAGAATGTGGGCCCAAGAAAAGGGTGCTAAATGGGGCAAAGCTCCCGCAATTATATGAAGTGCAAGTTTAGTAATGAGCTGGAGTTCATAAATTATTTACGAAGTGGGTGGGGAGAGTGGGAGAGTGTGAGAGTGAGAGTGTGAGTGAGGGAGTGGGAGTGAGTGAGAGTGTGTGAGGTAGTGGGAGTGGGAGGTGGGGGGGGGGTCTTGAATAAGGAAAACATTAAAAGCAAGTTATACATTTGAATAGACAAAGAGCTAGAGTAAGGGTAGCAGTTATTGATTTTGTGAATGTGAATTTGAGAGAGACAGCAGCAACAGATATAGATAGCAGATAAAGTATACATGTATGCTCCTGAATCGTAATGAAACAATAAAGTTATTGTTACAGTTGTGCTAACTGGGAATGTGACGTCACTTCTGTGAACACATGGCAATACCTATATAGTGAGGGTGTAAGAACGAACTTCAAAGATTCCTTTTTTCCCCCTTGTTTCGTCTTAGGGCATGTTATGGACAAAGAATCCTCAGTTTTGATTAAAACCACTTAATAAACATATTCGAGTGAAGGAGCTGCCATGTGTTTACATAAAGCGTTATTTGATACTGGTGATGAATGAATATGGTGAACTTTGTGAGAAAAAAATTGAAATGCAATTAATTTTAAATGAATTTATGACCTATTGAAAGCTCTCGAAAAGGCCTTGTAGTTAACAGCAAGATCATGAAAATTGGCCGAGAAATAAGAAATTTCATTCTATAATTTAATTTCATTTTGTTTGATTTGGCTGAGAAACTGATGTGATTTCCATTAGTCCTTCATCAGAGGACTTACGGTCAGCAATTTTCCGCCAGAATTCCTCTCTGGCCTTATTAGCAGCAACAGTGTTGCTTTTTCCTGTTTTTTATATATTTACATTCTTTGTAACTGTACATAATGACGACCCACTCCTCTTAGGAGATTTTCTTAATTAATTTATTTCTTTAAGATTTTATTTATCACCCAGCAACCACTTACATTACATCCAATGAACAAGTGCATACATCAACCAACATGAATGCACTAACATAAATCTCAATGATAATTTCCCAAGTGTCCACCTGAGTATGCGCATGCAGTCTTTCAAGTGTCCAACCAATGAGTGTAAAACTTAATATGGGTCTCCCATTAAGCCGCTGGCGGCGCCCCTTGGAGCCGCCCCCTGGTGCCGCGGGGGGATATAACCTGCAGTGTTACTGATTCTGGATCAGGGATAATGTCCTTACGGAACGTACAGCACACGATCGGTCATTTAGTGAACGGAAATAGGGACAAATGACGTATGACACGCTTCTTTGTCGAGAGCACGTACAGTACAGTCGCCATGAAAACCGAAGAGACGGCGTTAGTGAACGCCCGGTTACCTCGGACATTTCGCCCTTCTAACCACGATCTAACGCGCGATAACGCGGTACTTCACATGGTTGACTAATGAGCCGTATCACAGGACAATTTACCGCCAGGAATAACCACATGTGGCTCCGCGGAACTGAATGTAGTACCGCTTGTAAGTTATAGAGGGCATTTTGACTGTTAGAATTATGTTTGTGTTTGCCGTTATGTATTTTAACATCTTTTTATTTTCTCTTGCAGTGAAAGTGGAAGTGAGAGCTTATGCGACCTCTGGAAAGCGTGTGGCTGATCATTTCCTCAGTTTAAAAAGCCTAGCATGAACAAGAAAAAAAATATTATGATAAATTCGACAGTGTAATATAAGCAATTGTATTCTTGAAGGAAATTTTTTTGGTATTTTAAATATATGTCTTTTTATTGCAGAAACTGTGATTCTGAGAGTTTGTGGGTAAACCTTCAGCGAAGTGTGCCGCAATTGATTTATTGGTTTTGAAAAGCCAACCGCAATATAAATAAACAAATTGTGATTATAGATGACGTGTTTTAATATAACTCTGATATAGGTTTGGGTGACAATGAGTAATAAATAGAGATGACACAAACTGAGCTATACTGAATCAGTGCCAGGTGTATTTAATCCGCTTATAATCCCCTGAATTCAGTTTACGAAAAAGCCATTCAGTTTTAAGTGACATTTAGTTATTGTCCTTTAGAGATAAGATATTGAGCAGATCTTTTTTTTAATTCCGTTTTCCTTATTGATTGATATATATAGTAAGCTTACTAAAAATAACCTGTGTAAGGTTCCGCAAATAGTTTATTTTGCTTGTTTTTTAGTGCATTCAAGAGTCATTATGGTCGAACTAAATTCATATTGTACTCAATTCTTTTCTAGTTGCAAGCTTTGCGAACATTATATTTGAACATCTGAATGATTATGACAAATCATTAAAACAAATACAGACGATGCAAAATGTTTTGTTATGAAAAATTGGTTAAAAATTGCCTATTAGCATCTTAAAACGAAACAGTATATAAATCGAAAAACATTCAAGTTCTTTCTGTAAATGAATTTTACTGAGACGGGGTGAGAGTAATCTTCGATATAGGAATGGATATAAGCTACTAAATTACAGGTTTGTAACAGGAAAAATAATATATTTCGGCACATGAGTGCAAAATAATTGTACATAAAAGCACACATTGTCTCCGAACACAAAATATTGCAGAAATGATACCTGACAAACAAAATCCTCACCAAAAAATAGCATGATATTTAATAATCCAATTGTGTATTATACTGCAATAAAGTTTTAAATAGTAGCACAGGTTGAGCAAACTGTATCGTCTAATATAAAAAGGTTTGCAAAATGATTACCGGCAACATCATCCCTGCCAAAGCAAATCAATATCTTACGTAGGCTAACGCAGTGCTGCCAACTCTCCTGTATTTTCTGGGGGTTTTAGTGGCATATTCATGTTCCCGTGCCGTAGTAAGTAATTATTCAACCAATGCGTATTTAAAAGATTCTCACGCGGAATTGAAGTCCTGGCGCATGGAGGTTTATTAGCTTCACGTGTGTTACGGTGGATTTCACCACAAGTAGAAACTGATTATGACTCCTGCCTTCTTGCGGTTTTCTTTTTCTCAGGGGTTAGAAGCAAAGCATGTGTTTAATGATTGTTTAAATTGTTTAAATAATACAAGACCATGTGAAACATCTTTAATTGCTTCCATCCCCTGAGTAAAGAAAAGAGTGAGAAGTAATCGGTTTCCATAATACTAGTGGTGAAATCCACCTCAACGCATGTGAATCTGATAAACCTCCTCGCACAAGGACCTCAATTCTGTGGGCAGACCTCCTTAATACGCGTTAATTGAATAATTGCTGAGTATGCCACAGGAACGTGAATATGCCACTAAAACTCCCGGAAAATTCGAGAGAGTTGGCAGCACTGGTAACGTTACTCTTGCATTCATATATGGAAATAAACCGCCGAAAAGCTGTGCCATTATCTACATGTACGGACTACAGTCAACACGACCGCCCCAACCGCCCTCGTGGCTCAGTTATGATTAAACAAACACCCGGCTAACAGGCTATCGCCCAGCTACCGCATGCGCGGTAGGCGGTGGGAGGTCTTCTTTTGTCTTCGTGCGCGTCAAGACACCTGTCCTACCGCACAGCTAACGACGAGATTTCCCGGTCCTACCGACAGCCTAACGCCCCCCTACTGCGGGATTAGCAACTTTTTCTTTGGTTTTAACAGCGACTGTACTGTACGGTGTTGAAAAGCACAAAAAGGAGATTAACAAAGAAAGATTACAACCACCGCTGTGGTATCAATTATCTCTGATTGCGAGTTCAGGGTTTGTTCAGCCGGCTCATTCAAATATAGCCTTTATGTTGAACTTGCTTCGTAGTATAGGCTAACTCACAGGAGATACGAGTGACAAACGCCTGGCCAGCCAGCCAGCTTGTCGTCGGCCAACCAATCGTTGAAGTTCTTGCCCGCCGGCCGACCAATCGCTGAAGTCAGTCGTCGGCCAACCAATCGTTGAAGTTCTTCCCCGCCGGCCGACCAATCGGGGAACTTCATCCCCGCCGGCCAGCCAATCGTTAAACTTGATCACTCAGTCAGTCAATCACTCAGGTACTCAGCAACATTCGCGTTTATAGGGGCCTGGCCGCTATTCGCAGACCAGCCCAAAAATTAGAAACAATGCAGGCTAGGGCAAAGGTTTTGAATTTGCTGGACAAAAACAGGTTGTGGGCAATAGTGGTTTGGACCGTATCTTGTTTAGATTAGATTCAATACATTTTAATTAGTTTTTTTTTTTTTTTTTGCACTCAAACGTTCTGGAACAATAATGAATCAAAACACTGGCAACGCGAGTTCCCAGTTCCTGATGGCATCGTGGATAATTCTTACTCTATGCATCCCCATGGAACTATGATGTACAAAAGTAAAATAAGTCCTTATTTTAAGAAAGGCACCATTTCATTATGGAGGAGCAGAAGAGCTCCAGATGCATACCCCCTGTAATTGCAACATTGTACAGAAAACAGAGCATTTTGCTCCGCATCACTCTCTCTTTTTTCTCTCTCTGACACGTTTACTGAGTGGAATGAATGCTGTCCGCCATAATAAAAAATTAGAAGTGTGTTCATTCTGTGCTGTAAACAAGAGTTGTCTGAGGTTAGAATGCTTTTGATTTGATGCATTAGCCAAACAAACCCTGCAAAGGTCTGAGACATTTCTGTTGTTTGAAAGGTCTCTCATGTCCTGTAAAAAGCTGAAATTATTTGCAGTGTTAGAGCTGAAGGAAGGAAGGAAGAAAGGAAGGAAACAACCGCTGCTGCTCGTCTTCCGCCCTCCAGAGTACTTGTAAGGAAGCTGCCAGTTAAAGCATTCATTGGCATTTACATTAAGCCCACAGAAAGAATGTAAACAAAATTACACCTCCACAAATTCCTGGGGGCTTTTGCACGAAAGAAAAATTCAGAAGTTGAGGATGACTGAGAAAGCGAGGCTGGACTTATTCTACTCAGTGCAACTTGGCTTAACCCGTTGCACGTTTGCCAAGCTGGGCTGAGGAGGAGCGGTTATGTCAAGCCAGGTGCAATTAATTTGGATAAGTGGGCATTCACGGCTTTCTTAAATAGACCACATGGTCGATCACAGATTTATTGGTGCAGAAGGGGACGGGACGCATGCGGCATACTTTTACCCAAGGAGCAAGAGCTTATAATGCAAACATAAGAGGAAGTTAAACATATTATATGTAAAAAAGTCAAAAACGGCCTCTATAATTAAACGAAGAGAGAAAGCCTGGCAGGCAATTTCGGACTGACAGAATAAGTGAGTAGTCCAAAAATATGCATTTACTAACCACTGCTCTCCTGAAACCGTACAATTCAAAGCATTACTTGTGATTTGCACAAGCAGTCGTGCACTTTGCCTTTAAAGTGACCAGTGGAAGTAGATATTACTCAAGAAATCTATCATGAAGACTAACTACAAACATCAACAATGCAAAAAAAAAATACATATAGTACAACTATATGTTCAAATCATAATCTCTCTCTCATAGTGTGTGGGTGTATATAATAGGGTACACAGATACAGAACAACCATGACTGAACAGAAGCAGACCTAGCAACAAGTCAAGGTCAAGTACAAGAACAATTTGCAGGCTCGTAAGTGCCTTGATTGCTGATAACGATGTACAATAGAGGGATATAAATTGCTTAGAAGCTGCCTGCTCACATATTTTGTTGCCTGTTTTGATTTTTAGCTGTTAAGAAAATGGCTCATTTGTCTGGCATGGGGGATGGCCAACCACCCTAGGATTTCACTTGAGCAGAGGAACTGGCCCTTGACGTTAACCCTATTCAGGACCTTCGAAAAAACCTACATTAACGGTCTTTTGGGGTCCAATGGACCCAAAGGTAACTTTCATTATTTTAGCTTAAAATAAACACTTTATACAGCTTAGAGTACCTGTTTATTTTCAGAGGAGAGTTTATTACTGCATAAAATACAGAGTTTAACTGTATATTAGCTAAAATATAATATCAGATTTCTAATGCCACATACAGTGGCTAACTAAAAATTCAACAAATGGCAATATAGCCAGAAATTACAATTTCTTTGAAAATTTGTAGCTCAACTACTAAGAACTACTGCATAGCATGCTAATAAATGCCAGTGTAGTACTGCCTTCCATAATGTCTTCATTTCTCAGCAGCAAATATGATATAATATCTCTGGGGTCCATTGGACCTCGCAAGTTCTACATTACAACAGCTTCTGCCAAAGTGTCCCAGCACTAAAACTTAATCTCAGAAATTACTTTAGAGTTTACTCTCACTCTCTCGACAGTTCCGAGGCACTGATCACACAAAACACTATCTGTGCAATGCTCCTAACACACATGGTTTCCACAATCAATGCAACAGGTTCTTGTCTTCTGGTCTTGTTCATGTTGGCACAGAAAGCATCCTCTTGTTGCAGCTGGCTGCATGTTTTGTGCTCTTTCTCTCAGATGAAAGTATCCAAGAGTGATCAGAGCACCCCTGGTATACTTGCGAAGGGACAGTGGTCCCTGCGCTATACTGTTCTAATTCAGCACTGCTCTGACCATATAACTTTGTATGTAACACGTGTAATTAGAAGTTATAAGCTATCAAAAGGGGGCTATATACTGTTAAAACATGGGCTACATGGTTACACATGGCCTTGGACAAGAAATAAATATTTTTTATGTCTGATAATTATCCAACTTACTTGGGATAAAGTCCTCCCAATCTCAACAAATGATCCTGCTGCTGCAACAGTATTCTAGCCAGGAAGTATCCAGAACTTTTCAGGGGAATATAAATGGCACAGTGGCTTCTGCTTTGCTTAGAAGAATGTGATATCTTTTGTATCACCAGAGTATTATTGTCAATTTACTCAAAAAGTGCATGGCCTAGCAATGCAATTCTTTTCTGTATTTTGTGTGACTAAACCATGGAGGATTGCTTCATGAAAGACGAATATCGTCATAGAAGATTTGAGAAGAAATTGGGATGAAATTTGGTACCGTACTGCTATACGTGGTAATCCATGTTACTAATGACACCCGGTTGCTTGGGCACACGCAGTCGCAGCATACGTATTCGCAATATTAATATTCGATATTAATATTCTAAACCCCCTTCTCAATAATAAAGCCCCTTAAAATATATTGGCACCTCCTTTTTAAAATTGTTCCTGATTTAAAACCCCTGAGGTGCATCCTGCAATGCGCTACGATGTTACAATATTATTAGTCTGAAAGCTGATCGGTGAGGGGAGAGGGTACAATCGTACTGTGGCATGGTACCGATTGTGTCTTCATTGACTGGTTCATGAATACAGCCCATTTTAACAATTTATGCACTTTATTACTTCAAATTGTACAAGAATTCATTGTAGGTCAAATGGTCGATTCAGTGTCTCCGCTCTGACATCCTCCATCTTAAGCAATGCCACGTCCAGCACCTCAATGTCCAAGCAAACACGTTGGAAGCTGGGATTGTTCGTAATACAGCTAGGTGCTCCCTTGGGCACTCGAGGGAACAGGGTAATTTCGGTGACAAGTACACTGTTACGAACTGGCACCTTATTTGCCAATTAATTTAACTGGCACCTTTTTTTCAAGTTATTTAAACTGTAATTTTGCAATCAGTTTGTAGCATAGGTTCCGCTTATATTAACTGTAAACCACAGTTAAATGCGGGCAGGACTCTACTTACAGTTGAAATAACAAGGAGACAATGCGATAATTTAATTGTGAAATTCAGTCACTGTATAACAGTGTACGTACACCTGTTTTTGCAGCGCGGTCACTACAACTTGCTATATGAAAAAACAGACAGCTGTCCAATCGGAAAACGTAAACGGACGAAACCACGTACTTGTCACCAAAATTACCTTCATTCGCAGGTCACAAGTTGTCCACGAGAGCGTTTTGGAGTTGCTGGATTACGTATTTAATGAGTTTTGAAGGAGGGAGGGACCTGTACCGTTCACTTTCGTTATGTTTGCTGAGCAGCTCGCGTCTTTCCCCCCCGCATCTCAAAACAACGGGCACGGATAACTAAAGGTAATGTACCTACTCATGTAACTATAGGGATTATGGCAATAGGCCAATTTGCCAAAATGTTGAAATATCCCTTTAAAGTGCAAGAATTATGGCAGATGTGCAAGGATTTGAACGTAAACCGCGTGGGAATGAAAAAAAGCTGAGGTGACTGAAGTAATTGTTGATGAACAGAGCCTCACAAAAGAAAATACAGGCCGCACGACCAAAGTAATATGAGGAAAACCAAAAAAATTACAAAAATACAGTAAAGATTGATTACTGGCAGTAGTAATAGTATTTCAGATTTTGTAAATTAATTAGTGTTGATAGCTTTTCTGCGCAATAGTTAGGGTTCAGAATTTTCTTATGACCTGTAAATTGTGCAACAGCTAGCATAGAATGAATTGAAGTAATAAAACAACAAAAACACTTTAGAACACATGCTTCATTGAAGGTGGGGTCAGCGGTCTGGGGAGACATTTCAATCCACAACACCCAACAAAAACACCCTTCCCCCCAGTGCTCCATCTAAAGCCACACCACCCAAATTCTGAAATGCAGAGTAGCTTCTCCTTATCTCATTGGCAGAGCAGGCAGCAGGGTAACCCAGGTTTCTCAGTTAAGGGCTTTGTAAGATAGGTAGCGGAACCTATCAGTGCCATGAATGTGAATGAATAAACGCACGATGTGACATTAACCAATGTACTGCTCTATTATTATTTTTTTATTGGACCAAATTTTGCCTAGCTGAAGTTGTGACAAGTTTCATAACATAGACTAATGTTAGTAAGTCACTTCTAATTTCACATGTAGTTTGTTTTCAGGAAAAAATATTTCCAACATTCTTATCATACACAGCTAACACAGGTATGATCCTAAATGTGTAGTGCAAGTGCTCATCTCACTCATGTTATCAATATGAGATAGATTCTACAGTACATTGTTTGTTATAACCCATAGAAGTGGCTGGCAGTCAAGAAAAACAAATGAGTTGTTGGCTTGCTATAACTTGCAAGCAAAGTCCCAATACTTACTACCACACTGTGTTTATGCACTAAAAGAGAAAAAAATACCATGTTACAGAAACCAATTCTGAAGTACAGACCCTCTGGCTGGGTAACAACATGGCACCTATGGAGCAGTTGGCCGAATTCTCAATATATATGGCCCTGAGAGACGAGTGGCTAATAAAGGACTATTGCGGGGGTTATACAGGAGCATAGCAATGTAAATCTGGCCAATCAGCATCTTTGAAAATACAACCCCAATTCCAAATAAGTTGGGATGCTGTGTAAATTGTAAATAAAAACAGAATGCAATGATTTGCAAATCTCAGTGGCTCACATTTTACTCATAACAGAACATAAAAGATCAGACGTTGAAAGTGAGACATTTTACCATTTCATGAGAAACATTAGCTCATTTCAAATCTGATGGCTGCAACACATCTCAAAAAAGTTGGGAGAGGGGCAAAAAAAGGCTGTAAAAGTAAGTGGTACAAATAAAAAACAGCTGGAGGAGCATTTTGCAACTAATTAGGTTAATTGGCAATAGGTCAGTAACATGACTGGGTATAAAAAGAGCATTTTAGAGAGGCAGAGTCTCTCAGAAGTAAAGATGGACAGAGATTCACCAATCTGCAAAAAACTGCATCTGAGAATTGCAGAACAGAAAATTTTCAGAAAAATGTTCCTCAATGTAAAATTGTAAGGACTTTGAGTCTCCAGTACATAATATCATCAAAAGATTCAGAGAATCTGGAGAAAACTCTGTGAGCTTGGATGCTTGTGATTTTCTAGCCCTCAGGCACCACTGCATTAAAAACAGGCATGATTCTGCACTGGAATACACAGCACATCCAGATACAGATTAATCCTCGCAACTGACCAAATTAACAGATGGTATGGAAACCTAAATGGGAACGGGTTTGGAGATGTTATGCGTTTTAAGGCGAGGTGAGAGCAACGTGATCATCCCTCCGATGGCGACTCTGGAGTTGAAGGGGTTAAGTTGATTCAACAGTACTTCAGTTTTGCTGCTGCTGAAGTTCTTCTTAAAACCCTTTTTTCAGTGGCATCTTCTCCAGTTGTTGTGCCAAAGTTGGCTATTTGCACACGGCACAATACCTGCCCTTATATGGTGTTTAGTGGGTATTACCTATGCTAATTACAAACAATCGGCCACGTGCCTCCAATTTGCGATCAAACAGGATTCATCATTCAGCACACATGGGTACGAGCGGATTTGGATGGTATGAATGTTTGGTGCATCTGGAGTTGACTTCTCTTATTTTGATCTCTCAACAAAAAAGTGAAGAGAAAATATACGAGAATTTTAAGAGAGTCTTGCTGCATGAGGCTCAATGTCACATATGTCACTTCATCGGCTTGACACCGTTACTGAACCTCATCAAGAATGCAAGAATAACTTAAGTGAAAGTAGGAGTTTTATATTACGGTTATGTTATGCAGCTGTGGTAAATATCACCCCTGTCCTGTGGAAATTGCCCTATGTTTAATTGCTTCTATGTTCAAGCCCATTATATTCTATACAGTGTCTGGTTGACGGTGTGTATCATTGTGCTTGATGGTCTGCTACTAATCTTAAGCCTTCCTGTTGATGTGCACGTTCACGGCTCTGTTCCCTCTGAGGGGAGGGACTAGCAGTGGCCAATGACTCACAGTGGAGTAGCTGTTTACACTCAGGCAAGAATTTGGGACACAGGACTTGGATTCATTCCTCAGGGCCTAATGTCCTGCGGCACTTGTGATATGTTAGGTATGTAGCAGTGACTTGTAATGGAGGAGACACCTACAAGGTGCTTATTTTGTACTGAAAATTGAAATGGCAAGGTGAGGGGTAGGTATGGTGTTAGCAAGGGTTTTGGCAGAACCAGAACAATTTAATGGAAATTTTTTAAGTTTTTACCCCCATCTCCACCATTGAAAAGTACTACACATAACAAGCCTTATGACACTCAAAACAATCCCACTATGTTTGCTTAAATGCCAATAAGGGAGTCGTGCTTAGTTTCTGACATTTTTTTCGTCTCTCAGGTTACTCAGTGACATGGCGCTACAACTTGTATTTTAATGTACATGGTATGAAGACAAGAGGCCCAGTTTTTCCTAGCATTTGTGATATTTGCTAGGACCATTGCAATCTCATTCGTAATCTGTCAATGTGAGTGGTTCTTCTCAGTATATTCAAGCGCATGCACCAATATACATGAGCTGAGCGTTAGCCCTTAGTGGGCCTGTTATCAGGAGCAGTGATCTGTCAAAGGCTGGCTGAGGTTCAGTATGAGTACTGCCATCCTATGTTGGGGCTCTGGCGTGCACAAGAAGAGAATGCACATTTAGCTTACCTGACTTTGGTGACTTTTGTTTATGCGCTCGCCATTATTTTGTGGAGATTCATAAAGAATTTTATTAACCTGTTCCACTCTGGGCTTATCATTGGGGGAACTACAGCCTTGCTCACACCTCGCCTTAAAGGGCATTAATTTTCCAAACTTGTTCCTATTTACGTTTCCTAATTAGCAACAAAGTGTTCACTCATTCATTTAAGGCTGAATTAGCAGAACTACTGTCAATTTCCCCTTGGCTTGCATTATTGTTCATTGAGGCATTTTCCCATCCACATTAATGGAGACATGAAATGCCAATGTCTTTCAAAGCTTCTGAATTCCTGTAGCTCGCAAAACGATATACAACCCCAATTCCGAAATAGTTGGGACAAAGTGTAAATTGTGGATAAAATCAAAACGCAATGACTTTCAAATCACACCAGCCAGTATTTTATTCACAATAGAACAGAGATAACATAGCAAATGTTGAAACTGAGAAATTTTACAATTTTATCCACAAAATGAGCTCATTTCAAATTTGATGGCTGCTACAGGTCTCAAAAAAGTTGGGACAGGGGCCTGTTTACCATGGTGCAGCATCCTCTCTTCTTTTTAACACAGAGTGGAGGCGTCTGGGCATTGAGGAGACAAGTTTCTTGAGTTTAGCCATTGGAATTTGATCCCACTCTTGGTTAATACAGACTTCCAGCTGCTGGAGAGTTTTGGGTCTCCTTTGACGGACTTTTCATTTAATTATGCGCCAAATGTTCTCAATCGGTGAAAGATCAGGACTGCAGGCAGGCCAGTTCAGCACACTCTTCTATGAAGCCATGCTGTTGTAATAGCTGCAGTATGTGGTTTTGCATTGTCCGGCTGAAATACACAATGCCTTCCCTGGAATAGATGTCGTCTGGAGGGGAGCATATGTTGCTCTAAAACCTTTATATACCTTTCAGCATTCATGGTGCTTTTTAAAACATGCAAGTGTCCCACACCATATGTACTACTGCATCCCCATACTATCAGAGATGCTGACTTTTGAACTGATTCCTGATAACAGGAGGGGTGGTCTTTCTCCTCTTTAGCCCGGAGGACACGACCCCCATGATTTCCGGCAAGAATGTCAAATTTGGACTCGTCTGACCACAGCACACTTTGCCACTTTGTTACAATCCATTTTAAATGAGCCTTGGCCCAAAGAACACGGCGGCGCGTCTGGATCATGCTTAACAATGGCTTCCTTTTTGCAATATAGAGTTTTAGGTGGCATCTGTGGATAGCACGGCGGACTGTGTTTATAGACAGTGGTTTCTTGAAGTATTCCTGGACCCATTTAGTAATGTCAATTATAGATTCATGCCGGTGAGTGATGCAGTGGCGTCTGAGGGCCCGAAGATCACGGGCATCCAGTAAAGGTCATCGTCCTTGTCCCTTACGCACAGAGATTTTTCCAGTTTCTCTGAATCTTTTGATGATGTTATGCACTGTCGATGGTGAGACCTTCAAAGCCTTCACAATTTGACGTAGTGCAACATTGTTTTAAAGTATTCCACAATTTTTTGACGCAGAAGCCTTCACAGGTTGGAGAGCCTCTGGCCATCTTTACTTCTGAGAGACTCAGCCTCTCTTAGACCTCCCTATTATAGCCAATCATGTTACGCGACTGATACCAGTTAACTTAATTACTTGCTAAATGTTCTTTCAGCTGATTCTCTTATATGTTCATTTCTTTTTCAGCCCTTTTTTTGCCTGCGTCCCAACTTTTTTGAGACCTGTTGCAGCCAGAAAATTTGAAATAAGCTCATTTTTTGGATAAAAATGTAAAATGTCTCAGTTTCAACATTTGACATGTTATCTGTGTTGTTGTAAATAACATATTGGCTCATGTGATCTGAAAGTCATTGCATTTTGATTTTATTCACAATTTAAACTTTGTCCCAACTATTTCGGAATTGGGGTTGTATTACGTTTGGTGTGATACGCCAAAGAAAATGTTTTAAAAGATGCAGTTTTGCCAACTCAGGTCCACGTTTGCATATGTAAAAATAAAATTGTCTTCAATCAGTGACATTACCATAATGAGGGATAGCCAACATGGTTTCCGTAAGGGAAGGTCATGCCTGACAAACCTTCTGGAATTTTTTGAAGAAGCCTCCAAGACTTATGACCAGAGCGGGGCTTATGACATCATGTACTTGGATTTGCAGAAAGCATTTGATACAGTACTGCATAAGAGACTAATTTTTAAAATGAGCTCCATTGGAGTTACAGGAGGTATTCTGGAGTGGATTCAAAACTGGTTACAGGACAGAACACAAAGAGTGGTGGTCAATGGTATCTCATCTGAGCTAGGTATGGTGGGGAGTGGCGTCCCCCAGGGATCGGTGTTGGGACCCCTGCTGTTCCTCATCTACATTAATGACCTTGATAGGAATATTGAGAGCAGATTAGTTAAATTTGCAGATGATGCTAAATTGGGGGGTTTGGCAAATAGTTTAGAGTCCACTAAAGTGATTCAGGATGATTTGGATAGAATCCAGAATTGGGCAGAAATGTGGCAAATGAAATTTAATGTAGCGAAATGTAAAGTTGTACATGTAGGTAATAAAAACATTAGACGGGATTACTTCATGGGAGGTTTAAAACTGGAATGTGCTCCACAAGAGAAAGATCTGGGAGTGATTGTTGACCAAACTCTCACAGGCTCTAGCCATTGTGCCGTAGCAGTTAAAAAAGCCAATCGGATGCTGGGATACATTGCCAAAAGTATTGAGTACAAATCTAAGGAGGTGATGCTTCTTTTGTACAACACATTCGTCAGACCACATCTGGAGTATTGTGTACAGTTCTGGGGACCATACTTTAAGAAAGATATAGAGGATCTAGAGAAAGTTCAGAGAAGAGCCACTAAGCTAATTCCAGGTATAAAAGACGAAAGCTTTGAGAAGAGGCTGAAGATCCTTAATCTCTTTAGTCTTAGGAAAAGGAGACTAAGGGGTGATTTGATTGAGGTCTTTAAATATGTTAAAGGGATTAACAAAGTGAATTATGCAGGATTCCTTCGACCAAGTGTTGTTAGTAGAACTCGGGGTCACAAATGGAAGTTGACCAAAGGTAAATTTAGCATTGATATTCGGAAATATTTCTTCACCCAAAGAGTAATTTCGATGTGGAATAGCTTGCCTGACCATATTGTTGAGGCAGAGACCTTGGGGGTTTTCAAGAGCAAGCTTGACTTAAAGCTAGATACCATTGAGTCATTGAGTATCTGAAGGGATATATTCATAATAGTATAAAGAAACTGGCAAGCCTAGTTGGGCTTAACGGCCTGTTCTCGCCATTCATGTTATGTTATGTTATTACCCACCCAACCACAGCCTCCAGATTAGTTCATTCCCTCACGTACAGAAATTCAACTTAATGGTGACTTGGATCATAAGTATGACAACACTTCCTCCTCTCACAACACTTGGGAGTGTTTTGGAAGCATTAAAGCCTCATCTTTTAGAACCATTTTGAAAAAAGCAATCACAGCATTGTAATAACTTTTTACAAGCTGTTGAGGGTGGTATCTTTTACTACACCTGGTTTAGGGACTTGGAGGGGAGGAGGGATTTGGTGATCTGTTAACATCTGCTAAAATCACAGATGCATATAGCCACTGGGTTTGCATGTTAGATATACACCACAATTATTTTGTTGGAGGCGATTTGGTGTTATATAAACTCAAAAACTAATGATATCAATGTTTTGTGGGAAATATGGTCAAACCCTTTCACTGCTAGTGGTGATTTTGTCAACATTTCTGAAACATCAAAACCTTTGAAAATACTGGATGCCCGTGATCTTTGGGCCCTCAGATGCCACTGCATCACTCACCGGCATGATTCTGTCATTGATATTACTAAATGAGCCCAGAAATACTTCAAGAAACCACTATCTGTAAACACAATTCACCTTGCCATCCACAGATGCCATCTAAAACTCTATCATGCAAAAAGGAAGCCATTGTTGAGCATGATCCAGCAGCGCCGCCCTGTTCTGTGGGCCAGGGCTCATTTAAAACAGACTGTAGCAAAGTGGCAAAGTATCCTGTGGTTAGACGAGTCCAAATTTGACATTCTTGTTGGAAATCATGGGCGTCATGTCCTCCGGGCTAAGGAGGAGAAAGACCACCCCTCCTGTTATCAGCGTTCAGTTCAAAAGCCAGCATCTCTGATGGTATGGGGATGCATTAGTGCATATGGTGTGGGACACTTGCATGTTTTAAAAAGCACCATGAATGCTGAAAGGCATATAAAGGTTTTAGAGCAACATATGCTCCCCTCGAGATGACATCTATTCCAGGGAAGGCCTTGTGTATTTCAGCAGGACAATGCATAACCACATACTGCAGCTATTACAACAGCATGGCTTCATAGTAGAAGAGTCCTTAATAATAATAATAATAATGCATCAGTTTTATATAGTGCTTTTCTGGACACTTAAAGACGCCTCACAGTGGATACATTATTCATTCACTCACACACTCACGCTCTGATGGTGGTAAACTACGTTTTTGTAGCCACAGCTGCCCTGGGGCAGACTGACGGAAGCGTGGCTGCCAGTATGCACCTACGGCCCCTCCGACCACCACCAAACATTTGCACACAGCCATACACCAATGTGAGTGACACTGGAGGCAAGGTGGGTAAAGTGTCTTGCCCAAGGACACAACGACACATAACTCAGACAGTGCGGGATTTGAACCGCCAACCCTTCGGTTATTGGACAACCCGCTCTACCTCCTGAGCATCTCCAGCAGCTGGAAGTAAGTCAGTAAGTACATTTTATTTATATGGCGCTTTTCACAGATAAAAATCACAAAGTGCTTTACAAGGCTATACACATAAAACACAAGGAGAGTACAACACAAGGCATAAAACAGAATAGAAAATGAAAAGTAAAATGAAAATCAGTCAATCAAGCCCTCGTCTAATTAAAAGCCTGTTTAAAAAGGAGAGTCTTTAGCTGCTTCTTCAAAGGAAGCCTGTATTAAACAAGAGTGGGATCAAATTCCAATGGCTAAACTCAAGAAACGTGTCTCCTCAATGCCCGGACGCCTCCACTCTGTGTTAAAAAGAAGAGGGGATGCTACACCATGGTAAACAGGCCCCTGTCCCAACTTTTTTGAGACCTGTAGCCGCCATCAAATTTAAATGAGCTCATTTTGTGGATAAAATTGTAAAATTTCTCAGTTTCAACATTTGCTATATTATCTCTGTTCTATTGTGAATAAAATACTGGCTGGTGTGATTTGCTTTTTGATTTTATTCACAATTTACACTTTGTCCCAACTATTTCGGAATTGGGGTTGTAGTTTATAATACCTTGGTTGATTCAAATATAAAGTAAACGGCGTTTTATTCCGCGTCGTCTGCTCTTCAGGTATCGTCATTTGTGTTGACAGAACACGGGACATGAAGTTTGACCGCTTTCAATGACAGTGCACGGACATTTCTTGACATTTTACGTTTGTCAAGTGTAATTTCCCTGTCATTACTTAGATATTTGTGATTGTTGTAGAAAATATAATAATGCAAGAGGCATCAAACCACTCTAAAAGTGCATATGGGGGTTTTCTCTCTCGATCTGATCCTGCGTCATGTCCATCGGGACTGTGGTGACCTAAATTTAGCATTGTTTTGGCAGCTGAAATTTTACTGCCTACGGACATGATTGTTGACATTAATTGAGCCCCTCAGAACAATAAGGGTCTAACTCCATTTTTTATCATTTTTAGAAAACAGCTTCCAAAGTTTCGACATTGTCAAATTCAGCATGCCAGTAACTATTTAGACCTGTCTTGAAGTGACATCCTTTGAATCTTCGCTTTCATGGTCAGAAAGTATTTTGTTGTCAATGTTGACGATTTTTGTTAGTTTTTAAGCGAAACATGCAAAAATAAGAATTTTGGAGTTAGACCACTCTTGCACTACTATCTATATTTCAGAGGTGGAACTAACAATCTTCAGGCCCATTATTGCATGAATAGATTTTACCTTTAGCATGAAAATATGGGTCTAACTCGGAAAACTAGAAAATCGGAGTTAGACCACTATTGTTCTGAGGGGGGGCAATTGCTTGGGTCCACTCGTCATGTCTGTTAATTTGTGATTTTTTTTTTTTTTTGTCATCAGAGTTTTTTGCTGTGTGAAATGATGAAAGGATGAGATAATAAGAGAAAATGGACCAAGCTGTTTGAGTCTGGTTGCGTGCCTGTAGACATGATAGAGTTACCACGATTGTTAATTAAATTTAAATGTGTTACCAATTTGGATATGATGTTGGACAGTTTGAAAAGTGACTTGATCCATGTCTAACGCCATGTCCATGCTTTTGACTTAATTTAAGTCTGAATATCAAGCATTGTCAAGTTTTTATTGGGGATTTATTGCACACTGCCGATTTCCATCACTGGTCTGTGGCCGTTCAAAGAAGACATGGTCAGACCCATGCACTTGAAGAACATGTCGCAGCTTTGCCCAGTATTTATATATGGACATGACGTTGGACATCTGGAATCCACTGTCAATTGTCAGAACCGTTAACAGTTTAGAATCTCAACACCTTGCATAATTCAATTCTTGAATTATTCTTTTTATACTTAAAAATGGTTTCATAAAAACAAAACAAAAAAAAATTGCATCCTTGTGGCCAGTATCTTTGCTCATGGCAGAATTTGTAAGGAATATGTTGCAGACAATGTCCATAACATTTAATTGTGAAGGTTTCAATAGCATAATCATTACTATTTTGAAGAGAAAAAGGTACTGTGGTGGTTGACACACAAGCAAGGGAAACTAATTATTGTCTTATTATTAGGGGTGTAATGGCACGTATTCGTATTGAAAATTTTTGGTACAGGGCGTTCGGTTCGGTACTGGACGTTGGGTTCGGTACAGAGGTGTGCAACACGTGTGAGTCACCACACGAGCATAATAAGTGGCGGAACATAAGTTTCATTTTCATTTATCCATATCCACCTGCAGCAACACGTGCGAAACAGTGGAGGGCAGCAGTACGCCAGGGAAGCATTTATAAGTTTGTTTATTTGAGAATATTCTATTTATTGGAAAACTTATTTTATATATATTTTGTTTATAATGAGAATATTTTATTTATTGGAAACCTATTACCAGCACTCGGCAGCAGTATTCTATTTTTTTTCTTACTTATTTCTATATTTTGTATAATGTTACAATAAAGTTCCTTATAAACAAGTAATTTTATGTTTCGCATTTTGTCCCCATACTGTACCAAAAATGAACCAAACCTCAAAACCGAGGTACGTACCGAACCGTGATTTTGTGTTTCGTTACACCCCTACTTATTATCATTTAAACATTCCACTGACAGACTGTACCTCAGTATCCTATTAGTGTGGACATCTCAGGAATGCAGGTCCATTGTCAGAGCCATAAGAATGTATATTGCGATTTCAATATATTAGAAATTAATTATTTAATTTTCAGAATGGATTGGGACTAAGGAAAGATTCTTTCCTGAATTGTGTGTGTCGTTAGTGTGCACAAACTTTGTCTGGCATGCTAGTAGAATTGTATGGAATGTTTATGGACATGATGTGGACTTGGTTTACATTATGTCAGTTGTCCAGCAACCAGGCTTTTTCTGCCTATGGTGTGGTAATTATTTTGATTTTATTTTCATCCCTAGAGCATCCACAGATAGGACTGAGATGTCTGCTAAGCACAGCAGCAAAAGACCAAGCATGAAGAAGAATGAAAAGCATGAATGTTTGAATGAAAAGAATGAATGTTTCTACCAGCACTGGCAGCAGGTATGAAAGTGGGATACAGGAGCTACTGGTCGTGGTCAGCCCTGCTGATGAGCTGCAGTTGAGATGTGTCACTTCAAGATTTGTGTGAATTACTCCTTGCAGTTACATAATAAAGGGGAACCGGCATGTGTTTGTGTTGACATTTTTTTTGTTCAGCTCTTATGAAGGCCAACCAAAAAGAGACAATTTCCAAGAATAGTGCTGATTGAAGGGCCCTGTAGCAGAAGACTCAGAGGCAGGAAATTGGACTCCAAGAATAATGAAGAAGTGTCTACAAGGTAAGAAAAAGGCTGTCATGGAGGGTGTTGGCACTGTCACAGATGACATGCGTGGCTGCTGAGCCTTAAACGGCTTATATTCGACTTAGTGTATCCAACATGATACGTCTTGACATAATTGAGAACAACTGAGTTTTTTTGCAGGATAAATTACATTTTTGCGCATTTCAGGTCGTCAGTGAGAATTGGGGTGCTAACCGAAACCAGTAGAGATGAGCCATCATGCATGTCATGTGACAGTATTCAAGAAAAAAGGGCAGAGAAAAGAGCAAGCTACAGAGTAATGAAGAAGTGTACAAACAGTAAGTATACCTTACGGTGAAGTAGACATGGGTTGAACAAGACAACACTATAAATATTGGCAACAATGAGTATAGTTTCCTCCAGCAGAACCAGCATTGTTATGAACATGAGCCTTCTTTTCAATCTGACACGTATCTGCAGAAAGAGCGGGAATGAAAAAAAAGTACAGGGCTGAAAAGGAATGGACTTCCGATGAAAGAAAGAAAAAAGAGAGTATGATAGAATAAAGTAGGTACCAGCTGTAAGATACTGACATACCTTGCACTTGGAAAATACAGGCATCACAATATTTCAAGATCATGGTTTACGACAATAACGACCGAACAATTGCCTCCCCCACCTGCTGTTAAAGCGACGTTCTCGCGCCGAGAGCTACTGTCATTGCGTTTGGATGTGCACACTCATAAACTGTCATTGGCTGAATGCTGTGCTGTACGACGGCTCTATCAATGAGTCAGAGATCTCTCAACTCATTTGAGTGCCTGGTACTACAGAATGCTAGCCAAGAGCAGTTTCAGGTTCCCTAAGTGAATGGGGAGCAATTTTATGTCCCACAAAATGGCCGCCAGTGTCAACTTTTGATCGGCGCGAGAAATTCGCTTTAAGTGGTTTCTCAGACCTACTGTAATCCTGACCCAAACACCGTAATCTTAACTGTAATCCCTAATCACGACCCCCTAATTCCTAAAGCCTGAAGGAACTATGTAATTTCAGTTCACAGAGATACTGGTAGAGAAAAAAACTGCGTGGCAGCCCTGTGAAAAAAAAGTCGAGACCTGTTCTAACACAGAAGGGGCAAGAGGACAGGAGAGCCTATTGGAGAGAGAAAAAAAGAATCGAGAGCAAGAACGTCTGCACAGAAGAAAGGGAGAACCAAGGAGTATGACCGTAACAGACATCAGCTATCTGTTGTGGTTTTGGTTTTGTATTCATGTTTATGTTCCTGTTCTATGTTCATGATTTTGTCTTTTATTTATTCTTTTTTTTGCTATTGTATTTCTCAGGTTTTAGTTCAGTCCATTTTCAGTTCCATTGCACTTGTCTCCCCTGTCTTGTGATCTAGTTGGTTCAGTCCGTCTCCCCCGGTCTGTGTGCTCACATGCTTCGGGTGATTTCAGTGGTTTCTGGTGTTTCAGATTATTCCTTCAATTCTCGTTTACTTCCTTCGCCTTGCTGTTCTGATTACTAATAAGACTAACATTTGTATTTTGTATCATAGTCTACTAACCCAACTAATCCATGTATATATTACTAACTCACTAACGAGCACTCTAGTTAAATTAGTAAAGTTGCACCGCTACTAATGAGTACTAATTCCCTCTCAGCAATCGCCCTGAGTATTGAGTATTGAGTATTGTTTTCCTTCGACTGTTTCGTCCGACCAAGATTCTTGCCATTGCCCTTTTTTGTATTGTTTTGTCTTTCTGGATTTCGACCTATTTTTGCATGACCACGATTCCTGTGTTGGGATGCCCTGTGTATGACCCTCTGCCTTGTTTATCGACTATGACTTTTTGCCTACCGTCTATATACCTTTGCTCATCTGTTTTACTGGTTCTGACCCCGGCCTGTCTAGTCGACTCTGTTTTTGGATTTCGTTTTGTGGCTTGGCAATTCTTGTGTTTTTTGGTACTGACCCGGAACTCATTAAAGGCATACGTTTTTTGGATTTCCCTCTCTTGCGTGTGGTTCCTGAACGCACCGTCACAGTACGTTCTGACCATGGAACCAGCAAGAGATCCCAAGTTACAATACGGTGGCAAACCAGGCCGTCATGCTGGAATCCCAACAGCAACAGTTGTTAGCTGTCATGCAACACCTTCAGACCATGATGCACCAGATGTCGGACCTGGCTTCCGCGGTGAGAGCTAGCCAGCCCGCACTCGCCACCTGCTCTGCAGCCGGCCCTGCTCTCATTCATGAGCCACGCCTCCCACCTCCGGAGAAGTACGATGGTGAGCCCGGCACGTGTCGTGTTTTTCTAACCCAGTGCAGGCTAATCTTTAGCCTCCAACCAGCTACCTTCCCCACTGAGCAAGCCGGAGTGGCGTACATCATCACCCAGCTCACCGGAAAGGCCAAGCAGTGGGCGACCACTGCCTGGGAAGCTGGCCTGCCTTGCATGCAGCCATCAAAACTACTAGAGGAAGAGATGAGACGCATATTCGACCAATCCAGGCACGGGCACGAGGCTGGCCGAGAGCTCCTGCGCATCCGCCAAGGTAGCCATTCTGTCTCTGATTATGCCATAGATTTTCAGACCCTGGCCACCAACAGCGGTTGGCAGAAGAGGGCTCTATATGATGCCTTTTTGAATGGTTTGGCTGAGAGAATATAGGATGAACTCCTTACCCGCGAGCTGCCTGAAGAGCTGGAGGCTCTTATTGACCTTGCCATTCGTGTGGACGCACGTTTAGAGGAGCGAAGACGGACAAAGCAATCCAGTGCTTCCCCTGACCTCCCCATCTTGACCCAGGTGAGACGGCAGCTCCCTCTCCAAACCTCTGAGGCACCCAAGACGGCACCTGAGGGGGAACCTATGCAGATGGACTGAGCCAGACTGACCAAAGAGGAGCGGGAACGCAGGTTCAGGGAACGGGCCTACTTCTACTGTGGCAAGGCTGGGCACATCGTCTCCCAGTGTCCAGCTAAAGGCCAACGCCGACCCATGAGCAAAGGGCCATTAGTGGGCCTAACTCCTGTGGAAACCTCCTCAATCCTTTTGGTAATTTCCTGTCGCCAGGAGTGGGCGCTGTCAGTATGGCTAAATATGACCATGTGAATGGCTTCAGGGCGGGACTCTTATGATATGCATAAAGTTTGGTGCATGTCGGACAATGGACACTGAAGTCATAAGCATTTAAATTTTCATGGCGAATCGCTTAAAATGGCGGCCCTGCCACGCCCATACCATGACTCCCACTGAAATGAATTTAATAACTTTTGCTCTTCAAGAGGTCAAGACTACACACAGCGATTTTCATGAGAATCACACAAAATCCCTAGGAGCAGTTCGTTAAAGTACGTAACGTGCAAATCGCCAAAATTGGCCGTTCAATTAAAAATGGCCCACTTCCTGTTGACTTTAGCCTATAGTGTCAAGAGACTTTTTTGTAGATGTGGGTGTGATACATATGTCCAGCAACTTTCATCATTGTATGTGGAAGAAGGCCTTGGGGCTGCAGTTTAGAGGGCGCTAGCGAGGCAGTTAACCCTGCCCACTTGCGAAACCGATACAGTTCATAAATTACTATGGAAACTGACCAGTATGTGAAGTTTGGTATGTAATGAACAAGGTTTTACTAAATTTATTAGGGAATTGTTGCTCACACTGAGATGCTCAAAATGGCCACCCTGTCACGCACGCAGGGTTAATCCAAACAATAAGATTTTAATAACATTTGATGTCACAATTCTCGGGAGTGTCCACACCCGTTTTCGTTTAATTCAGATGAAATCTGTAGGAGGAGTTCGCAAAAGTATGACACATGCCGAATTTTGGCCATTTCCTGTCGCAAAGAGGGGGCGCTGTGAGTATGGCTAAATTTGACCAAGTGAATGGCTTCAGGGCAGGAGTCTTATGATATGCATAAAGTTTGGTGGATGTCGGACGATGTACACTGAAGTCATAAGCATTTGAATTTTCATGGCGAATTGCTTAAAATAGCGGCCCTGCCACGCCCACACCATGACTCCCACCGAATTTAATTTAATAACTTTTGCTCTTCAAGGGGTCAAGACTACACACAGCGGTTTTCATGAAAATCCGAAAAAATCCCTAGGAGGAGTTCGCAAAAGAACGCAACATGCAAATCGCCGAAAATGGCTGTTCAATTCAAAATGGCCGACTTCCTGTTTACTTTAGCCTATAGTGTCAATAGACTTTTTTATAGAAGTGGGTGTGATACATATGTCCAGCAACTTTCATCAGTGTACGTGCAGGAAGGCCTTGGGGCTGCAGTTTAGAGGGCGCTAGCGAGGCAGTTGGCCCCGCCCACTTGCAAAACCAATACAATTAGTAATTGTCTATGGAAACTGACCAGCTTGTGAAGTTTGGTATGTAAAGAACAAAGTTTACCTCAAATTATTATGGAATCAATGTTCACGGCGAGATAATGATAATGGCCGCCCCATCACGCCCACAGGGTTAATCCGAACAAGAAGATTTTAATAATTTTTCATGTCACAGGCCTCAAGAGTGTCCACGCCCGTTTTCATGACATTCAGATGAAATCTGTAGGAGGAGTACGCAAAAGTATGACACATGCCCAATTTTTGTCATTTCCTGTCGCCAGGAGGGGGCGCTGTCGGTATGGCTAAATATGACCATGTGAGTGGTTTCAGGGAGGGACTCTTATAATACTCCTGACGTTTGGTGCACGTCGGACAAATATCACTGAAGTTATAAGCATTTGAAATTTCATGGCAAAACGCTTAAAATGGCGGCCCTGCCACGCCCACACCTTGACTCCAACCGAGATGATTTTAATAACTTTTGATCTTCAAGGGGTCAAGAGTAAACACAGTGATTTTCATGAGAATTCGGCAAAACCCCTAGGAGGAGTTCGTTAAATTCCGATGCCTGAAATCGGCAAAAATGGCCTAATTTTTTAATTTTCAACGCTACCTAGCGGTCTTCCTGTGCATTGGACTAAAACATCCCAAAAAGCAAATCCGTTTGTCTTGGCAAGCTCTACATGCCTACCAAATTTCAGCATAATCGGGCAAACCACAGATTTTTCATGAATTTTTTTATTTTTCTAGGGGGCGCTGTGGAGCCATTTTGCCCCGCCCACTAGCGAAACCAATAAAATCATGGAATTTTCACCAGGCCTGATTTTTCAGCCACATTTTCGTTCGAATTGAAACACGTTAAAGCCCCCAAAAAGCCCTGTAAATTTGAAGAATAATAATAATAAGAAGAATAATAATAATAAGAATAATAATACTAATAATAATAAGAATAATAATAATCACTACAGATACAATATGGTCCTCGCACCGTGAGTGCTCAGGCCCGTAATTAAAGCCGCAAGCGGCGTTGTACGGGCCCTCGCACACCGATACACCGCCGAGCATGAGCCACCGCCAATCCCTGCGCTCGGCAACTGGAGGTAAAGTTGCATAGGTCTGACGCAGGAATTGCATGTAAATGTTCTTCAGACCTGTCACTTTTGCCTGTCACGGAAAGATGCTCAAAATGTCCACCCCGTCACACCCACACTGTTTATTGACAACAAGAGATTTTGATAAGTTTTCATGTCACAGGGCTCAAGAGTGTCCAAACCCGTTTTCGTGACATTCAGATGAAATGTGGAGGAGAAGTTCGCAAAAGTATGACACATGCACAATTTTGCTAATTTCCTGTCACCAGGAGGGGGCGCTGTCAGTATGGCTAAATATGACCATGTGAATGGCTTCAGGGTGGGACTCTTATGATATGCATAAAGTTTGGTGCATGTCGGACAATTTACACTGAAGCCATAAGCATTTGAATTTGCATGGCGAATCGCTTAAAATGGCGGCCCTGCCACGCCCACACCATGACTCCCACCGAAATGAGTTTAATAACTTTTGCTCTTCAAGGGGTCAAGAGTACACACAGCGATTTTCATGAGAATCGGACAAAATCCCTAGGAGGAGTTCGTTAAAAGTGCATAGCGTGCAAATCGCCAAAAATGGCCGTTCAATTAAAAATGGCCAACTTCCTGTTGACTTTAGCCTATGGTGTCAAGAAACTTTTTTGTAGACGTGGGTGTGATACATATGTCCAGCAACTTTCATCAGTGTAAGTGCAAGAAGGCCTTGGGGCTGCAGTTTAGAGGGCGCTAGCGAGGCAGTTGGCCCCGCCCACTTGCAAAACCAATACAATTAGTAATTGTCTATGGAAACTGACCAGCTTGTGAAGTTTGGTATGTAAAGAACAAAGTTTACCTCAATTTATTAGGGAATCAATGTTCACGGCGAGATGCTGATAATGGCCGCCCCATTACGCCCACAGGGTTAATCCGAACAAGAAGATTTTAATAACTTTTCATGTCACAGGTCTCAAGAGTGTCCACGCCCGTTTTCATGACATTCAGATGAAATCTGTAGGAGGAGTTCGCAAAAGTATGACACATGCCCAATTTTTGTCATTTCCTGTCGCCAGGAGGGGGCGTTGTCAGTATGGCTGAATATGACCATTTGACTGGTTTCAGGGCGGGACTCTTATAATAATCCTGAGGTTTGGTGCACGTCGGACAATTACCACTGAAGTTATAAGCATTTGAAATTTCATGGCAAAACGCTTAAAATGGCGGCCCTGCCACGCCCACTCCCTGACTCCAACCAAGATGATTTTAATAACTTATGATCTTCTAGGGGTCAAGAGTAAACACAGTGATTTTCGTGAGAATCTGGCAAAACCCCTAGGAGGAGTTCGCTAAATTCCGATGCCTGAAATCGGCAAAAATGGCCTAATTTTTGAATTTTCAACGCCACCTAGCGGTCTTCCTGTGCATTGGACAAAAACGTCCCAAATGACAAATCCATTTGTCTTGGCAAGCTCTACATGCCTACCAAATTTCAGCATAATCGGGCAAACCACAGATTTTTCATGAATTTTTAAATTTTTCTAGGGGGCGCTGTGGAGCCATTTTGCCCCGCCCACTGGTGAAACCAATAAAATCACAGAATTTTTACCAGGCCTGATTTTTCAGCCACATTTTTGTTCGAATTGAAACACGTTAAAGCCCCCAAAAAGCCCTGTTGGAAGAATAATAATAAGAATAATAAGAATAATAATAATCACTAAAGATACAATACGGTCCTCGCACCATGAGTGCTCGGGCCCGTAATTAAAGCCGCAAGCGGCGTTGTACGGGCCCTCGCACACCGATGCACCGCCGTGAACGGCGACCGCTGACCCTTGCGCTCAGTGAGTGGATGTCATGCTGCTCGAGTCTGTCGCAGGAATTGCATGTAGATTTTTATCAGACCCATCACTTTCGCCTGTCACGAAAAGATGCTCAAAATGGCCGCCCTTTCACGCCCACACCGTTAATTAACAACAAGAGATTTTAATAACTTTTCATGTCACAGTGCTCAAGAGTGTCCGTAAATTTTTTCATGACATTCAGATGAATTGTGGAGGAGAAGTTCGTAAAAGTATGACACATGCCCAATTATGGTAATATCCTGTCGCCAGGAGGGGGCGCTGTCAGTATGGCTAAATATGACCATGTTTATGGCCTCAGGGCAAGACTCCCATGATACGTCTGAAGTTTGGTGCAGGTTTGACAATGTCCACTGAAGTTATAAGAATTTGAATTTTTTTGGTGAATTGCTTAAAATGGCGGCCCTGCCACGCCCACACCGTAACTCCCACCGAAATGAATTTAATAACTTTTAATATTCAAGGGGTCAAGACTACACACAGCAATTTTCATGGGAATCAGACAAAATCCCTAAGAGGAGTTCGTTAAAGTACGCAACATGCAAATCGCCAAAAATGGCTGTTCAATTCAAAATGGCCGACTTCCTGTTGACTTTAGCCTATGGTGTCAAGAGACTTTTTTGTTGACGTGGGTGTGATACATATGTCCAGCAACTTTCATCAGTGTACGTGGAAGAAGGCCTTGGGGCAGCAGTTTAGAGTGCGCTAGCGAGGCAGTTGGCCTCGCCCACTTGCAGAACCAATACAATTAGTAACTGTTTATGGAAACTGACCAGCATGTGAAGTTTGGTATGTAAAGAACAAAGTTTACCTAAATTTATTAGGGAATCAATGTTCACGGCGAGATGCTCAAAATGGCCGCCTCATCACGCCCACAGGGTTAATCCGAACAAGAAGATTTTAATAACTTTTCATGGTACAGGTCTCAAAAGTGTCCACGCCCGTTTTAGTGACATTCAGATGAAATCTGTAGGAGGAGTTCGCAAAAGTATGACACATGCCCAATTTTTGTCATTTCCTGTCTCCAAGAGGGGGCGCTGTCAGTATGGCTGAATATCACCATTTGAGTGGTTTCAGGGCGGGACTCTTATAATACGCCTGACGTTTGGTGCAGGTCGGACAAATATCACTGAAGTTATAAGCATTTGAAATTTCATAGCAAAACGCTTAAAATGGCGGCCCTGCCACGCCCACACCTTGACTCCAACCGAGATGATTTTAATCATTTTTGATCTTCAAGGGGTCAAGAGTGAACATAGTGATTTTCGTGAGCATCCGGCACAACCCCGAGGAGGAGTTCGTTAAATTCCGATGCCTGAAATCGGCAAAAATGGCCTAATTTTTGAATTTTCAACGCCACCTAGCGGTCTTCCTGTGCATTGGACAAAAACGTCTCAAATAGCAAATCCGTTTGTCTTAGCAAGCTCTACATCTCTACCAAATTTCAGCATAATCGGGCAAACCACAGATTTTTCATGAATTTTTAAATTTTTCTAGGGGGCGCTGTTGAGCCATTTTGCCCCGCCCTGTGGCGAAACCAATAAAATCATAGAATTTTCACCAGGCCTGATTTTTCAGCCACATTTTTGTTCGAATTGAAATACGTTAAAGCCCCCAAAAAGCCCTGTAAATTGGAAGAATAATAATAATAATAATAATAATAATCACTACAGATACAATACGGTCCTCGCACCGTGAGCGCTGGGGCCCGTAATTAAAGCCGCAAGTGGCGTTGTCCGGGCCCTCACACACTGATGCACCGCCGAGAACGAGCCACCGCCAATCCCTGCGCTCGCCAACTGGTGGTAAAGTTGTTTCGGTCTGTCGCAGGAATGGCATGTAAATGTTCTTCAGACCTGTCACTGTCGCCTGTCACGGAAAGATGCTCAAAATGTCCACCCCGTCAAACCCACACCGTTAATTGACAACAAGAGATTTTGATAAGTTTTCATGTCACAGGGCTCAAGAGCCTCCACACCCGTTTTCGTGACATTCGGATGAAATCTGCAGGAGAAGTTCGCAAAAGTATGACACATGCACAATTTTGCTAATTTCCTGTCACCAGGAGGGGCCGCTGTCAGTATGGCTTAATATGACCATGTGAATGGCTTCAGGGCGGGACTCTTATGATATGCATAAAGTTTGGTGCATGTCAGACAAAGAACACTGAAGTCATAAGCAGTTGAATTTTCATGGCGAATCGCTTAAAATGGCGTCCCTGCCACGCCCACACCATGACTCCTACCGAAATGAATTTAATAACTTTTGCTCTTCAAGGGGTCAAGACTAAACACAGCAGTTTTCATGAAAATCCAAAAAAATCCCTAGGAGGAGTTCGCAAAAGAACGCAACATGCAAATCGCCAAAAAAGGCTGTTCAATTCAAAATGGCCGACTTCCTCTTGACTTTAGCCTATGGTGTCAAGAGACTTTTTTGTAGATGTGGGTGTGCTACATATGCCCACCAATTTTCATCAGTGTACATGGAAGAGTGCCTTGGGGCTGCAGTTTAGGGGGGCTAGCGAGGCAGTTGGCCCTGCCCACTTGCGAAACCGATACAGTTCATAAATTACTATGGTAACTGACCAGTATGTAAAGTTTGTTGTGTAATGAACAAGGTTTTCCTAAATTTAATAGGGAATTGTTGTTCACACTGAGATGCTCAAAATGGCCGCCCTGTCACGCCCGCAGGGTTAATCCAAACAATTAGATTTTAATAACTTTTGATGTCACAGTTCTCAAGAGTGTCCAAGCCTGTTTTCGTTTAATTCAGATGAAATCTGTAGGAGGAGTTCGCAAAAGTATGACACATGCCCAATTTTGGCCATTTCCTGTCGCCAGGAGGGGGAGCTGTCAGTATGGCTAAATATGACCATGTGAATGGCTTCAGGGCGGGACTCTTATGATATGCATGAAGTTTGGTGCATGTCGGACAATTAACACTGAAGTCATAAGCATTTGAATTTTCATGGCGAATCGCTTAAAATTGCGGTCCTGCCACGCCCACACCATGACCCCCACCAAAATGAATTTAATAACTTTTGCTCTACAAGGGGTCAAGAGTACACACAGCGATTTTTATGAGAATCAGACAAAATCCCTAGGAGGAGTTCGTTAAAGGACGCAACGTGCAAATCGCCAAAAATAGCCGTTCAATTAAAAATGGCCGACTTCCTGTTGACTTTAGCCTATGGTGTCAAGAGACTTTTTTGTACACGTTGGTGTGCTACATATGTCCAGCAACTTTCATCAGTGTACGTGGAGGAAGGCCTTGGGGCTGCAGTTTAGAGGGCGCTAGCAAGGCAGTTGGCCCCGCCCACTTGCAAAACCAATACAATTCGTAATTGTCTATGGAAACTGACCAACTTGTGAAGTTTGATATGTAAAGAACAAAGTTTAGCTAAATTTATTAGGGAATCAATGTTCACGGCGAGATGCTGAAAATGGCCGCCCCATTACGCCCACAGGGTTAATCCGAACAAGAAGATTTTAATAACTTTTCATGATACAGGTCTCAAGAAAGTCCACACCCGTTTTAATGACATTCAGATGAAATCTGTAGGAGGAGTTTGCAAAAGTATGACACATGCGCAATTTTTGCCATTTCCTGTTGCCAGGAGGGGGCACTGTCAGTATGGCTGGATATGACCATTTGAGTTAACATAACATAACATAACATAACATAACATGAATGGCGAGAACAGGCCGTTCAGCCCAACTAGGCTCGCCAATTTCTTTGTACCATCGTGAATATATCACTTCAGATACTCAATGACTCAATGGTATCTAGCTTTAAGTCAAGTCTGCTCTTGAAAACTCCCAAGGTCTCTGCCTCAACAATATGGTCAGGCAAGCTGTTCCACACCGAAATTACTCTTTGGGTGAAGAAATATTTCCGAATATCAGTGCTAAATTTACCTTTAGTCAGCTTCCATTTGTGACCCCGAGTTCTGCTAACAACACTTGGTTGAAGGAATCCTACATAATTCACTTTGTTAATCCCTTTAACATATTTAAAGACCTCAATCAAATCACCCCTTAGTCTCCTTTTCCTAAGACTAAAGAGATTAAGGATCTTCAGCCTTTTCTCATAGCTTTCATCTTTAATACCCGGAATTAGCTTCGTGGCTCTTCTCTGAACTTTCTCTAAAGCCTCTATGTCTTTCTTAAAGTATGGTCCCCAGAACTGTACACAATACTCTAAATGTGGTCTGACGAATGTGTTGTACAAAAGAAGCATCACCTCCTTGGATTTGAACTCAATACTTTTGGCAATGTATCCCAGCATCCGATTGGCTTTTTTTTAACAGCTACGGCACAATGGCTAGAGCCTGTGAGGGTTTGGTCAACAATCACTCCCAGATCTTTCTCTTGTGGAGCACATTCCAGTTTAAAACCTCCCATGAAGTAATCCCGTCTAATGTTTTTATTACCTACATGTACTACTTTACATTTTGCTACGTTAAATTTCATTTGCCACATTTCTGCCCAATTCTGAATTCTATCCAAATCATCCTGAATCACTTTAGTGGACTCTAAACTATTTGCCAAGCCCCCCAATTTAGTATCATCTGCAAATTTCACTAATCTGCTCTCAATATTCCTATCAAGGTCATTAATGTAGATGAGGAACAGCAGGGGTCCCAACACCGATCCCTGGGGGACGCCACTCCCCACCCTACCTAGCTCTGATGATATACCACTGACCACCACTCTTTGTGTTCTGTCCTGCAACCAGTTATGAATCCACTTCAGAATACCACCTGTAACTCCAATGGAGCTCATTTTAAAAATTAGTCTCTTATGCGGTACTGTGTCAAATGCTTTCTGAAAATCCAAATATATGATGTCATAAGCCCTGCTCTGGTCATAAGTCTTGGTGGCCTCTTCAAAAAATTCCAGAAGGTTTGTCAGGCATGACCTTCCTTTACGAAAACCATGTTGGCTATCCCTCAAGATATTGTTACGTTCAAGAAATAAGTCCAGCTCATCTTTTATGATAGATTCCAATATTTTGCACGCTATGCAAGTTAAACTGACTGGCCTGTAATTACCTGGCTCAGTACGGTCCCCTTTTTTATATATTGGTATTATATTGCCCTGCTTCCAATCATTTGGTATTTCTCCAGTTTCTAAAGACCGTCTAAAGATGGCAGATAGCGGCTTAAAGATGATCTCACTAACTTCCCTGAGCACTCTAGGATATAAGCCATCAGCACCCGCCGCCTTATCTGCCTTTAGTTGATGCAACTTGTCTAATACGACGTTATCCCTAACCTCAATTTCCCCTAAATAATCTTGAGCATTGGACAAGCCCTCTGGTCGAATAAAGACCCGCTCTAAGGTAAAATTCTCAACAAAGTAACCGTTTAAGGTGTCCGCAATATCCTTATTATCATATAGCAGCGATCCATTTTTATTCTTTATGCACTTAACCTGCTCTTTGACTTTCCTTTTTCTGCTACAGTACTGAAAGAAGCGCTTAGGGTAAGTTTTTGCCCCCTCTGCAATTTGTCTTTCATACAGTCTTCTAGCATTCCTCAGCTCTTTTTTGACCACAGCCCGCATTTTACAGAATTCGGCCTTAGTAATCTCATTGTTATCCTCTATGTACATCTTATAAAGATTCCTCTTTTCCCTCAAACTCCTACGAATAGCTGCTGTCATCCACTGAGGATTCTGCTTTTTTCAGCTTACTTTTGGACACCTTTGGAATGAATTTACATTGTGAATCAAGTAAAGCCCCCTTAAATCTTTCCCACATCTCATTTACAGACTCACAGTCCAGGAGTGTCTCCCATTTTGTTTCACTTAGATATGACCGCATCCTGTCAAAGTTTGCTCGCCTAAAATTAAAAATTTTTGTTTTTGGAGACACCTTTTTAACTTCCCATGAAACCTCAAAATTAATAGTAGAGTGATCACTTGTCCCAAGTGGCTCCAGTACCTCAACATTGCTAATTCTATCTGGGTCATTACAGAGCAGCAAATCTAAAATTGCCTTCTCTCTTGTAGGTTTATTAACATACTGCACCAAAAAAATTATCATTTATGACATCTAGAAATTCTTCCTCCCCACTACCCTGTCCTTTCACCATTTCCCAATCAATACCAGGATAATTTAAGTCTCCCATAATAATAGACCCTCCTCCTCTACAAGCTTGCGTAATCCTCTTAAGGAGCATTTCATTGACTGTACTGTCCAAAGCTGGTGGTCGATAGCATACACCTATGTTTAAACCAGTCTCGTGTTTGCCAGTGAGCCTGACCCAGATATCTTCACAAGGCACGGAATATTCAATTTCAGGAATTTCCTGCACAGTTGTTTCAGGGCGGGACTTTTATAATACTCCTGACGTTTGGTGCACGTCGGACAAATATCACTGAAGTTATAAGCATTTGAAATTTCATGGCAAAACGCTAAAAATGGCGCCCCTGCCACGCCCACACGGTGACTCCAACCGAGATGATTTTAATAACTTTTGATCTTCAAGAGGTCAAGAGTAAACACAGTGATTTTCATGAGCATCCGGCAAAACCCCTAGGAGGAGTTCATTAAATTCCGATGCCTGAAATCGGCAAAAATTGCCTTATTTTGTATTTTCAACGCCACCTAGCGGGCATCCTGTGCATTGGACAAAAACGTCCCAAATGGCAAATCCTTTTGTCTTGGCAAGCTCAACATGCCTACCAAATTTCAGCATAATCGGGCAAAACACTGATTTTTCATGAATTTTTAAGTTTTTCTAGGGGGCGCTGTGGAGCTATTTTGCCCCGCCATCTGGCGAAACCTATAAAATCATAGAAGTATCACCAGGCCTGATTTTTCAGCCACATTTTTGTTCGAATTGAAACACGTTAAAGCCCCTAAAAAGCCCTGTAAAGTGGAAGAATAATAATAATAAGAATAATAATAAGAATTAAAGCCGCAAGCGGCGTTTTATGGGCCCTCGCACACCGATGCACCGCTGAGAACGAGCGACCGCCAATCCCTGCGCAAGCCGACTGGAGGAAACGTTGCTTGGGTCTGTCGCAGGAATTGCATGTAAATGTTCTTCAGACCTGTCACTGTCGCCTGTCACGGAAAGATGCTCAAAATGGCCACCCCGTCACACCCACACTGTTAATTAACAACAAGAGATTTTGATTAGTTTTCATGTCACAGGGCTCAAAAGTGTCCACACCCTTTTTCTTGACATTCAGATGATATCTGCAGGAGAAGTTCGCAAAAGAATGACACATGCACAATTTTGGTAATTTCCTGTCGCCAAGAGGGGGCGCTGTCAGTATGGCTATATATGACCATGTGAATGGCTTCAGGGCGGGACTCTTATGATATGCATAAAGTTTGGTGCATGTCGGATAATGCACACTGAAGTCACAAGCATTTGAATTTTCATGGCGAATCGCTTAAAATGGCGTCCCTGCCACGCCCACACCATGACTCCCACCGAAATGAATTTAATAACTTTTTCTCTTCAAGGGGTCAAGACTAAACACAGCAGTTTTCATGAAAATCCAAAAAAATCCCTAGGAGGAGTTCGCAAAAGAACGCAACATGAAAATCGCCAAAAAAGGCTGTTCAATTCAAAATGGCCGACTTCCTCTTGACTTTAGCCTATGGTGTCAAGAGACTTTTTTGTAGATGTGGGTGTGCTACATATGCCCACCAATTTTCATCAGTGTACATGGAAGAGTGCCTTGGGGCTGCAGTTTAGGGGGCGCTAGCGAGGCAGTTGGCCCTGCCCACTTGCGAAACCGATACAGTTCATAAATTACTATGGTAACTGACCAGTATGTAAAGTTTGTTGTGTGATGAACAAGGTTTTCCTAAATTTAATAGGGAATTGTTGTTCACACTGAGATGCTCAAAATGGCCGCCCTGTCACGCCCGCAGGGTTAATCCAAACAATTAGATTTTAATAACTTTTGATGTCACAGTTCTCAAGAGTGTCCAAGCCTGTTTTTCGACAATTCAGATGAAATCTGTAGGAGGAGTTCGCAAAAGTATGACACATGCCCAATTTTGGCCATTTCCTGTCGCCAGGAGGGGGAGCTGTCAGTATGGCTAAATATGACCATGTGAATGGCTTCAGGGCGGGACTCTTATGATATGCATGAAGTTTGGTGCATGTCGGACAATGAACACTGAAGTCATAAGCATTTGAATTTTCATGGCGAATCGCTTAAAATTGCGGTCCTGCCACGCCCACACCATGACCCCCACCAAAATGAATTTAATAACTTTTTGCTCTACAAAGGGGGATCAAGAGTACCCTGGCGATTTTCATGAGAATCGGACAAAAAATCCCTAGGAGGAGTTCGTTAAAGTGGCGAACGTGCAAATCGCCAAAAATGGCCGTTCAATTAAAAATGGCCGACTTCCTGTTGACTTTAGCCTATGGTGTCAAGAGACTTTTTTGTAGACGTGGGTGTGATACATATGTCCAGCAACTTTCATCAGTGTACGTGCAGGAAGGCCTTGGGGCTGCAGTTTAGAGGGCGCTAGCGAGGCAGTTGGCCCCGCCCACTTGCAAAACCAATACAATTAGTAATTGTCTATGGAAACTGACCAGCTTGTGAAGTTTGGTATGTAAAGAACAAAGTTTACCTAAATTTATTAGGGAATCAATGTTCACGGCGAGATGCTGATAATGGCCGCCCCATTACGCCAACAGGGTTAATCCGAAAAAGAAGATTTTAATAACTTTTCATGGTACAGGTCTCAAGAGTGTCCACGCCCGTTTTCATGACATTCAGATGAAATCTGCAGGAGGAGTTTGCAAAAGTATGACACATGCCCAATTTTTGTCATTTCCTGTCGCCAGGAGGGGGCGCTGTCAGTATGGCTGAATATGACCATGTGAGTGGTTTCAGGGCGGGACTCTTATAATACTCCTGACGTTTGGTGGACGTGGGACAAATATCACTGAAGTTATAAGCATTTGAAATTTCATGGCAAAACGCTTAAAATGGCGGCCCTGCCACGCCCACACCGTCACTCCAACCGAGATGATTTTAATAACTTTTGATCTTCAAGGGGTCAAGAGTAAACACAGTGATTTTTGTGAGAATCCGGCAAAACACCTAGGAGAAGTTCGTTAAATTCCGATGTCTGAAATCGGCAAAAATGGCCTAATTTTTGTATTTTCAACGCCACCTTGCGGTCTTCCTGTGCATTGGACAAAAACATCCCAAATGGCAAATCCATTTGTCTTGGCAAGCTCTACAAGCCTACCAAATTTCAGCATAATCGGCCAAACCACAGATTTTTCATGAATTTTTAAATTTTTCTAGTGGGCGCTGTGAAGCCATTTTGCCCCGCCCACTGGCGAAACCAATAAAATCATAGAATTTTCACCAGGCCTGATTTTTCAGCCACATTTTTGTTCGAATTGAAACACGTTAAAGCCCCCAAAAAGCCCTGTAAAGTGGAAGAATAATAATAAGAATAATAAGAATAATAATAATAATCACAACAGATACAATCTGATCCTCGCTTCGTGAGTTGTTAAAACCGGGCCCAGAATTTAAAGCCGCAAGCGGCGTTGTACGGGCCCTCGCACACCGGCGCCAGTCGGGCAGGGTTGCAGTCAAGGAGGGCTGCAGTGGTCCTAGTAAGATGCAACAGCGATGATCGCTGTCTAAAAAACAGGACAATGTTGTGAAAATGACAGTTACTTTAATAACTGGCTGATTTCCTGTTCTGAGTAGGCTGTGCAATGTGTCTGAATTGTTTTTTGTATGTCAGTCTCCTCAGAGAGGCATTCTGAGCACACATTTCCAATTTCAGACAGATTGGATAACGGGAAATGAAGTTACAACAACTTATAGTTCATTACTCATTATCATAAAGATTTAAACATTATTCAGATTGAAATAAAGTCGAATCAGTCAAACCTGGAGGGAGCTGCAAATCACAGAATAAATCATCTCATGTCCTGTTGGCAGTAGGCGAGGCTATAGGCAAAACAATATTGTCACATAGATGTGTTCAGGGTGCGAGAAAGTCATGAAAGGCAAAGTTTAATGTTGATAGGCCAGTTTTTGTGGGAGTTATGATATCTTGTTTGTTCATGGCGGCACATTCAAATTCAGTGTGCCGTTATAGATTCGGTCTTGAACAAAAACTTACCATATTCACCAGCTGTCATCAAGGCCTTCAGCCTATCCTTACCAAATCAGAGGCTGCTGGGGTCAACTATCTGAGAGTAATGTTAGAGTCATGTCTGGTGTCAGTGTAGTACATGTGAAGATTAGTTACCATTTTACACCACAAAGGAGTGTTTCCAAAAAGTGAGCACTTCTGCACAAGTAAACGCCAGTGCATCAAGTTCAGGCTTATTATTATGATATACTGCAAGGTCTATTATATTTGCAGACGTTCTTGCTTAGACTTAGCACATAGATGATCTTTTTGTTGTAATTAATCTGAATAATGTCACTGATGTCCCCCCCCCCCTTTTTTTTTTTTTTGGTTTGGTAAAATAATGTTTTCTTCAAGCTTAGATATTAAAGTAAAACAGTCTGTAACAGTCAGACTGCAATAGGCGAGAAAAGTCAGAGCTACATGCCATTCTTGAAATTCTCATGTGTTGTTCATTATTGTGACTTCACTCTAAAAAATGGCTTAGAGGTCAGGGGGTGAGTTTGGAGGAACCAAACACTGTATTGGTGAGTATTTCAGGAGAAAGGAAGAGGAGACATAACATTAACTCTTCTTTGAAGTTAAGTTCTGTCCAGTCAGGGGTATTTTTTCTTATATTGTCAGCAGTCTAGAATGAGAAAAAAGTCCCAAATTATGCTCTGAAGTTTAGCATTTGTTAAACAGTAGGATAATGTGTAAGACAATATGATAATTGATAATTCATGTACTTACCATGCAAAACGAGATAATGAAGTTTAATAATGAAATATGGTCCGCTTTATCTAGCTACTAATATCCATTCACTTTAAGGCCTAAGCATTATTTTTAAAATGCTGGATTATTTAGGAATGCAGGAAATGATTGCCTACAGACAGTAAAATGTGTTGTTATAAACCAGTTGATGCTGTGTCCGGACAGACACTGATAAATAGCTTTATTTTGAAATTACTGTTTGCGGACTTTTCTGTTACAATTGGCAGTTTCACAGACACATATTAAGCTCAATCCTAGACTAAATTCTATTTTCGATTGAAAACGTCCATACAAAACTGTGTTTAGTCCAGGACTATGCTTAAGCCATGTCTGTGAAACTGGCCCAATGTGTTTTAACTTTTAATATTTGCTGTAGCACGTTGGACTGATTAGTGTAAATGTTTCAGTTTCACTCATTTATGCTATGTTAAAAAGAGGGAAATGCCATACGTTCATTTTTGAAATTTAAAGAGGATAGAAAGAAATTATTAGCTGCCCGAAACAAAATATTTGCATTCCGGATGTTCTTGAAATTTAAACTGACCGACAAAATTACCGTGATCCCCCGCGACTTCATTTTCGTGCGCTGATTGGTTGAATTGAATTTTTGAATTATTAAACACCCAGCTGCGCGTTCAGTTGTCTGGTTTCTGAATGCTTCTGGCTTTCGGCAAACTACCGGAGAGAGACTGAGAGTGTTTGTACACAATCAGAGCTTTTCTTGAGGACTTTTCTTCAGAGCGATTTTTCCAAGGCTACATATCTACGAGTTCATATCCACGGATTCATTTCCAAGGATTTAATTCCACGGATTTGTTTCCAGTGATTTTGTTGACAGTTGGACTTCTTGCAGACACACGGTAAGTTTGTCATGTTCAGTACCATTATCGTTAGCTGTGAGAAATAAAATTAGTGACGGTTCAGTGAAACAGAGAATTATAACATAACGTCAAAGAGGGGTGTTGGCGAAAGGTTTAAAATGCTGCGGTCGATTTACTGTTTGAAAAGTAATGTTCGCGTAGAGCTGGTCGAGTTCTCACATCAGCATAACCTAGCTAACTAACGTTAAAGTTTGTTCTATCCAAACGAAATATAACCTAGGCGAGGCGACAAGTAACGTTAATGTTTAGAGTTTGTGTTGCTACACGTAGTTACTAACAACACGTAGGAAAGAAAAGAAGCCTTTAGTTAGACTGTAACGTTAATTTTACTGTGTGTGTGTGTGTGTGTGCTGGATTGTTCCTGAGGAACGGTCGGCATATAACATGATTTAAGAAAAAGTAAGGGCTTTATATATATATATATATATATATATATATATATATATATATATATATATATATATACATGTAATTTTTTAGAACTTTTATTTTATTGGTTTTGAGTGTCACTGTCTGTATTTTAACATAATGCTTGTTGCCTGTGTGGTTAATGACATCGTGTGTTATATGTAATTAATATGGAAATTTGAATGCAGTGAAGCAGGTTAGTGTCACATGTGTTTGCTAAACAAGTTACTGTCCGGTAGTGCACTTCTTTGGATTAAGAGATGAATATTAGGCGTCACAGTACAAAATTAAACTTAATTGCTTGGGCACTAAAGCATGCGCAATAAATACTGACAACAGCTCAAACACCTGGTCAGTGTTGCCGTTAGGTGCATACGGTGCTGTGATGAAGCTTCGACTTTTAACCCATTTTAACCGGGACAGCATGTGCGCATTTTATGAACGTCTCGTTGCCGACACAGATATGGCGTAATTTTGAAAGTTCCGTAATTACTGTAAGTTTTGCGCAATAGAAAAAAATCCAACTGTTCCTGAAAGCTGAGAAGCTGTGCTTCAGCCCAAATACAGGTTACTATGGTAAACATGGCAGCATGATTCTCTGCTGGGATTTTTGCATTAGGCCTTAAAGGGTTAAGAAAGCAGCTGGTTTCAGTTTACAGGCATGAGAATTTTCCGGATTTCTTCTCATGGACCATTTTTGAGATCAGTGTGAATCCATAGAGAAAATTAGTTTTTGAAAATCCGTTGAAAGCGCTGGCTTGCTTGTGAATATTCAATAACTGATCCGGGGGTGCCATCTAGTGATGGAATATTGTAACTGCGTGCGTAAATGTGCAGCTCCATGTCCACTGGCAGACACATCTGCACAAAGGGGTTAAGATGCCCTGCCGAGCACCGTTGTTATTCGCAAACTCGCCAAAACCAGATAATCCTTTAAACGATGAACTGCATTCATATTTTAATTTGCAACGAGTAAGAAAGTGGCCAGTGTTAAAGTAACGAAGTAAAAGTATACTCTTCTATGATTTAAATGTAGTAAAGGCAAAAGTCCTGGTTTAAAAAATACTCAAAGTACAAATCCTCATTAAAAAAACTACTTAAGTACTTTGTTACTATACAACTCTGAGGCAGCTGTTTTCAACTACAGGCGGGGGGAAGGGCTTTGGAGTTCGTTCAAAGGAACTTGGCCCAAAAAAAGGAAACATCACAGTAAATCATATTGTACATTGAGTGTAAAGGGATATTGGAGACAATGGCACTGAAGAAACTCTGATAGTTGTATTTTAAGTGTAGATCTGAAGGAACTGAGTGGATTACTCCAGGAAGTAGTAAACATTGATGAGCTTCTGTTATCATCATCCATTTGAAAATGTATTTTATATAACTGGTTCTCTAAATTGCTGTTTTAGAGGAATAAATGTAGAATTAACATTTGTGCAATGTTATTAATCAGTTGTGCCTTTATACTTGTAGATGCCTCGTAAGAAGTCGTTCCGTCGTTCGGAGGCTGCTAAGTTGCGTGCAGAGGAACGTGCGCGGTGCCGTGTTGCCATTCCTCTGCAGTGGCCTCGTGATGACAACCTTGAGCGTAAGAAGCTTTTTTTTTTTTTTTTTTTTTTTTTTTTTTTTTTTTTTTTTTTTTTTGTTTAATGTAAGATTCTCCTTGCATAATTTCAAAAACATTCCCCCCCCCCCCCATGCATTTTTTACCATCTTTCTTAAAGTTGAGTAATTGCTGTCAAGGCAGAGTATGCATACCAAAGTTTGATACGTTACATCCTATGTTCTTTTTTTCCTGTTTTTGAATAGGTCACGGGACTGGGCACCGGCACAAGGTGCGGGAATGGCCGAAGGGTGTCTCGGGGCGCCAACACAAGTTGGTCATTCCAGCAGAGCACCAAAGGAAGCTGGTAAGGTTTTTTTAGACTTCCTCCCTAAATACTTGTTAATCCTGAGAGTTGTTCATTTTAAACAGAAATGCTTTATATCATTCCAGTTTGTGCTTCTTGTTGGTGACTCCCATCTGCGAAGCATTGCAGATGGCATTGTGAAGATGCCAGATGGAGGGCAAAGGGGCATCTCATTCGGAGTCAGTTCGACACCTGGAGCGTGTGCAAGGCAGTTGAGGACAGAGCTGCTTGCGACTGTTCTTCCTCGCACACCTGACGCCATCTGTGTCACCTCCCCAACCAACTGCTTGACGGCGAGCCGGACCGTCGAAGAGGCTGGGGTTGACTTTGCCCTGCTCCTGCAGAGTGCCCTGGATCGCTGTTCCACGGTACACTCATTGCTTTGGTTAGCTGCTTTGAAGAAATTGATATACAATTCATTAGTTTTATGTAGTTCTCTGAACTGTTGTAAAGTTTTTTTTTTTTTTTTTTTTTTTTTTTTTAAGGGTATAATATTTTGAGAAGATTTTTGAGACATTATTGTTTTGTGTAGGTCTATGTGACAGACTTTCCACCACGTCTGACCATCCCCGTGGCCCAGCAGGAGCTCTTCCGGCAGGAATTCCACCGTGTGGCAGTTCGAATGGGTACGACTCGAGACTATTGTTATATAATATACAACCCCAATTTAGAAATAGTTGGGATTGTGAATGAAATGAAAATGCAATGACTTTCAGATCACATGAGCCAATATATTATTTACAATAAAACATAGATAAAATTTCAAATGTTAAATCTGAGACATTTTACATTTTTATCCACTAAATGAGCTCGTTTCAAATTTTCTGGCTGCAGCAGGTCTTTGAAAAGTTGACACAGGCAAAAAAAAAAAGGGCTGAAAAAGCAATTAATATATAAGGGAATCAGCTGGAAGAATATTTAGCAAGTAATCATTGACATTACTAAATGGGCCCAGGAATACTTCAAGAAACCACTGTCTGTAAACACAGTCCGCCATGCCATCCACAGATGCCACCTGAAACACTATCATGCAAAAAGGAAGCCATTGTTGAGCATGATCCAGAAGCGCGGCTGTGTTCCGTGGGCCAAGGCTCATTTAAAATGGACTGTAGCAAAGTGTCCTAAGGTCAGGCGAGTCTAAATTTGACATTCTTGTTGGAAATCATGGGCGTTGTCCTTTGAACTAAAGAGGAGAAAGACCACCCCTCCTGTTATCAGCGTTCAGTTCAAAAGCCAGCATCTCTAATGGTATGGGGATGCATTAGTGCATATGGTGTGGGACACTTGCATGTTTTAAAAAGCACCATGAATGCTGAAAGGTATATAAAGGTTTTGGAGCAACATATGCTCCCCTCCTGACGACATCTATTCCAGGGAAGACCTTGTGTATTTCAGCAGGACAATGCAAAACCACATATACTGCAGCTATTACAACAGCATGGGTTTGTAGTAGAGTTTGTGTGCTGAACTGGCCTGTTTGCAGTCCTGATCTTTCACCGATTGAGGTCATTTGGCGCATAATTAAACGAAAAGTCAGTGAAAGGAGACCCAAAACACTCCAGCAGCTGGAAGCCTGTATTAAACAAGAGTGGGATCAAATTCCAATGGCTAAACTCAAGAAACTTGTCTCCTCAATGCCCAGACACTTCCACTCTGTGTTAAAAAGAAGAGGGGATGCTACACCATGGTCAACAGACCCCTGTCCCAACTTCAGACCTGTAGCAGCCATCAAATTTGAAATGAGCTATTCTGTGGATAAAATGGTAAAATTTCTCAGTTTAAACATTTGCTATGTTATCTGTTCTATTGTGAATAAAATACTGGCTGGTGTGATTTCAGTCATTGGTTTTAATTTTATGCACAATTTACTCTTTGTCCCAACCATTTAGGAATTGGGGTTGTATATGGTCAAAACATGTAAAATTCGTGAGTTTTTATTTTGGTCTGTGCTGTTTTTCTTTGTTTTGTAAAGGGGTGAAGTTCTTTCATTTTGCCACCGAATGTTTTCCTTTGGATCGACTGGAGCTGTGGAGTAGAGATGGAGTAAGTAGAACATGTTGTGGTTAAATGTCATATGTAAGAAATGCTGGTAGACTTTTTTTTTTGTGTGTCAAGTTTAGTTAATAATGGATTCATGTTAACTTTTGTTTTCTAAATAAACTTTCTTCACTTCTGCAGGTCCATTTGAGCGACAGTTATGGGATGGACATCCTTGTGCAGTGCCTGTGGATGGCTGCTTATCTGGTAATCTTCTTTTGTAAATACTTTATTGTCGTATGTTTGTATGCGAATGTTTACTGTGTAGCCTATGATTGTATTTTCCAAGTTGCAACTGTGAAGCATGTAGTAGTTTATATTTGAAATGCTATTAACATAATATTTTGTCTATTTATTAGACCCTGGAGGCTGCAGCACCACCACCACCCCCTGCACAGGTCCATCCCAGGACACTACCTCAGACCATCACTCCACAAATTGTTGTGAAGGGGGAGGTCTCCGTTCCCCGACAGCCTATCCGCGATGGAGAAGGCTTTGAGACGCTCGGACCAGGCAGGAAGGTAATTACACTTAAATGGTCTGGTATATCTTCAGCAGTTTACTGTGGTAGTGGCAAGTGGATATACTGTATGTGTGATACAAACTATGCTTTTTGTCATTACAGAGGAACCACCCTGGGGAGCTTGCGCAATCCTCAGCACCCAAGAAGGAGAGGGTGGTTCATGTGACGGTTTGTTAAATTTCTGGTGCATTTTCGACTGAACAGTTAGAGCTTATTATATGTGCAGTTTATATTTGATGAGTTAAAGTCAGCATTTGTTATGTTTTTCATAGGCGGATGGAACGGAGGTTGTGATGCAGGAGTGTTCCATCCCTGTGAATCCTGTCTGGTTCAGTGGTGCTATGCTGGATGCGATGGATCGGGTCAGTCCATCGCAGCTGTCTAGTCCTGCGGTCAGCACAGCTGTTCCACAGACCCGAAAGGTAATTGGAACAATTTTTTTTTCATTCTGTTTTCACTTATTAGAAATGAGTAATAGTCAAGAATACTCATATTTTCTGACAGGGGTCATACATGATATGCAATTTACTAAAAGTAAATATTGCTCTTCTTTCTTTAGAAGCTTCAGGTGGAGCAGCGCGGACGTAGACCTGCACCCTGCAAACCACGCGCAAAGAAGCAGGTTTGTCTTAATGCAATTTTGACTTACTGCAAGGTGTTTGTTGTGCAACTGTAGTAAACGGACAGTAATCACTGCGTAACATGTCTGTAGTATTTGGTAAAACTGCAAAGCAGTAGGGAAAAGGCATGATTTTTTTTTTTTTTTTTTTTTTCCCCCAGGTAGGGGCAACACCAAGCGCTTTGGTGTCTGCCAGTCCTGTGAAGGTGGAGGTTCAGGAGCAGGTTGGGGCAATTTTGAAAAATATTCCACAAATATTGATTAACTGTAATTGGTATCTTTATTAATGCATTGTTTGCCCCATGTTCATAGTTGGGGTTTTTTTTTTTTTTTCCTTCTCCTTGTAGGTTGCAGCTCCTCCATCCCTGGAGGTGCCTGCATGCGCTGTGGTGGCGGAGGAGCTGGTTGGTGCTATAAAGCCAAAGCACATCACACAAATTTCACACTTGAATGTTGCATGCAAAGTCATTCATGTGTAGTTTATGAGATAAGACTTTAAATTGCTGTGAAATAAACATTTAAAATTAAAGTTTTTACTTGACATTTGTACAATATTGAGAAATGATGCAATACTGGCATTTGGTTAATGCAGATTGTTTTGTTTTTTTCTTTGCAGGCTGAGGCAACACCAAGCCTGGTGTTGTCTGCCAGTGTCCGGGAGGAGGTTGGTGCAAGTTCTTTCAATGTTGTTGAAAATGCATTTTCAAAAAACTCTTCAAGTGTGTTACATCAGGTCAATGGATAGTTTCGTTTGTTAGGTTTTTTTTTGTGTGTGTTATTGGATTAATTGTATCATAGTATTGGTTGACAATGGTGAGAAATTCTAATTATCATGGTTATACTTGGTTTATTCAATGTCCTTTTTTTTTTTTTTTTTTTTTTTTTTTCTCAAATTTTGTAGGCCGAGGTCACACCAAGCCTGGTGTTGTCTGCCGGTGTCCAGGAGGTGTGTACAAGTTCTTTCAATGTCATTCCATGACAAATTGAATATAACACTTCAAAAGACTTTCATATTAGGTCATTTGATAGTTTCAGTATAGTTTAGGTTGTATCAAGTGTATCATGTCAGATCTAACAAAATGACGACAAATTACACTGTATTACTACTGGTGGTCTGGCCAAATTTCTCCATATGAAGATAATGACTGTTTGCTGGATATCTTTCCTTCTATTTTAGGTGGTGGGGGACACGCCAAGAATTGTCAAAGGTCGTACTGATTTCATTTCTATGCCTGGCAATGTTGAGATAGGCAGGTACGTAAGGTCTATTCAGGGCTCATTCCATCAGGGAGACCAGCGATTTGAACAGGGAGGACTTCAGTGTATGGCAATAAGTTTGGCGGCGCTTGCGAAGCATACAGCAAAGAGTGTGCTTTCCTGGCAGTCACGTGATCTGGATGAGGTTTTGGTTGCAGGTGATCAGTTGTACATGTCTCTTTGGGACAGTGGCAGGGTGAGGGGCAGATATAGAATGCTGTGTGTTCCTGACTTGCCCCCACAGTCAGTAATTGATGGACACACTTTTGAATTTGAGTACGCTGACTTTTCTACTGGATTTGTTGATTCAGTCGAGGTAGATGAGGAGTTTATTCAATCGGGCCTGGTGACAACCTTGAGAGACGGTTTAGAAAAGATGTGCAGCAGATATGACACATGTTTGCTGACATTGTTGGACAGCACATGTGCAATCATAAAAACTGCTCGACATTATGCGGTGGTTGACTCCCATGCACGCAGTGCTGATGGGATGGTAGATGGAACAGGGAAGAGCGTTGTTGTTCATTTCAGCAGTTTTGAACAACTTTGTGATCACGTACAGAGGTTTGCGTCCACGTTTAAAGAGACTGAAAAGCCATTTGAGCTTGCTGGTGTTCGGGTTGTTCACAAATCTGCTGGTGCCAGCATAACTCTTAAAAACTCCAGAGAGTAACTCCGTTAACATAGCTAAAAAACATAGTGTTTTGCCAACAGTTGGCATTAGCCAAAGTCAGCAAGGTGAAAAGCGTAAAATGCCAGCGGGCACGTTTAAACCAAAAAAGATTAAGATTAGTGATGTGACAGAAGTTGACTCAGATGTTGCGTTCATCAGTGAGGTCAAAAGTAAAGATCTGCAGTTTAATCCCCTTAGTGTTGAAGTTGCACAGGTTATATGTCGACAGCTGAAGGTAGAGTCAGAGAGACAGGCTAGAGTTGATACAGCTGTCGGTGAGTTAGGCGCACCATGTAGGAATGAGAAAATAAAAGATGATGGAAATTGTTTCTTTAGAGCAGTTAGTCAAGCTGTGTGCGGAACACAAAAGTATCATCAAAAAATTAGAAATGCAGTAGTTAAGCAATTACAAAACAATGCTGTGGCTTATAATAGTATTTTGAGAAGAGAGTATTCGTCAATGTCAGAATACCTTACAAAATCAAAAATGAGGCGTGTATGTACTTGGGCGACCGAAATGGAGATTCAAGCAGCGGCAGATTGTTTCGGCATAAATATCTACACGTACTTTAATGATCGCTGGCTCGAATATAGTTGTAAGAATAGTCAGTTGTCTAACCAGGGAATATATTTAGAAAATCATAACAGCAACCATTATGAAACCGTTGTTTGCGTTAAGAGGCCTCAGATGCAGTGTTACGGTTACTGCAAAGTTGATTCGGCTGGTGGGTACAATGTTAGGCCACAAACTAGGCAGAAGGGTAGTATTGTTAATGTAGACAGCAGTTCAACAAAGCAAACACCTAGTAATAAATATACTGGTAGTTCTGGTTATGAATGTTTCTCCAAGTATTTGAAAGCAAAAAAGCTAGAAAGGGTTAAAAGGCATTATGAGGAAAATGTTTTGTATAGACTGAGACATAAGGAAAGGAACATAAGTAAATACAAGAGCAATGCGTTGCATAGGAATAAAGTTAGGGAAATGAGTAAAAGTAAATACCAGAGCACTGTGTTGCATAGGAATAAAGTAAGGGGAATGAGTAAAAGTAAATACCAGAGCAATGCGTTGCATAGGAATAAAGTAAGGGAAATGAGTAAAAGTAAATACCAGAGCAATGCGTTGCATAGGAATAAATTGAAGGAAGTGAACAGTGTGTTTTGCTGAGAAGTAAAAAGTAAATACAAGAACAGTGTGTTGCACAGAGAGAAAAAGAAGGAAATGAGTAAAAGTAAATACAAGAGCAATGTGTTGCATAGGAATAAAGTAAAGGAAATGAGTAAAAGTAAATACAAGAACAATGTTTGTTGTAGGAATAAAAAAGGAAATGAGTAAAAGTAAATACAAGAGCAATGCGTTGCATAGGAATAAATTGAAGGAAGTGAGTAGAAGTAAATACAAGAACAGTGTGTTGCACAGAGAGAAAAAGAAGGAAATGAGTAAAAGTAAATAAATTAAGAGCAATGAACAATGTTTGCATAGGAATAAATTGAAGGAAGTGAGTAGAAAAAAACAAGAACAGTGTGTTGCAAGAGAAAAAAAAAAGAAAAATGAGTAAAAGTAAATATAAGAGCAATGTGTTGCATAGGAATAAAAGTAAAGAAATGAAATAGGAATAAAGTAAGGGAAATGAGTAAAAGTAAATACAAGAGCAATGTGTTGCATAGGAATAAAGTAAGGGAAATGAGTAAAAGTAAATACAAGAGCAATGCGTTGCATAGGAATAAAGTAAGGGAAATGAGTAAAAGTAAATACAAGAGCAATGCGTTGCATAGGAATAAATTGAAGGAAGTGAAAAGTAAATAAAGAACAGTGTGTTGCAAGAGAGAAAAAAAGAAGGAAATGAGTAAAAGTAAATACAAGAGCAATGTGTTGCATAGGAATAAAGTAAAAATGAGTAAAAGTAAATACAAGAGCAATGTGTTGCATAGGAATAAATTGAAGAAGGTTGCATAGGAATAAAGTAAGGGAAATGAGTAAAAGTAAATACAAGAGCAATGTGTTGCATAGGAATAAAATAAGGGAAATGAGTAAAAGTAAATAAGAGCAATGTGTTGCATAGGAATAAAAAGTAAGGAAATGAGTAAAAGTAAATACCAGAGCAATGCGTTGCGTAGGAATAAAGTAAGGGAAATGAGTAAAAGTAAATACAAGAGCAATGCGTTGCATAGGAATAAATTGAAGGAAGTGAGTAGAAGTAAATACAAGAACAGTGTGTTGCACAGAGAGAAAAAGAAGGAAATGAGTAAAAGTAAATATAAGAAATGTGTTGCATAGGAATAAAAAATATAAGAGCAAATATAAGAGAAATGAGTAAAAAGTAAATACAAGCAATGTGTTGCATAGGAATAAATTGAAAGTAAAAGTGAAAAGTAAATACAAGAACAGTGTGTTGCACAGAAAAAAATTGAAGGTGTTGCAAATGAGTGAAAAAGTAAATACAAGAGCAATAAATTGTAGTTGCAAATACAAGAGCAATGTGTTGCATAGGAATAAAAAGGAAATGAGTAAAGAAAATGAGGAAATGAAAAAGTAAATACAAGACAATGTGTTGCATAGGAATAAATTGAAGGAAGTGAGTAAAAAAAAAGAGCAATGTGTTGCATAGGAATAAAGTAAGGGAAATGAGTAAAAGTAAATACAAGAGCAATGCGTTGCATAGGAATAAAGTAAGGGAAATGAGTAAAAGTAAATACAAGAGCAATGCGTTGCATAGGAATAAATTGAAGGAAGTGAGTAGAAGTAAATACAAGAACAGTGTGTTGCACAGAGAGAAAAAGAAGGAAATGAGTAAAAGTAAATATAAGAGCAATGTGTTGCATAGGAATAAAGTAAGGGAAATGAGTAAAAGTAAATACCAGAGCAATGTGTTGCATAGGAATAAAGTAAGGAAATGAGTAAAAGTAAATACAAGAGCAATGCATAGGAATAAATTGAAGGAAGTGAGTAGAAGTAAATACAAGAACAGTGTGTTGCAAAATAAAGTAAAAATGAGTAAAAAATACAAGAACAATAAATAAATAAGAGCAATGTGTTGCATAAAAGGAATAAAAAAAGGAAATGAAAAATAAAAGTAAATAAATACAAGAGCAATGTGTTGCATAGGAATAAAGTAAAATGGGTAAATACAAGAAATGAGTAAAAGTAAATACAAGAGCAATGTGTTGCATAGGAATAAATTAAGGGAAATGAGTAAAGTAAATACAAGAACAGTGTGTTGCACAGAGAGAAAAAGAAGGAAATGAGTAAAAGTAAATACAAGAGCAATGTGTTGCATAGGAATAAAGTAAGGGAAATGAGTAAAAGTAAATACAAGAGCAATGCGTTGCATAGGAATAAATTGAAGGAAATAGTAAAAGAAATAAAGAACAATTTGCAAGGAATAAATTGAAGGAAATGAGTAAAAGTAAATACAAGAACAATGTGTTGCATAGAATAAAAAAGTAATGAGTAAAAGTAAATACAAGAGCAATGTGTTGCATAGGAATAAAGTAAAGGAATGAGTAAAAGTAAATAAAGAGCAATGCGTTGCATAGGAATAAATTGAAGGAAATGAGTAAAAGTAAATACAAGAACAATGTGTTGCATAGGAATAAAAAGAAGGAAATGAGTAAAAGTAAATACAAGAACAGTGTGTTGCAAGAGAATAAAAAGTAAGAAATGAGTAAAAAGTAAATATAAGAGCAATGTGTTGCATAGGAATAAAAATAAATTGAAGGAAGTGAGTAAAGTAAACACAAGAAATTGAAGGAAATGTGTTTGTTGCAGAGAAAAAAGAAGGAAATGAGTAAAAGTAAATAAAAGAGAGTTGAGTAAAAGTAAATATAAAACAATGTGTTGCATAGAATAAAGTAAAAAAAGTAAGGAAATGAGTAAAAGTAAATACAAGAGCAATGTGTTGCATAGGAATAAAGTAAAGGAAATGAGTAAAAGTAAATACAAGAGCAATGTGTTGCATAGAAATAAATGAGTAAAAAGGAAGTAAATACCAGAAGTGAGTTGCATAGGAAAAAGTAAAAAAAGTAAATACAAGAACAATGTTGTAAATTGCAGGAAGTGAGTAGAAAAAATACAAGAACAATGTGTTGCACAGAGAGAAAAAGAAGGAAATGAGTAAAAGTAAATGGGCCATTCTTAATCACGTGTGTGACCAAAAATGTAACAAATAGTAGAAAAAATCTCCTTCAATTACAAAAGCATTGGAGGTTCATGACTGTGGACCTTATATAGGAGTACTACTTATCCAAGTCTATCAAGTAAAAATTTTATTTGTTACATTAACTTTAACTACTTAAAGTCAGAGGTCAAATACGACTGGTCACGTGTGTGACTTCACACGGAAAAAGGCTTTTCTTAACTCTATTTGACTTCAAAAACTCTGAAGTTGAAAAATCAAGAATGTTCATAGTTTTGGGGTATGGAAAATGGCAAGGAATAAATTTGACACCTTGAATTAATTTTCAAAGTGTTTCTTTATTTGCTGACATCTGGTCACGTGTGTCACATTTTGGTTCACTTGTCAAAGAATGGCCCAAATACAAGAGCAATGTGTTGCATAGGAATAAAGTAAGGGAAATGAGTAAAAGTAAATACAAGAGCAATGCGTTGCATAGGAATAAATTGAAGGAAGTGAGTAGAAGTAAATACAAGAACAGTGTGTTGCACAGAGAGAAAAAGAAGGAAATGAGTAAAAGTAAATACAAGAGCAATGCGTTGCATAGGAATAAAGTAAGGGAAATGAGCAGAATTAAATATAAGTATAATGCGATATTTAGGCAGAAATTGAGGGAAATTAGTAAGATGAAGTATCATAGAAATCCTGCCCACTTTAACCGTATTATTGCAGAGAACAGATTGAGGAGGCAAGAAATTAAAGAAAAGAAAAAGCAGTTTGACTTTGTAATGGACCAATTCTTGAATAAAGTGAAAGATGGACCAGATTATGTTTGTTGCATTTGCCACAGGCTGTTGTTTCGACATTCAGTTTTAAATTGTAAAAGAGATGATTATAATAAAAATAAACTGGTTGCATCAATAGCAGAGAAATGCATTACAGAAGAATATTTACACAAATGCAGTAAGGATTGCGTGATGCCGTGTCAATGGTTAAATACAGGTAGAGGTCAGTTGTGGATTTGTTACACGTGTCATTACAAGATTAATAAAGGTCAAATACCACCTGAATGCACAGCAAACAGTCTGGTAGTTCATCCTATTCCGTCTGAGTTAGCCTGTTTAAATCCTGTAGAACAACATTTGATTGCTCTTAATATACCGTTATGAAAATGTTGGCGCTACCTAAAGGTGGACAAAATGTTGTACACGGACCAGTATCATGTGTTCCAGCAAATATAGTGCAGACTAGCAATTTATTGCCTCGCTGTAGTACAGAGGGTTCTTTATTGCCCGTAAAATTAAAGCGCAAGTTAACTTATAAAGGCCATTATGAATATCAGTATGTTGACACGGTGCACATTAAGAAAGCATTGCAGTATTTAAAACAAACGAATATGCATTATAAAGATGTAGAGTTTAATGAGATGTGGCTAAATGAGTTTTGTAAAGAACAGAATGAGGTTTTAGAAAAGACGAGTGAAACTACTGAATGTGACAAATCAGCCGATGGTGGTGAAGACGAGCTTTTGCATGATAGGCAGCAGCATTGTATGTTCCAAGATACGTGTCTCATGCCTGTAGATATTGGTCAGGAAGCGCTAGATCAGTATTTGGACGGTGTGTTGAATGTGGCACCAGCAGAAGGGAATAACCCAGTTAAATTGCTTTCCGATAAATCAAATGAAGCCAAGTGTTTTCCAGTTTTGTTTCCACTTGGTTTTAATACCTACCATGAGAATAGAAAGTATAGATTAACTTTGTCACGTTACTTCAATAATCGGATTCTTAATGCGGATGGCAGGTTTGCGCGGAATGTAGAATACATCTTTTTTGCCCAATACATGTCCGAGCTTGAACAGGTCGTGTCAAATGTCTCCATAGCTTTGCGTAAAGGCAAAGGAAGTCGTGCATCCGAGAGGGTCGATAACGATCTGTTGAAGGACGAGGAGTCGTTGAAAAAGCTGTTGGAATTTGATGATGGGTTTCGTTTTCTTAGGCCTATTAGAGGCACCCCAGCATTTTGGCAGGGAGCACAGCGTGACCTTTTAGCTTGCGTGCGTCAGCTTGGTGTCCCGACTTGGTTTTGTTCATTTTCTTCTGCGGATTTGCGTTGGCCAAATCTTCTTAACAGTATTTTGAAACAGGAGGGGAGAAGCGAGACGTTGGAACAGTTGGAGTGGGCAGACCGATGTGACCTATTGCGTCGTAATCCTGTTACTGCGGCGAGAATGTTTGATTTTCGGTGGCATTGTTTTTTGAGGGAGGTGCTCATGTCTCCCTCGCATCCGATAGGGAAAATAGTAGATTACTTTTATCGAGTGGAATTTCAGCAGCGCGGTTCACCTCACGTCCATTGCTTGTTTTGGATTGAGAATGCCCCGCGTATTGATGTAAACACCGAGGAAGAGGTTGTTCGGTTTATTGATGAGTACGTTACATGCGAATTGCCTTCAGACGATGAGAAATTATTAGAAATGGTGACATCGGTGCAGCAGCATTCAAAGCGTCATTCAAAATCTTGTAAAAAGAAAAAAACAGTTTGTCGCTTTAATTTTCCGAGGCCCGTATCTGCTCGAACATTTATATGTCGTGACATTGGTGAGACCAACAAAAAAGAGTGCAAGTGCAAGGTTGATAGGACAGATACAGTTACACATTGTAAGTGTAAAAATCAGGGTCAATAGGTGCCTGATAAAATAGACAAAAAACATGCGTCAGATATATTGACAGCTATCAAAAAAGCTCTTTCAAATGAAAACAGTAGCTATGACAGTGTAGAACATTTGTTTTCCAGTTTAGGTATTAATCAGACAGCATTTGAAGCAGCATACAAACTGTTTGGTCGCAGTACACACATTGTTTTGAGAAGGGAGGTTAATGAGGTTTGGGTCAATCAATACAGTAAGCACTTGTTGAAAGCGTGGAATGCTAATATGGATATCCAATATGTAGTTAATGCGTATGCGTGTATAGTGTACATCATTTCTTATATTTCAAAGGCGGAAAGGGAGATGGGATTATTGTTAGCAAATGCTCATAAAGAGGCGTCAAAGGATGGAAACATTAGTGCAAGGGAGGCGTTAAAAAAATTAGGTAGTGTTTATCTCCATAACAGAGATGTTTGCGCTCAAGAGGCTGTATATAGGGTAACTAATTTACATCTAAAAGAATGTTCAAGGAAAGTTGTTTTTGTACCAACTGGGGACAATGTGGTGAAGATGAGTCTACCGTTAAATGTGTTGAGGCAAAAGGCTACATCTAAGGAGCTAAACGAGGACGACATGTGGATGACCAGCATTGTGGATCGCTATAAGAATAGGCCAGACGACGGCGTATTTAGCGACATGTGTTTGGCAACATTTGCGTCAGAATATCGAGTTTTGTGTAAAAATGAAAAATCGCGTAATCTGATTAAATTAAAAAACGATTTTGGTTTTGTAACTAAAAGGACAAGAACACAACCCGCTGTTGTTCGTTATGTGCGTTTTTCAGAAACAAAAAATCCAGAATTATTTTATCAAAGTATCTTGCAATTGTTTTTGCCTTATCGTGAGGACGTTCAGCTAAAACCGCGACAATATGAAACATTTGAACAGTTTTACCGTAATGGTCAGGTAAGGTTAACCGAGTGCGAAGATCTCTCCCTTAAGTTGGTCGTTGAATCAAACAGAAGTAAGTTTGAAAGAGAAGCAAACGATTTGGACGAGCTTCAGAACATGATCAATACAGACGGTATTTTAGAAGATGCCTGGTGTGAGTTGTGTCCAGAGCAAGAGTTGGAGCGTTTAGAGTGTGAGCAGGAGCGTAAAGACACAAGCGAGATAGTAGAGGAACATAAAGAAAATACAATTCCAGATCTAGCAGTAGGTAGAGAAGAAGGGTTACATTTAGAAAAGAAAAATAATATAATGTCTAGAAGTGATGGTTTAGCTCTGATTAGATCTTTAAATGAAATACAGTTGTCTGTTTTTTATCATGTTCGACAGTGGTGCTTGGATAAGATAAACGGTAGAAATCCTGATCCGTTACACGTATTTATTACTGGTGGTGCAGGGACAGGTAAAAGTCATTTAATAAAAGCAATTCAGTACGAATCAATGAGGCTGTTATCAACAGTGTGTCGGTGTCCTGATAACGTTTGCGTTTTGTTAACTGCGCCGACGGGGATTCCTGCTTACAATTTGCGTGCAGCAACCATTCACAGTACATTTAGCATTGGAAAGGATGTTCGCTTACCGTACACTCCTTTGGGAGAGGAAAAGCTTAATTCTTTGCGCGTTAAATACTGCGATCTGCAGCTTTTAATTGTCAACGAGATCAGTATGGTCGATCACAATTTATTGGCATATGTTCACGGTAGACTTAGACAAATAAAGCAAACTGGCGACTTATCCCCATTTGGGAATATAAGTGTAGTTGCTGTTGGAGATTTTTTTCAGTTGCCTCCAGTTAAGGGGAAGGCGTTGTATGTCGATAATATAGGTGCTAATTTGTGGTCGAGTCTATTTAGCATGGTGGAGCTGAAGGAAATTGTCAGGCGAAAAGACAAGGAATTTGCAGAATTATTAAACAGGGTCAGAGCACGGTCAAAAGGGACTCCGATGTTATTAAGTGATATAGAAATATTAAAGCGTTGTGAAACAGGTGAAGACAGCTTAGCTTTACACATATTTCCCACAAATGCTCAAGTAAATGAGCATAATTTTAAGCAGCTATGTAACACCTGTCCTGATTATGTCGAAATATATGCACAGGATTTTATTAACAGTAAGAAGACGGGGAAGCTAGAGTTAATGGAGGGAAATCATTCAAAAGCTACTAAAACTTGTTTAGCTGAACAACTGTTGTTGGGTAAGGATGCGCGTGTAATGTTGTGTAAAAATGTCGATATTATGGACGGATTAGTTAATGGTGTGTGCGGAACAGTGACAGATATAGTATTTTCTGAGGGTAGTAGGTTTCCAAAAAAGTATATGTAAAGTTTGATGACAAAAATGTCGGGGCAGAAAGGAAGAAACGGTGTGCGCGTGTTACAGATTCTGTTGGTATTGAACCGGATGAAGAGAGGGCCACAAATAAAGGAGGTTTACGACGGCAGTTTCCTCTTAAACTTGCGTGGGCTTGTACAGTTCATAAAGTTACAAGGCCTTACAGTTGACAGGGCTGTTGTCTGTCTTAAAAAAACGTTTGCGGCTGGACAGGCATATGTTGCGTTAAGTCGTGTTAGAAGTTTGTCAGGATTGATTATTCAAGATTTTGAAGAGAAAAAGATTTATTGTAATGAAAACATTAGGGATGCAGTTCTTGCGTATGCCCCATTTTGTGGTAGAAAATGTAACAAGTAATTTAAATGCACATATTTTCACTGTATTTTTAATCAATGTGCATGGTTTGATGGGGTATGTGTCAGATTTGGCGTCGTGTGCACAGCATTTGCAACCTAATTGCATTGCTGTCACAGAAACGTGGTTAAATGTTGATTCTACTTTCGACTCAGTGAAAATTGATGGCTTTGGGTTTCATAGTTGTCCACGCAGTGTAGCTTACGGTGGCAACAACCCAGCATTAGTTCAATTACAAACCCAACAACATGGTGGTGTAGGATTGTATAGTACAGACAGCATAAATTATGAGATCATCAAAGTACCTTTGCGCAATTTAGAGTGTTTAGTCTACAAATGTACAGTTTATAACATATTGGTAGCAGTCATATATCGACCACCATGTTATCCCATGTCAACGTTTAAAATTTATCTTGGTGAGTTAGTTGATTTTCTAGATTCAGTTAGTAGCACAATAGTTGTCATGGGAGATTTTAATGATGACATTTTGAAGTCATCATCTATATGTAATTTTATGACTGATAAAGGTTACGTTCAGCTTGTAACACAACCTACAACAGAGAAAGGTATGTTGATTGACCACGTGTATGTTAAAACAAAACAGTATAACGTCCAGGCAACAGTGCTGCCAACATATTTTGGTGATCATGAGGGCGTATTGTTTTCTTTTAAAGATGCGACGTCATGGGATTAAATGGCAAATAAAAAACGGACAACTGTATCTTGGCTGTAGTTTTGACGTATGTGATTTATTTATTTACTTATTTGTTGTTCAATGTATTGTTTTCATTATGAAAATGGAAGGTTTCTTTTTACTGTATCACAACAGCTTTTTAAGTAGAAAGTATTTTTGAAGAATGGATACATTTAAAGGAAGTATTGATAGCTGCACTTATCATTTATTTGGCAAATTAAATAAAACCAAACACAAGGTACAAGAGGAACTTAATACTAAATGTAGACTTGTTGAAGCTGTTTGTGGTACAGGTTTTGCTTTGCCTTCCATGTTCAAAAAGCATGTCCAAAAAGCAAAAGGCGCTGCATATGGCTGCGCTGGTTCACCTCTGGTGTATCACGCTTGGGGTTCGAATCCCCACGGTGCCGCTTTGACTGCAAGGACATGGGGGCTTCTAAAATTTTGTACAAAAAATAATCAGCAATTTTTTAGAGATGGCACAAATTAAACTAGTGACAGGTCAATGTTCTACCGAGGGTAGAACCAGGAAGAACTTAATAAAACATGGAAAGTAATAGTAGTAGCAGTATCAGCACTGTTTAATGAGTGAGTATTTCTGGTATTTCATAATGGTAAGAGTCACTGCAACTCAATATAATGGAAAACTACTGTCTTTACGCACTTCATTTTCTGCCTGCTCCACTGAACATTGTACATCTTCATCTATGTAAGCGGTTGCCCCCATATCACCTGCTATCACCTTCCTTTCCTGTGTGATTGTGACTGATTTTGTGAGTGAAGACAGGTCTGTTGGAGAAAGTAGAGCACCACCAGTCAAAATTCACACCTATACTAGCCTGTTACTAGTAAGTCGAGTCTACCCTGCCATTTATTTTTTTTACTTTGAATTTTTATAAGTTTTGCACTTTGCTAGTCACTCCAATATAAACTTGCGTGTCCTCTCTTTATCATGCCTCCTGTGTCAAATAGTCCTCTGTGTCCAGCCTGTCATCCTGCAGACAGGCCCACTTCGCACCTTACTTCTGGCAGACTTTGACCCCTGCTATCAGTAAGTAAAGTCTATGCTTCACCTCCAGTCTTCATTTTTATTACAACTTGTGATTTTTGTTGCTCACAGCAACACAGATTTGTGGCCTCTTTCTCTGCAATTTATGTTCTCTCAGGCAGGCCTCTCCCTGAAGCTGTCCATCATGCTTCATTGGCCCTACTCCCCATCTTGGACTCGGCGTGGTTTTGCTCCTGGTTCACTTAGCCCTCTACTCACACATACTCGTGTAGCCACTGTCTTACTTCTGCCATAGACCAGCTAAAGTGTGAACTGACTTCTTACTACTTTTAAAAACTGTGTGTTTAGAACTTTTTACCTGCATACCAGTTTACCTGCCGTGTAGCCCTGTGACACATAATGTTTTTCTGTGTCTGGGCATTTATAATTGACAGATATTAACTGCATACAGTACATGGCACCTTGAACCTGCATTAGTTGTACATAAATACGGCTATGAAAAAATTAAGCACAATGATGTGTGTTGCTGGCGTATGTTTTCCTCGATGTCCCTTTAGGAGCCAGAAACAAAATTAACAGGTCATGGTAATCGTAGTCAATTGGTATGAATTTTGATTTTGTACAAAACTTGCTATTGGCATGAAAGCTATTTTATTAACCCTGATGTTTTTGTTTTTTTGTTTTTTTTTTTTTTTTTTTTAAGATTAGCCCATTTCAAACTACTGTAATATGAAAATTCATATTGTGATAAATATTCCCGATTATTGTGTTAAACTTCATAAAGAAGATGCAGGAAAATGAATATGATTTTGTACAGAAACTGGTATTAAGCAGTTGTAGAAGATTTAAGTAAAAAAAAAAAAAAAAAAATGTGCCATTGAATATCATGATGTTGGAGTTATAATCCTTACAATTTAATAAAGGACTAATGCTTTCTGACAAAGTGTGTTTTGGACCATTTTATCCCGATAGACCACATTGATAGAGAAATGCTAATTTCCTGTGTCCAGTAGGTGATACCATGACTTTGATTAATAATTGCATGCTGTTGTGCCAAGGCTTCACAGTGTATATTGAAAATGGCAACTTTATTACCATTTTCAGGGTGATAAAGTGAAATTTAAAGATATTAATATTTCCAGGCTTCCTGTAAGAGGTTTGTTATGAAATCAATAAGAATTCATTTTAAGCCTTGGCTAGCTTCACAATATAACATTATAAAGGCCTTCCAACTTTGCTGAATGAAAGGTGAAACTAGTAAACCTACCAAAAGATCATAACACAAAAAAAAATCCGTTAATGAGGATATAGGGCTGTAACTTTGAGAAAATACTGGCATATAGATGTGCTAAGGAAAGGATTGTTATCTAACTAGGGAAGTTGGGAGAATATAAAATCAGTTTTTTTTTTTTTTTTTCATTGTGTAAAATTATAAGAAGGCCTTGAACAACTAAGTAAGAACAAATATTTTAACTACTGCAAATCAGACTAGTTTAAAGGTATGAAACCAGATTTCAATTGGGTCGGAAATTTTTAAGGAGTTTTTGATAATATTCTGAGAAATTAAAATCACAATGTTCCCAAAGGTTGAAGACCATATTGAAAGTAAGTCAGTCTTTCGATGAGTTTGTATCATTACTTTTGATTTTAAGGTGATCCAGGAAAGGCAAAAGAAATGGGGAACAAGAAAGACTTTATTTTTGTAGAATGAAAAGTTGATGGTGACACTAGAATTTATGAGGGTAAAAAGGAGCTTGTGGGAAAAGGCTGGCAGTGAGGAATGGTGGGTGGAAATCAAACCATAAAGGAAAGGCTGAAAACCTGGGGTGCAGGTGGAACAGGTGCAGAGAGGACCAAAGGCTGTCAAACAAAGCAGTGAAGCACAGCGGGAGGTAACTGTGATACCAAAGTAGGTAAAGTGACCAATAACAGGTGCAGCATACACCAATGGGATGAACAAGCAGCCATGTCTTCTGTCAAACACACATTTTTGTTTACTTTCTGTCACCAGAAATGGATGTTATAAGTATGCTTTAAACTTTGCTAAGAATAGGTTCAGGAGGGGACTCGTATGGTACACATTAAGTCTGATGCATGCATCGTTATGGCTTCAGGGCGGGACTGTGATGACACTCATGAAGTTTTGTGCATGTCGGATAATGTACACTGAAGTTGTAAGCATTTGAATTTGCATGGCGATTCGCTTAAAATAGCAGCCCTGCCACGCCCACATCGTAACTCTCACCACAATGATTTTAATAACTTTTTATCTTCAAGGGGTCAAGAGTACACACAGCGATTTTTATTGGAATCGGACAAAATCCCTAGGAGGAGTTCGTTAAAGTACGCAATGTGCAAATCGCCAAAAATGGCCGTTCAATTAAAAATGGCCAACTTCCTGTTGACTTTAGCCTATGGTGTCAAGAGACTTTTTTGTAGACGTGGGTGTGATACATATATCCAGCAACTTTCATCAGTGTATGTGGAAGAAGGCCTTGGGGCTGCAGTTTAGAGGGCGCTAGCAAGGCAGTTGGCCCATGAAAACTAAAGTTATACACGTCATTGTTCACTGCTAGGCACTCAAAACAGCAACTTCATTATCCCCACACCATAACCTCCAAATAAAAGATTAATGATTTTGTTCTCAAAGGTGTTACAAGTAAAAAAGCAATTTTCATGAGAATCTAATAAAATTTTATGAGTTTGTTGAAATGCATAACATGTAAATTGCCAGCAGAAGATGTTTGATTCAAAATGGCTGACTTCCTGTTGAGTTTTGCCTATGGCATCAATAAATTCTTTTTGTTGATGTGGGTGTGATACATATGTCCAGCAATTTTCATCCATTCTTAGGGTGCGCTTAGCGAGCCATTTGGCCCCACCCACTTGCAAAACCAATAACGTGGAGAAGTTAATCACAACTGACCAGCATGTGAAGTTTGGTGTCTAATACCCAAATAATTTAGTTAATCATCGTTTATCATTTTTCACGACAAGATGGTTAAAATGGCCATCCTGTCACGCTCACACCCTTAATTGACAACAAAAGATTTGAAGATCTTTTCATGTCACAGTTCTCAAGAGCGCCAAACCTGTTTTCGTGACATTCAGATGAAATCTGTAGGAGGAGTTGGCAAAAGTATGACTCATGCCGAATTTTGGCCATTTCCTGTCGCCAGGAGGGGGCGCTGTCAGTATGGCTGAATAGGACAATTTGATTTGCTTCAGGGCTAGACTCTTATCATACGCATAAAGTTTGGTGCATGTGGGACAATGTACACTGAAGTTATAAGCATTTGAATTTTCATTGTGAATTGCTTAAAATGGCGGCCCTGCCACGCCCACACCATGACTCCCACTAGAATGATTTTAATAACTTTTGATCTTCAAGGGGTCAAGAGTACACACAGTGATTTTCATGAGAATCAGACAAAATCCCGAGGAGGAGTTTGTTAACCCTTTCGCAGGCACAGCGACATTTTTGTCGTTTTAACCAACGGTGTTTTATAAAGTCTTCTTTAAATTCCCATATGTCACCAATTCCCATCATTAGTTACACTCATTACCATTGGCTGTCTCTTTAGGTCACCCAGCACTGTATTTTTAGCCCAATACGAGGCATGGGATTTCCTAAAACGACCAATCGTGTGACTACTTTGTTGTCAAATTGTGGGACATGTGAACATGGCATCGAGATACAAAAATAGCCGGCATTCTAGCCGTGTTTCCAAACAATAAATTTTACAACATTTGATGTGGATGAAGTTTTTGCTTTATTGAATGACTCTGAGGATGAGTTTGAATATCCAGAGAGGCGGGAGTGACTTGGATCCAAACGATTTTAATAGGACAATTTGATTCTGGAAGGATTAAAACATAAAAAGTTTCAGTTATGGGAAACTTATTATGAGATTTGGTGTTATTTTATTGTTATTTTGAATAACAATCATATTTTGGTAAAAACCCAAAATTAATCCGTCCGTGGGGGTATGCATCTGGGCCAAAATTTGCCTGCGAAAGGGTTAAAGTACGCAACGTGCAAATCGCCAAAAATCGCCGTTCAATTCAAAATGGCCGACTTCCTGTTGACTTTAGGCTATGGTGTCAAGAGACTTTTTTGTAGACGTGGGTGTGATACATATGTCCAGCAACTTTCATCAGTGTACGTGGAAGAAGGCCTTGGGGCTGCAGTTTAGAGGGCGCTAGAGGGGCAGTTGGCCCCGCCCACTTGCAAAACCAATACATTTAGTAATTGTCTATGAAAACTGACCAGCTTGTGAAGTTTGGTAAGTAAAGAACAAAGTTTACCTAAAGTTATTAGGGAATCAATGTTCACGGCGAGATGCTCAAAATGGCCGCCTCATCACGCCCACAGGGTTAATCCGAACAAGAAGATTTTAATAACTTTTCATGGTACAGGTCTCAAGAGTGTCCTCGCCCGTTTTAGTGACATTCAGATGAAATCTGTAGGAGGAGTTCGCAAAAGTATGACACATGCCCAATTTTTGTCATTTCCTGTCGCCAGGAGGGGGCGCTGTGAGTATGGCTGAATATGACCATTTGATTGGTTTCGGGGCGGGACTCTTATAATATGCCTGACGTTTGGTGCAGGTCGGACAAATATCACCGAAGTTATAAGCATTTGAAATTTCATGGCAAAACGCTTAAAATGGCGGCCCTGCCACGCCCACACCGTGACTCCAACCAAGATGATTTTAATAACTTTTGATCTTCAAGGGGTCAAGAGTGAACAAAGTGATTTTCATGAGAATCGGGCAAAACCCCTAGGAGGAGTTCGTTAAATTCCGATGCCTGAAATCGGCAAAAATTGCCTTATTTTGTATTTTCAACGCCACCTAGCGGGCATCCTGTGCATTGGACATAAACGTACCAAGGGCAAATCCCTTTGTCTTGGAAAGCTCTACATGCCTACCAAATTTCAGCATAATCGGGCGAACCACAGATTTTTCATGAATTTTTAAATTTTTCTAGAGGGCGCTGTGGAGCCATTTTTACCCGCCCACTGACGAAACCAAAAAAATCATAGAATTTTCACCAGGCCTGATTTTTCAGCCACATTTTTGTTCGAATTGAAACACGTTAAAGCCCCCAAAAATCCCTGTAAAGTGGAAGAATAATAATAATAAGAAGAATAATAATAATAATAATAAGAATAATAATAATAATCACTACAGATACAATACGGTCCTCTCACCGTGAGTGCTCGGGCACTCACTCGGGCACATATTTAAAGTAAGTCAGTCTTTCGATGAGTTTGTATCATTACTTTTGATTTTAAGGCGATCCAGGAAAGGCAAAAGAAATGGGGAACAAGAAAGACTTTATTTTTGTAGAATAAAAAGTTGATGGTGACACTAGAATTTATGAGGGTAAAAAGGAGCTTGTGGGAAAAGGCTGGCAGTGAGGAATGGTGGGTGGAAATCAAACCATAAAGGAAAGGCTGAAAACCTGGGGTGCAGGTGGAACAGGTGCAGAGAGGACCAAAGGCTGTCAAACAAAGCAGTGAAGCACAGCGGGAGGTAACTGTGATACCAAAGTAGGTAAGGTGACCAATAACAGGTGCAGCATACACTAATGGGATGAACAAGCAGCCATGTCTTCTGTCAAACACACATTTTTGTTTACTTTCTGTCACCAGAAGTGGATGTTATAAGTATGCTTTAAACTTTGCTATGAATAGGTTCAGGAGGGGACTCGTATGGTACACATTAAGTCTGATGCATGCATCGTTATGGCTTCAGGGCGGGACTGTGATGACACTCATGAAGTTTTGTGCATGTCGGATAATGTACACTGAAGTTGTAAGCATTTGAATTTGCATGGCTATTCGCTTAAAATAGCAGCCCTGCCACGCCCACATCGTAACTCTCACCACAATGATTTTAATAACTTTTTATCTTCAAGGGGTCAAGAGTACACACAGCGATTTTTATTAGAATCGGACAAAATCCCTAGGAGGAGTTCGTTAAAGTACGCAACGTGCAAATCGCCAAAAATGGCCGTTCAATTAAAAATGGCCAACTTCCTGTTGACTTTAGCCTATGGTGTCAAGAGACTTTACTGTAGACGTGGGTGTGATACATATATCCAGCAACTTTCATCAGTGTATGTGGAAGAAGGCCTTGGGGCTGCAGTTTAGAGGGCGCTAGCAAGGCAGTTGGCCCATGAAAACTAAAGTTATACACGTCATTGTTCACTGCTAGGCACTCAAAACAGCAACTTCATTATCCCCACACCATAACCTCCAAATAAAAGATTAATGATTTTGTTCTCAAAGGTGTTACAAGTAAAAAGCAATTTTCATGAGAATCTAATAAAATTTTATGAGTTTGTTGAAATGCATAACATGTAAATTGCCAGCAGAAGATGTTTGATTCAAAATGGCTGACTTCCTGTTGAGTTTTGCCTATGGCATCAATAAATTCTTTTTGTTGATGTGGGTGTGATACATATGTCCAGCAATTTTCATCCATTCTTAGGGTGCGCTAGCGAGCCATTTGGCCCCACCCACTTGCAAAACCAATAACGTGGAGAAGTTAATCACAACTGACCAGCATGTGAAGTTTGGTGTCTAATACCCAAATAATTTAGTTAATCATCGTTTATCATTTTTCACGACAAGATGGTTAAAATGGCCATCCTGTCACGCTCACACCCTTAATTGACAACGAAAGATTTGAAGATCTTTTCATGTCACAGTTCTCAAGAGCGCCCAAACCTGTTTTCGTGACATTCAGATGAAATCTGTAGGAGGAGTTGGCAAAAGTATGACTCATGCCGAATTTTGGCCATTTCCTGTCGCCAGGAGGGGGCGCTGTCAGTATGGCTGAATAGGACAATTTGATTTGCTTCAGGGCCAGACTCTTATCATAAGCATAAAGTTTGGTGCATGTGGGACAATGTACACTGAAGTTATAAGCATTTGAATTTTCATTGTGAATTGCTTAAAATGGCGGCCCTGCCACGCCCACATTGTGACTCCCACTAAAATGATTTTAATAACTTTTGATCTTCAAGGGGTCAAGAGTACACACAGTGATTTTCATGAGAATCAGACAAAATCCCGAGGAGGAGTTTGTTAAAGTACGCAACATGCAAATCGCCAAAAATCGCCATTCAATTCAAAATGGCCGACTTCCTGTTGACTTTAGGCTATGGTGTCAAGAGACTTTTTTGTAGACGTGGGTGTGATACATATGTCCAGCAACTTTCATCAGTGTACGTGGAAGAAGGCCTTGGGGCTGCAGTTTAGAGGGCGCTAGAGGGGCAGTTGGCCCCGCCCCACTTGCAAAAACCAATACATTTAGTAATTGTCTATGAAAACTGACCAGCTTGTGAAGTTTGGTAAGTAAAGAACAAAGTTTACCTAAAGTTATTAGGGAATCAATGTTCACGGCGAGATGCTCAAAATGGCCGCCTCATCACGCCCACAGGGTTAATCCGAACAAGAAGATTTTAATAACTTTTCATGGTACAGGTCTCAAGAGTGTCCTCGCCCGTTTTAGTGACATTCAGATGAAATCTGTTGGAGGAGTTTGCAAAAGTATGACACATGCCCAATTTTTGTCATTTCCTGTCGCCAGGAGGGGGCGCTGTCAGTATGGCTGAATATGACCATTTGATTGGTTTCGGGGCGGGACTCTTATAATATGCCTGACGTTTGGTGCAGGTCGGACAAATATCACTGAAGTTATAAGCATTTGAAAATTCATGGCAAAACGCTTAAAATGGCGGCCCTGCCACGCCCACACCGTCACTCCAACCGAGATGATTTTAATAACTTTTGATCTTCAAGGGGTCAAGAGTAAACACAGTGATTTTCGTGAGAATCCGGCAAAACCCCTAGGAGGAGTTCGTTAAATTCCAATGCCTGAAATCGGCAAAAATTACCTAAGTTTGTATTTTCAACGCCACATAGCGGGCATCCTGTGCATTGGACAAAAACGTCCCAAAAGGCAAATCCGTTTGTCTTGTCAAGCTCTACGTGCCTACCAAATTTCAGCATAATTGGGCAAACCACAGATTTTTCATGAATTTTTAAATTTTTCTAGGGGGCGCTGTGGAGCCATTTTGCCCCGCCCACTGGCGAAACCTATAAAATCATAGAATTTTCACCAGGCCTGATTTTTCAGCCACATTTTTGTTCGAATTGAAACACGTTAAAGCCCCCAAAAAGCTCTGTAAAGTGGAAGAATAAAAAGAGTAATAATAATTATAATAATCACCACAGATACAATACGGTCCTCGCACCGTGAGCGCTCGGGCCCGTAATTAAAGCCGCAAGCGGCGTTGTACGGGCCCTCGCACACCGATGCACCGCCGAGAACGAGCCACCGCCAATCCCTGCGCTCGCCAACTGGAGGTAAAGTTGCTTAGGTCTGTCGCAGGAATTGCATGTACAAAACCAAAACCAGTGAAGTTGGCACGTTGTGTAAATCGTAAATAAAAACAGAATACAATGATTTGCAAATCCTTTTCAACCTATATTCAATTGAATACACTGCAAAGACAAGTTACTTAATGTTCGAACAGGTAAACTTTGTAATTTTTTTTTTTTTTTTGCTCATTTGGAATTTGATGCCTGCAACATGTTTCAAAAAAGCTGGCACAAGTGGCAAAAAAGACTGAGAGAGTTGAGGAATGCTCATCAAACACTTATTTGGAACATCCCACAGGTGAACGGGCTAATTGGGAACAGGTGGGTGCCATGATTGGGTATAAAAGCAGCTTCCCTGAAATGCTCAGTCATTCACAAACAAGGATGGGGCGAGGGTCACCACTTAGTGAACAAATGCGTGAGCTGATTGTCGAACAGTTTAAAAACAACATTCCTCAACGAGCTATTGCAAGAAATTTAGGGATTTCATCATCTACGGTCCGTAATATCGTCAAAAGGTTCAGAGAATCTGGAGAAATCACTGCACGAAGCGACAAGGCCAAAACCAACATTGAATGCCCGTGACCTTGATCCCTCAGGCGGTACTGCATCAAAAACCGACATCAGTGTGTAAAGGACATCACCACATGGGCTCAGGAACACTTCAGAAAACCACTGTCAGTAACTACAGTTCGTCGCTACATCTGCAAGTGCAAGTTAAAACTCTACAATGCAAAGCGAAAGCCATTTATCAACAGCACCCAGAAACGCCGCCAGCTTCGCTGGGCCCAAGCTCATCTAAGATGGACTGATGCAAAGTGGAAAAGTGTTCTGTGGTCTGACGAGTCCACATTTCAAATTGTTTTTGGAAACTGTGGACGCCGTGCCCTCCGACCAAAGAGGAAAAGAACCATCCGGACTGTTATAGGCGCAAAGTTCAAAAAGCCAGCATCTGTGATGGTATGGGGGGTGTATTAGTGCCCAAGGCATGGGCAACTTACACATATGTGAAGGCACCATTAATGCTGAAAGGTACATACAGGTTTTGGAGCAACATATGTTGCCATCCAAGCAACGTCTTTTTCATGGACGCCCTGCTTATTTCAGCAAGACAATGCCAAGCCACATTCTGCACGTGTTACAACAGCATGGCTCCGTTGTAAAAGAGTGCGGGTACTAGACTGGCCTGCCTGTAGTCCAGACCTGTCTCCCATTCAAAATGTGTGGCGCATTATGAAGCGTAAAATACGACAACGGAGACCCCGGACTGTTGAACAACTTAAGCTGTACACCAAGCAAGAATGGGAAAAGAGTTCCACCTGAAAAGCTTCAAAATTGGTCTCCTCAGTTCCCAAACGCGTTTACTGAGTGTCGTTAAAAGGAAAGGTGATGTAACACAGTGGTAAAAAGGCCCCTGTGCCAACTTTTTTGAAATGTGTTGCTGCCTTTAAATTCTAAGTTAATGATTATTTGCAAAAAAAAAATAAAGTTTCTCAGTTTGAACATTAAACATCTTGTCTTTGCAGTGTATTCAATTGAATATAAGTTGAAAAGGATTTGCAAATCATTGTATTCTGTTTTTATCTACGATTTACATAACGTGCCAACTTCACTGGTTTTGGGTTTTGTAAATGTTCTTCAGACCTGTCACTTTCGCCTGTCACGGAAAGATGCTCAAAATGTCCACCACGTCACACCCACACTGTTAATTGACAACAAGAGATTTTGATAAGTTTTCATGTCACAGGGCTCAAGAGTGTCCATACCCGTTGTCGTGACATTCAGATGAAATCTGCAGGAGAAGTTCGCAAAAGTATGACACATGCCCAATTTTTGTCATTTCCTGTCGCCAGGAGGGGCCGCTGTCAGTATGGCTGAATATGACCATTTGACTGGTTTCAGGGCGGGACTCTTATAATACTCCTGAGGTTTGGTGCACGTCGGACAAATATCACTGAAGTTATAAGCATTTGAAATTTCATGGCAAAACGCTTAAAATGGCGGCCCAGCCACGCCCACACCTTGACTCCAACCGAGATGATTTTAATAACTTTTGATCTTCAAGGCGTCAAGAGTAAACATAGTGATTTTCATGAGAATCCGGCAAAACCCCTAGGAGGAGTTCGTTAAATTCCGATGCCTGAAATCGGCAAAAATGGCCTAATTTTTGAATTTTCAACGCCACCTAGCGGTCTTCCTGTGCATTGGACAAAAACGTCCCAAATGGCAAATCCGTTTGTCTTGGCAAGCTCTACATGCCTACCAAATTTCAGCATAATCGGGCAAACCACTGATTTTTCATGAATTTTTAATTTTTCTAGGGGCGCCTGTGGAGCCATTTTGCCCCCGCCCACTGGCGAAACCAAAAAATCATAGGATTTTCACCAGGCCTGATTTTTTCAGCCACATTTTTGTTCGAATTGAAACACGTTAAAGGCCCCAAAAAGCCCTGTAAAGTGGAAGAATAAGAATAATTAAAGCCGCAAGCGGCGTTGTACGGGCCCTCGCAAACCGATGCACCGCCGAGAACGAGCCGCTGCCAATCCCTGCGCTCGCCAACTGGAGGTAAAGTTGCTTAGGTCTGTCGCAGGAATTGCATGTAAATGTTCTTCAGACCTGTCACTTTCGCCTGTCAAGGAAAGATGCTCAAAATGTCCACCCCGTCACACCCACACTGTTAATTGACAACAAGAGATTTTGATATGTTTTCATGTCACAGGTCTCAAGAGTGTACATTACCGTTTTCGTGACATTCAGATGAAATCTGCAGGAGAAGTTCGCAAAAGTATGATACATGCACAATTTTGCTAATTTCCTGTCACAAGGAGGGGGCGCTGTCAGTATGGCTAAATATGGCCATGTGAATGGCTTCAGGGCGGGACTCTTATGATATGCATAAAGTTTGGTGCATGTCGGACAATTTACACTGAAGCCATAAGCATTTGAATTTTCATTGCGAATCGCTTAAAATGGCAGCCCTGCCACGCCCACACCATGACTCCCATCGAAATGAATTTAATAAGTTTTGCTCTTCAAGGGGTCAAGAGTACACACAGCGATTTTCATGAGAATCGGACAAAATCCCTAGGAGGAGTTCGTTAAAGTACGCAACGTGCAAATCGCCAAAAATGGCCGTTCAATTCAAAATGGCCGACTTCCTGTTGACTTTAGCCTATGGTGTCAAGAGACTTTTTTGTAGACGTGGGTGTGATACATATGTCCAGCAACTTTCATCAGTGTACGTGCAGGAAGGCCTTGGGGCTGCAGTTTAGAGGGCGCTTGCGAGGCAGTTGGCCCCGTCCACTTGCAAAACCAATACAATTTGTAATTGTCTATGGAAACTGACCAGCTTGTGAAGTTTGGTATGTAAAGAACAAAGTTTACCTAAATTTATTAGGGAATCAATGTTCACGGCGAGATGCTGATAATGGCCGCCCCATTACGCCCAAAGGGTTAATCCGAACAAGAAGATTTTAATAACTTTTCATGTCACAGGTCTCAAGAGTGTCCACGCCCGTTTTAGTGACATTCAGTTGAAATCTGTAGGAGGAGTTCGCAAAAGTATGACACATGCCCAATTTTTATCATATCCTGTCGCCAGGAGGGGGCGCTGTGAGTATGGCTGAATAGGACCATTTCAGTGGTTTCAGGGCGGGACTCTTATAATACGCCTGACGTTTGGTGCAGGTCGGACAAATATCACCGAAGTTATAAGCATTTGAAATTTCATGGCAAAACGCTTAAAATGGCGGCCCTGCCACGCCCACACCGTGACTCCAACAGAGATGATTTTAATAAAGTTTGATCTTCAAGGGGTCAAGAGTAAACACAGTGATTTTTATGAGAATCCGGTACAACCCCTAGGAGGAGTTCGTTAAATTCCAATGCCTGAAATCGCCAAAAATGGCCTTTTTTTGTATTTTCAATGCCACCTAGCGGGCATCCTGTGCATTGGACAAAAAAGTCCCAAAGAGTAAATCCGTTTGTCTTGGCAAGCTCTACATGCCTACCAAATTTCAGCTTAATCGGGCAAACCACAGATTTTTCATGAATTTTTAAATTTTTCGAGGGGGCGCTGTGGAGCCATTTTGCACCGCCCACTGGTGAAACCAATAAAATCATAGAAGTATCACCAGCCCTGATTTTTCAGTCACATTTTTGTTCGAATTGATACACGGTAAAGCCCCCAAAAAGCCCTGTAAAGTGGAAGAATAATAATAAGAATAATAATAAGAATAATTAAAGCCGCAAGCGGGCGTTATGGAACCCTCGACACCGATGCACCGCCGAGAAGGCCCGCCAATCCCCTCGCAAGCCGAGTGGAGGTAACGTTGCTTGGGTCTGTCGCAGGAATTGCATGTAAATGTTCTTCAGACCTGTCACTGTCGCCTGTCACAGAAAGATGCTCAAAATGGCCACCCCGTCACACCCACACCGTGAATTAACAACAAGAGATTTTGCTAAGTTTTCAAGTTACAGGGCTCAAAAGTGTCCACACCCTTATTCTTAACATTCAGATGATATCTGCAGGAGAAGTTGGCAAAAGAATGACACATGCACAATTTTGGTAATTTCCTGTCGCTAGGAGGGGGCGCTGTCAGTATGGCTAAATATGACCATGTGAATGGCTTCAAGGCGGGACTCTTATGATATCCAGAAAGTTTGGTGCATGTCGGATAATGCACACTGAAGTCACAAGCATTTGAATTTTCATGGCGAATCGCTTAAAATGGCGGCCCTGCCACGCCCACACCATGAATCCCACCGAAATGAATTTAATAACTTTTGCTCTTCAAGGGGTCAAGACTAAACACAGCAATTTTCAAGAAAATCCAAAAAAATCCCTAGGAGGAGTTCGCAAAAGAACGCAACATACAAATCGCCAAAAATGGCTGTTCAATTCAAAATGGCCGACTTCCTGTTGACTTTAGCCTATGGTGTCAAGAGACTTTTTTGTAGATGTGGGTGTGCTACATATGCCCACCAATTTTTATCAGTGTATGTGGAAGAGAGCTTTGGGGCTGCAGTTTAGGGGGCGCTAGCGAGGCAGTTGGCCCTGCCCACTTGCGAAACCGATACAATTCATAAATTACTATGGTAACTGACCAGTACGTAAAGTTTGTTGTGTAATGAACAAGGTTTTACTAAATTTAATAGGGAATTGTTGCTCACACTGAGATGCACAAAATGGCCACCCTGTCACGCCCGCAGGGTTAATCCAAACAATAAGATTTTAATAACTTTTGATGACATGGTTCTCGGGTGTGTCCACGCCCGTTTTCGTTTAATTCAGATGAAATCTGTAGGAGGAGTTCGCCAAAGTATGACACATGCCCAATTTTTGTCATTTCCTGTCGCCAGGAGGTGGCGCTGTCAGTATGGCTGAATATGACAATTTGAGTGGTTTCAGGGTGGGACTCTTATAATACGCCTGACGTTTGGTGCAGGTCGGACAAATATCACTGAAGTTATAAGCATTTGAAATTTCATGGCAAAATGCTTAAAATGGCGGCCCTGCCACGCCCACACTGTGACTCCAACCGAGATGATTTTAATAACTTTTGATCTTCAAGGGGTCAAGAGTAAACACAGTGATTTTCATGAGAATCCGGCAAAACCCCTAGGAGGAGTTCGTTAAATTCCGATGCCTGAAATCGGCAAAAATTGCCTTATTTTGTATTTTCAAAGCCACCTAGCGGGCATCCTGTGCATTGGACAAAATAGTCCCAAAGGCAAATCCGTTTGTCTTGGCACGCTCTATATGCCTACCAAATTTCAGCATCATCGGCCAAACCACTGATTTTTCATGAATTTTTAAATTTTTCTAGGGGGCGCTGTGGAGCCATTTTGCCCCGCGCACTGGCGAAACCAATAAAATCATAGAATTTTCACCAGGCCTGATTTTTCAGCCACATATTTGTTCGAATTGAAACACGTTAAAGCCCCCAAAAAGCACTGTAAAGTGGAAAAATAATAAGAATTAAAGCCGCAAGCGGCGTTGTACGGGCCCTCGCACACCGATGCACCGCTGAAAACAAGCCACTGCCAATCCCTGCGCTCACCACCTGGAGGTAAAGTTGCATAGGTCTGTGGCAGGAATTACATGTAAGTGTTCTTCAGACCTGTCACTGTCGCCTGTCACGGAAAGATGCTCAAAATGTCCACCCCGTCACACCCACACCGTTAATTGACAACAAGAGATTTCGATAAGTTTTCATGTCACAGGGCTCAAGAGTGTCCACACCTGTTTTAGTGACATTCAGATGAAATCTGCAGGAGAAGTTCGCAAAAGTATGACACATGCACAATTTTGGTAATTTCCTGTCGCCAGGAGGGGGCGCTGTCAGTATGGCTAAATATGACCATGTGAATGGCTTCAGGGCGGGACTCTTATGATATGCTTAAAGTTTGGTGCATGTCGGACAATGAACACTGAAGTCATAAGCATTTGAATTTTCATGGTGAATCGCTTAAAATTGCGGCCCTGCCACGCCCACACCATGACTCCCACCGAATTGAATTTAATAACATTTGCTCTTCAAGGGGTGAAGAGTACACACAGCAATTTGCATGAGAATCAGACAAAATCCCTAGGAGGAGTACGTTAAAGTACACAACGTGCAAATCCCCAAAAATGGCCGTTCAATTAAAAATGGCCGTTCAATTAAAAATGGCCGACTTCCTGTTGACTTTAGCCTATGGTGTCAAGAGACTTTTTTGTCGACATGGGTGTGATACATATGTCCAGCAACTTTCATCAGTGTACGAGCAGGAAGGCCTTGGGGCTGCAGTTTAGAGTGCGCTAGCGAGGCAGTTGGCCCCGCCCACTTGCAAAACCAATACAATTAGTAATTGTCTTTGGATACTGACCAGTTTGTGAAGTTTGGTATGTACAGAACAAAGTTTACCTAAATTTATTAGGGAATCAATGTTCACGGCGAGATGCTGAAAATGCCCGCCCATCTTGCCCACAGGGTTTATCCTAACAAGAAGATTTTAATAACTTTTCATGATACAGGTCTCAAGAGGACCATGCCCGCTTTTAGTGACATTCAGATGAAATCTGTAGGAGGAGTTCGCAAAAGTATGACACATGCGCAATTTTTGTCATTTCCTGTCGCCAGGAGGGGGCGCTGTCAGTATGGCTGAATATGATCATTTGAGTGTTTTCAGGGCGGGACTCCTATAATACGCCTGACGTTTGATGCAGGTCGGACAAATATCACTGAAGTTATAAGCATTTGAAATTTCATGGCAAAAACACTTAAAATGGCGGCCCTGCCACGCCCACACCGTGACTCCAACCGAGATGATTTTGATAACTTTTGATCTTCAAGGGGTCAAGAGTAAACACAGTGATTTTCATGTGAACTGCAAAACCCCTAGGAGGAGTTCGTTAAATTCCGATGCCTGAAATTGGCAAAAATTGCCTTATTTTGTATTTTCAACGCCACCTAGCGGGCATCCTGTGCATTGGACAAAAACGTCCCAAATGGCAAATCCGTTTGTCTTGGCAAATATGCCTTCCAAATTTCAGCATAATCGGGCAAACACAGATTTTTCATGAATTTTAAATTTTTCTAGGGCGCCAGGAGCTATTTTGCCCCGCCTACTGGTGAAACTTATAAAGTTATAGAAGTTTCACCAGGCCCTGATTTTTTTCAGCCACATTTTTGTTCGAATTGAAACACAATAAAGCCCACAAGAAGCCCTGTAAAGTGGAAGAATCATAATAAGAATAATAATAATAATAATCACTACAGATACAATATGGTCCCCGCACCGTGAGTGCTCGGGCCCGTAATAATAATAATTAAAGCTGCAAGCGGCGTTGTACGGGCCCTTGCACAACGATGCACCGTCGAGAACAAGCGACCGCCAATCCCTGCGCTTGCCAACTGGAGGTAACGTTGCTTGGGTCTGTCTCAGGAATTGCATGAAAATGTTCTTCAGACCTGTCACTGTCGCCTGTCACGAAAGTTGCTCAAAATGGCTCGCCCCTGGCCACACTCACACTGTTAATTGACAACAAGAGATTTTGATAAATTTTCATGTCACAGGGCTCAAGAGTGTCCACACCCTTATTCTACATTCAGATGAAATCTGCAGGAGAAGTTCGCAAAAGTATGACACATGCACAATTTTGGTAATTTCCTGTCGCCAGAAGGGGTCGCTGTCAGTATGGCTAAATATGACCATGTGATTGGCTTCAGGGCGGGACTCTTATGATATGCATAAAGTTTGGTGCATCTCGGACAATGAACACTGAAGTCATAAGCATTTGAATTTTCATGGCGAATCGCTTAAAATGGCGGCCCTGCCACGCCCACACCATGAGTCTCACCAAATAAATTTAATAACATTTGCTCTTCAAGGGGTCAAGAGTACACAAAGCGATTTTCATGAGAATCAGACAAAATCCCTTGGAGGAGTTCGTTTCAGTAAGCAACGTGCAAATCGCCAAAAAATGGCTGTTCAATTAAAAATGGCCGACTTCCTGTTGACTTTAGCCTATGGTGTCAAGAGACTTTTTTGTAGATGTGTGTGATACATATCTCCAGCAACTTTCATCAGTGTATGTGGAGGAAGGCCTTTGGGCTGCAGATTAGAGGGCGCTAGCGAGGCAGTTGGCCCTGCCCACTTGCAAAAAACAATACAATTAGTAATTGTCTATGGAAACTGACCAGCTTGTGAAGTTTGGTATGTAAAGAACAAAGTTTACCTAAATTTATTAGGGAATCAATGTTCACGGTGAGATGCTGAAAATGGCCGCCCCATTACGCCCACAGGGTTAATCAAAACAAGAAGATTTTAACAACTTTTCATGTTGCATGTCTCAAGAGTGTTCACGCCTGTTTTTCAAACATTCAGATGAAATCTGTAGGAGGAGTTCGCAAAAGTATGACACATGCCCAATTTTTGTCATTTCCTGTCGCCAGGAGGGGGCGCTGTCAGTATGGCTGAATATGACCATTTGAGTGGTTTCAGGGCGGGACTCTGATAATACCATAAACGTTTGGTGCAGGTCGGACAAATATCACTGAAGTTATAAGCATTTGAAATTTCACGGCAAAACGCTTTAAAAATGGCGGCCCTGCACGCCCACACCTTGACTCCAACCAAGATGATTTTAATAACTTTTGATCTACAAGGGGTCAAGAGTAAATACAGAGATTTTCATGAGAATCCGCAAAACCCCTAGGAGGAGTTCGTTAAATTCGATGCCTGAAATCGGCAAAAATGGCCTAATTTTTGAATTTTCAATGCCACCTAGCGGTCTTCCTGTGCATTGGACAAAAATGTCCCAAAAGGCAAATCCATTTGTCTTGTAAGCTCTACATGCCTACCAAATTTCAGCATAATCGGGCAAACCACTGATTTTTCATGAATTTTTTAAGTTTTCAAGGGGGGCGCCAGAGAGCCATTTTGCCCCAAGACTGGCGAAACTAATAAAATCATAGAATTTTCACCAGGCCTGATTTTTTCAGCCCATTCTTGTTCGAATTGAAACACGGCCCCCAAAAGCCCTGTAAAGTGGAAGAATAATAATAATAAGAATAATAATAAGAATTAAAGCCGCAAGCGGGCGCTGTACAGGCCCCTCGCGCACACCGATGCACCGCCAAGAACGAGCGATGACCCCCCTGCACTCGGCGAGTCAATGTATTGCTGTTCTAGTCTGTCAGAGGAATTGCATGTAGATTTTCTTCAGACCTATCACTTTCGCCTGTCACGAGAATATGCTCAAAATGGCCGCCCTTTCACGCCCACACCGTTAATTAACAACAAGAGATTTTACTAACTTCGCATGTCACAGGGCTCAGGAGTGTCCATACTTTTTTTCATGACATTCAGATTAAATGTTTAGGAGAAGTTCGCAAAAGTATGACAATGCCCAATTTTTTTTTTCATTTCCTGTCGCCAGGAGGGGGGCGCTGTCAGTATGGCTAAATATGACCAGGTTTATGGCCTCAAAAGACTCTCATGATACGTCTGAAGTTTGGTGGAGGTTTGACAATGTCCACTGAAGTTAAAAGCATTTGAATTTTCATGGTGAATTTTTTTATTTTTCTAAGGGGCGCTGTGGAGCCATTTTGGTTCGCCCACTGGTGAAACCAATAAAATCATAGAATTTTCACCAGGCCTGATTTTTTTTAAGCCACATTTTTTGTTCGAATTGAAACACGTTAAAGCCACCAAAAAAAGCCCTGTAAATTGGAATAATAATAATAATAATAATAATTAAAGCCAGGCGGCGTTAATCGGGCCCCTCACACCGATCCACCGCCGAAAACGAGCCACCGACAATCCCTGCGCTGACCGGAGGTAACGTTGCTTAGGTCTGTCTGTGGCAGAATTGCATGTAAATGTTCTTCAGACCTGTCACTGTCACCAGTCACGAAAGATGCTCAAAATATCCACCCCTTTCCACACGCACACCGTTAATTGACAACAAGAGATTTTGATAAGTTTTCATGTCACAGGGCTCAAGAGTGTCCACACACGTTTTGTGACATTAATATGAAATCTGCAGGAGAAGTTCGCAAAAGTATGACACATGCACAATTTTGGCCATTTCCTGTCACCAGGAGGGGGCGCTGACAGTATGGCTGAATTGGACAATTGGATTTGCTTCAGGGCAAAACTCTTATCATACACATAAAGCTAGGTGCATGTGGGACAATGTACTCTGAAATTATAAGCATTTGAATTTTCATTGTGAATTGCTTAAAATGGCGGCCCTGCCACGCCCACATCGTGAATCCCACCGGAATGATTTTAATAATTTTTGATCTTCAAGGGGTCAAGAGTACACACAGCGATTTTCATGAGAATCAGACAAAATCCGTAGGTGGAGTTCGTTAAAGTACACAACCTACAAATCCCCAAAAATGGCCGTTCAATTCAAAATGGCCGACTTCCTGTTGACTTTAGCTTATGGTGTCAAGAGACTTTTTTGTTGACGTGGGTGTTATACATATGTCCAGCAACTTTCATCAGTGTACGTGGAAGAAGGCCTTGGGGCTGCAGTTTAGAGGGCGCTAGCGAGGCAGTAGGCCCCGCCCACTTGCAAAACCAATACAATTCGAAATTGTCTATGGAATCTGACCAGCTTGTTAAGTTTGGTATGTAAAGAACAAAGTTTACCTCAATTTATTAGAGAATCAATGTTCACAACGAGATGCTCAAAATGCCCGCCCCATCTTGGCCACAGGGTTATTCCGAACAAGAAGATTTTAATAACTTTTCATGGTACAGGGCTCAAGAGTGTCCACGCCCGTTTTAGTGACATTCAGTTGAAATCTGTAGGAGGAGTTCGCAAAAGTATGACACATGCCCAATTTTTGTCATTTCCTGTCGCCAGGAGGGGGCGCTGTCAGTATGGCAAAATATGACCCTTTGAGTGGTTTGAGGGCGGGACTCTTATAATACGCCTGATGTTTGGTGCAGGTCGTACAAATATCCCTGGAGTTATAAGCATTTGAAATTTCATGGCAAAACGCTTAAAATGGCGGCCAAGCCACGCCCACACCGTCACTCCAACCGAGATGATTTTAATAACTTTTGATCTTCAAGGGGTCAAGAGTAAACACAGTGATTTTCATGAGAATCGGGCAAAACCCCTAGGAGGAGTTCGTTAAATTCCAATGCCTGAAATTGGCAAAAATTGACTAATTTTGTATTTTCAACGCCACCTAGCGGGCATCCTGTGCATTGGACAAAAACGTCCCAAAAAACAAATCAGTTTGGCTTGGCAAGCTCTACATGCCTAAAAATCAAAACAGCGTGCACACTCCGCAAAATCCAAACCTCTCCTGGTGCAAGGTCCCAGATACATACAATGAAGAGAAGGAAAGACCAGCACTCAAGTGTCCTTTTTATATTTATTGTGCCAAGCCAGCAGGCCCAGAGATACAACGACGTTTCAGCACAAAGCTTTCATCAGGTTAAGAATGTAGGCGGATATTCCGTCATATTTTTTATAGGCGAATCCGGATATCCCGTGCGAAATCACTATAACTTATATTATTAAACTCATCAAACAAAAATAAGAAAAAAATAAATAAATAAATTCAATGTAATTGTAAATACTATCACAATTGTAATGTCACAGACACAGTGTCAATATATAATAAGATGAAAGTGAGATACATGCAGATCTCCTTTATAACAATTCCTAGAACTGCCCTCTGCATAATGCATTTACTTTAGAAACTAAATACGGGCGATAAATCTATAATCCACCTACCAATAACAAGATGCACAGCCATACCAGTGAAGAAATTCATTAATTAATACAAAAAGTTCAAGCCCGCACCATCAACAATATTGATCCAGTAATATACCGAACACAATAAACATATTAAAGAAAACAACTTAACAATAATTCTTCATTTAGACCCCGTGGATATTCGGTCTGTAAAGAATGAATCCAAAATGCCTCCTTTGGAGTAAAAACCCTATCCCTGTTGCCCCCCCCCCTCAATGGAGGAACTACCTCAATACCTTGAAACCTTAATGTACATATATCATGCCCCAACAGATTGAAATGTCTTGCTACTGATGATTTCTCATCCTTATTTCTGATGTTACTCTTATGTTCACCAATACGAATCTTAAGTTCTCTTTTAGTTTTACCAACATAATAATACCCACAAGGACATTTCACAAGGTATACAACATATTTTGTTTTGCATGTAATTGTACTCTTAATCTCAATCGGCTTTCCAGAATGTGGATGATGAAAAAAATTACCTTTTATCATGGCATTGCAATGTAAACATTTAGAACAAGGGAAATTGCCCTTCGGTATTTCACTTAAAAAATGTTGAGGACTTCCATTACAATCTGCTCTCACTAGTATATCTCTCAAATTGAAGCTCTTTTGTACGCGAACATTGGTAGTTCTTTGAATACATGTCCAACCTGAGGGTCGCTAGATAATATATGCCAATATTTCTGAACACAATTCTTAATCTCAGTAGATACAGGGGAAAAGGTGGTAACAAAAACCAAACGATTTTTTTTCTTTTTAGAAGTTTTGGTAATCAGCAAATCATTCCTAGATATCTGCCTAACTTTGTTAAGATTGGCCTCCAAAATATTGTGATCATAACCTTTAGCTCTAAACCGAGCACATAATTCTGCAGCCTGTTCTTCAAAAGCTCTATCAGTATTACAAATTCTTCTAACTATTAAAAGTTGACTAAAAGGCAAACTTTTTTTCAAACCCACTGGGTGATAGCTAGTAAAATCGAGGAAACTATTTCCATCCGTTTTTTTCCTATATACCTTAGTTTATAGCTCTACATGCCTACCAAATTTCTGCATAATCTGGCAAACCACAGATTTTTCATGAATTTTTAAAATTTTCTAGGGGGGCGCTGTGGAGCCATTTTGCCTCGCCCACTGGCGAAACCTATAAAATCATAGAATTTTCACCAGGCCTGATTTTTCAGCCACTTTTTTGTTCGAATTGAAACACGTTAAAGGCCCCAAAAAGCCCTGTAAAGTGGAAGAATAATCATAATAAGAATAATAATAATAATCACTACAGATACAATACGGTCCTCGCACCGTGAGTGCTCGGGCCCGTAATAATAATAATAATCACTACAGATACAATACGGTCCTCGCACCGTGAGTGCTCGGGCCCGTAATAATAATCACTACAGATACAATACCGTCCTCGCACCGTGAGTGCTCGGGCCCGTAATAATAATAATAATCACTACAGATACAATGCCCAATTTTTGTCATTTCCTGTTGCCAGGAAGGGGCGCTGTCAGTATGGCTGAATATGACCATTTAAGTGGTTTCAGGGCGGGACTCTTATAATACGCCTGACGTTTGGTGGACGTCGGACAAATATCACTGAAGTTATAAGCGTTTGAAATTTCATGGCAAAACGCTTAAAATGGCGGCCCTGCCACGCCCACACCTTGACTCCAACCGAGATGATTTTAATAACTTTTGATCTTCAAGGGGTCAAGAGTAAACACAGTGATTTTCGTGAGAATCCGCAAAAACCCTAGGAGGAGTTCGTTAAATTCGATGCCTGAAATCGGCAAAAATGGCCTAATTTTTGAATTTTCAACGCCACCTAGCGGTCTTCCTGTGCATTGGACATAAACATTCCAAGGGCAAATCCCTTTGACTTGGCAAGCTCTACATGCCTACCAAATTTCAGCATAATCGGGCGAACCACAGATTTTTCATGAATTTTTAAATTTTTCTAGAGGGCGCTATGGAGCCATTTTTACCCGCCCACTGGCGAAACCAAAAAAATCATAGAATTTTCACCAGGCCTGATTTTTCAGCCACATTTTTGTTCGAATTGAAACACGTTAAAGGCCCCAAAAATCCCTGTAAAGTGGAAGAATAAGAATAATAATAATAATAAGAATAATAATAAAAATAATAATAATAATCACTACAGATACAATATGGTCCTCGCACCGTGAGTGCTCGGGCCCGTAATAATCACTACAGATACAATACGGTCCTCGCACCGTGAGTGCTCGGGCCCGTAATAATAATAATAAACAGCGCGATTTCAATAGGGCCCTCCGCAGACGACTTGCAGTCGGCTCGGGCCCTAATAATAATAATAATAAACAGCACGATTTCAATAGGGTCCTCCGCGGACGACTTGCAGTCGTCGCTCGGGCCCTGATAATAATAATAATAATAGTTAAAGCCGCAAGCGGCGTTGTACGGGCCCTCGCACACCGATGCACCGCCAAGTACGAGCAAATGCTGACCCCTGCGTTCAGTGAGGGGACGTCTTGTTGCTCGAGTCTGTCGGACGAATTGCATGTAGATGTTCATCAGAGCTTTCACTTTCACCTGTCACGACAAGATGCGCAAAAAGGCCGCCCTTTCACGCCCACACCGTAAATTAACAAAAAGAGATTTCACAACATTTTCATGTCACAGGGCTCAAGAGTGTCCATACCTGTTTTTATGATATTCAGATGAAATGTGAAGGAGAAGTTCGCAAAAGTATGACACATGCCAAATTTTGGTAATTTCTTGTCGCCAGGTGGGGGCGCTGTCAGTATGGGTAAATATGACCATGTTTATGGCCTCAGGGCTAGACTCTTATGATACGTCTGAAGTTTGGTGCAGGATGGACAATGTCCACTGAAGTTGTAAGCATTTGAATTTTCATTGTGAATTGTTTAAAATGGCGGCCCTGCCACGCCCACATCGTGACTCCCACCAGGATGAATTTAATAACTTTTGATCTTCAAGGGGTCAAGAGTACACAGAGCGATTTTCATGAGAGTCAGACAAAATTCCTGGGAGGAGTTTGTTAAAATACGCAACGTGCAAATCACCAAAAATGGCCGTTCATTTAAAAATGGCCGACTTCCTGTTGACTTTAGACTACGGTGTCAAGTGACTTTTTTGTAGAGGTGGCTGTGATACATATGTCCAGCAACTTTCATCTGTGTACGTGGAAGAAGGCCTTGGGGCTGCAGTTTAGAGGGCGCAAACGAGGCAGTTGGCCCCGCCCACTTGAAAAACCGATACAATTAGTAATTGTCTATGGAAACTGACCAGCTGGTGAAGTTTGGTATGTAAAGAACAAAGTTTACCTAAATTTATTAGGGAATCAATGTTCACGGCGAGATGCTCAAAATGTCTGCCCCATCACGGCCACAGGGTTGATCCGAACAAGAAGATTTCAATAACTTACATGGTACAGGTCTCAAGAGTGTCCACGCCCCTTTTAGTGACTTTCAGATGAAATCTGTAGGAGGAGTTTGCAAAAGTATGACACATGCCCAATTTTTGTCATTTCCTGTCGCCAGGAGGGGGCGCTGTCAGTATGGCTGAATATGACCATGTGAGTGGTTTCAGGGCAGGACTCTTATAATACACCTGACGTTTGGTGCAGGTCGGACAAATATCACTGAAGTTACAAGCATTTGAAATTTCATGGCAAAACGCTTAAAATGGCGGCCCTGCCACGCCCACACTGTGACTCCAACCGAGATGATTTTAATAACTTTTGATCTTCAAGGAGTCAAGAGTAAACACAGTGATTTTCATGAGAATCTGGCAAAACCCCTAGGAGGAGTTCGTTAAATTCCGATGCCTGAAATCGGCAAAAATTGCCTAATTTTTGAATTTTCAACGCCACCTAGCGGGCATCCTGTGCATTGGACAAAAATGTCCACAATGGCAATTCCGTTTGTCTTGGCAAGCTCTACATGCCTACCAAATTTCAGCATAATCGGGCAAACCATAGATTTTTCATGAATTTTTTAATTTTTCTAGGGGGCGCCAGGAGCCATTTTGCCCCGCCCACTGGCGTTACCAACAAAATCATAGAATTTTCACCAGGCCTGATTTTTCAGCCACATTTTTGTTCGAATTGAAACACGTTAAAGCCCTCAAAAAGCCCTGTAAAGTGGAAGAATAATAATAATTAAAGCCGCAAGCAGCGTTGTACAGGCCCTCGCACACCGATGCACCGCCGTGAACGAGTGACTGCTGACCCTTGCGCTCAGTGAGTGGACGTCATGCTGCTCGAGTCTGTCGGAGGAATTGCATGTAGATTTTTATCAGACCCTTCACTTTCACCTGTCACGAAAAGATGCTCAAAATGGCCGCCCTTTCACGCCCACACCGTTAATTAACAACAAGAGATTTTAATAACTTTTCATGTCACAGTGCTCAAGAGTGTCCGAAAATTTTTTCATGACATTCAGATGAAATGTGTAGGAGAAGTTCGCAAAAGTATGACACATGCCCAATTATGGTAATTTCCTGTCGCCAGGAGGGGGCGCTGTCAGTATGGCTAAACATGACCATGTTTATCGCTTCAGGGCAAGACTCTTATGATACGCATGAAGTTTGGTGCATGTGGGACAATGTACACTGAAGTTATAAGTATTTGAATTTTCATGGTGAATTGCTTAAAATGGCGGCCCTGCCACGCCCACACCGTGACTCCCACCGAAATGAATTTAATAAGTTTTGATCTTCAAGGGGTCAAGAGTACACACAGCAATTTTTATGAGAATCAGACATAATCCCTAGGAGGAGTTCGTTAAAGTACGCAACGTGCAAATCGCCAAAAATGTCCGTTCAATTAAAAATGGCCGACTTCCTGTTGACTTTAGCCTATGGTGTCAAGAGACTTTTTTGTAGACGTGGGTGTGATACATATGTCCAGCAACTTTCATCAGTGTACGTGGAAGAAGGCCTTAGGGCAGCAGTTTAGAGGGCGCTAGCAAGGCAGTTGGCCCCGCCCACTTGCAGAACCAATACAATTAGTAACTGTTTATGGAAACTGACCAGCATGTGAAGTTTGGTATGTAAAGAACAAAGTTTACCTTAATTTATTAGGGAATCAATGTTCAAGGCGAGATGCTCAAAATGGCCGCCTCATCACGCCCACAGGGTTAATCCGAACAAGAAGATTTTAATAACTTTCCATGTCACAACTCTCAAGACTGTCCACGCCTGTTTTATTGACATTCAGTTGAAATCTGTAGGAGGAGTTCGCAAAAGTATGACACATGCCCAATTTTTGTCACTTCCTGTCGCCAGGAGGGGGCGCTGTCAGTATGGCTGAATATGACCATTTGAGTGGTTTCAGGGCGGGACTCTTATAATACGCCTGACGTTTGGTGCAGGTCGGACAAATATCACTGAAGTTATAAGCATTTGAAATTTCATGTCAAAACGCTTAAAATGGCGGACTTGCCACGCCCACACCGTGACTCCAACCGAGATGATTTTAATAACTTTTGATCTTCAAGGGGTCAAGAGTAAACACAGTGATTTTCGTGAGAATCTGGCAAAACCCCTAGGAGGAGTTCGTTAAATTCCGATGCCTGAAATCGGCAAAAATTGCCTTATTTTTGAATTTTCAACGCCACCTAGTGGTCTTCCTGTGCATTGGACAAAAACGTCCCAAATGGCAAATCCGTTTGTCTTGGCAAGCTCTACATGCCTACCAAATTTCAGCATAATCGGGCAAACCATAGATTTTTCATGAATTTTTTAATTTTTCTAGGGGGCGCTGTGGAGCCATTTTGCCCCGCCCACTGGCGTTACCAACAAAATCATAGAATTTTCACCAGGCCTGATTTTTCAGCCACATTTTTGTTCGAATTGAAACACGTTAAAGCCCTCAAAAAGCCCTGTAAAGTGGAAGAATAATAATAATTAAAGCCGCAAGCGGCGTTGTACAGGCCCTCGCACACCGATGCACCGCCGTGAACGAGTGACCGCTGACCCTTGCGCTCAGTGAGTGGACGTCATGCTGCTCGAGTCTGTCGGAGGAATTGCATGTAGATTTTTATCAGACCCTTCACTTTCACCTGTCACGAAAAAGATGCTCAAAATGGCCGCCCTTTCACGCCCACAATCGTTAATTAACAACAAGAGATTTTAATAACTTTTCATGTCACAGTGCTCAAGAGTGTCCGAAAATTTTTTCATGACATTCAGATGAAATGTATAGGAGAAGTTCGCAAAAGTATGACACATGCCCAATTATGGTAATTTCCTGTCGCCAGGAGGGGGCGCTGTCAGTATGGCTAAACATGACCATGTTTATCGCATCAGGGCAAGACTCTTATGATACGCATGAAGTTTGGTGCATGTGGGACAATGTACACTGAAGTTATAAGTATTTGAATTTTCATGGTGAATTGCTTAAAATGGCGGCCCTGCCACGTCCACACCGTGACTCCCACCGAAATGAATTTAATAATTTTTGATCTTCAAGGGGTCAAGAGTACACACAGCAATTTTTATGAGAATCAGACATAATCCCTAGGAGGAGTTCGTTAAAGTACGCAACGTGCAAATCGCCAAAAATGTCCGTTCAATTAAAAATGGCCGACTTCCTGTTGACTTTTGCCTATGGTGTCAAGAGACTTTTTTGTAGACGTGGGTGTGATACATATGTCCAGCAACTTTCATCAGTGTACGTGGAAGAAGGCCTTAGGGCAGCAGTTTAGAGGGCGCTAGCGAGGCAGTTGGCCCCGCCCACTTGCAGAACCAATACAATTAGTAACTGTTTATGGAAACTGACCAGCATGTGAAGTTTGGTATGCAAAGAACAAAGTTTACCTTAATTTATTAGGGAATCAATGTTCAAGGCGAGATGCTCAAAATGGCCGCCTCATCACGCCCACAGGGTTAATCCGAACAAGAAGATTTTAATAACTTTCCATGTCACAACTCTCAAGAGTGTCCACGCCCGTTTTATTGATATTCAGTTGAAATCTGTAGGAGGAGTTCGCAAAAGTATGACACATGCCCAATTTTTGTCACTTCCTGTCGCCAGGAGGGGGCGCTGTCAGTATGGCTGAATATGACCATTTGAATGGTTTCAGGGCAGGACTCTTATAATACGCCTGATGTTTGGTGCAGGTCGGACAAATATCACTGAAGTTATAAGCATTTGAAATTTCATGGCAAAACGCTTAAAATGGCGGCCTTGCCACGCCCACACCTTGACTCCAACCGAGATGATTTTAATAACTTTTGATCTTCAAGGGGTCAAGAGTAAACACAGTGATTTTCGTGAGAATCTGGCAAAACCCCTAGGAGGAGTTCGTTAAATTCCGATGCCTGAAATCGGCAAAAATTGTCTTATTTTTGTATTTTCAACGCCACCTAGCGGGCATCCTGTGCATTGGACAAAAACGTCCCAAATGGCAAATCCGTTTGTCTTGGCAAGCTCTACATGCCTACCAAATTTCAGCATAATCGGGCAAACCACAGATTTTTTCATGAATTTTTAAATTTTTCTAGGGGGCGCTATGGAGCCATTTTGCCCCGCCCACTGGCGACACCTATAAAATCATAGAATTTTCACCAGGCCTGATTTTTTCAGCCACATTTTTGTTTGAATTGAAACAAGTTAAAGCCCCGAAAAAGCCCTGTAAAGTGGAAGAACAATAATAATAATAATAATAAGAATAATAAGAATAATAATAATAATCACTACCCATACAATACGGTCCTCGCACCGTGAGTGCTCGGGCCCGTAATAATCACTACAGATACAATACGGTCCTCGCACCGTGAGTGCTCGGGCCCGTAATAATAATAAAGAAGTATGCAGGATTATAATATGTGTCTGCATTGCTGCAGGCACATAACTAGAGTATGTAATTCCAGGGAATTACGAGTGCATGAAAATGCAAACTGTAGTTGCTTAAGGTGGAATGTGGGCAGAGGAAACAAGTTGGCGGGAGTCATAATTGATGACAGTTGGAATGGCTGAACAGTTAAATAGTTGAGTAGTTTAAAAAGTTATATTATTTAACAGTGAATTATTTCAATGAGGACTTTTATTTTGAAACAGTTTTGGACAGAGGAAACAGTTGGCGGTAGTCATAGTTGATGACAACGGGCTGCTGGAATGGCTGAACGGTTGAAAAGTTGAGCAGTTTAAATAGTTAAAGGGGACCTATTATGCTGATCCTTCTTTTAATACATATTAGTAATGTTATAATGTTGGTTGTCCATGCTCAACCTCTGAAAAATTTCTAAACATAAGATACAGGGGTTTTGCCGTAATCCAAGAACGTGATTTCGTGAGCGCGTGATTTCCTCTCTGAACAGCTCCTCCCGAGATCTTCACGAGATCTGGGTAAAACCTGACGTCAAGTTGTGCCATCCAATTAGTACAGACCTAGCCAGAGCCAATCATGGCACTGGACCTGCCCACACCGGAAACTATTCTAGCAGGCACTAACAACGGCAGATCATACTATGCCATAGTAGCATCTTCAATACAAAAATACAAAAGAAGAACCGCAGATCATTTGAGGTGCAATTTTGTCAGTATCTTTCCCAAAGCTGCTTGTCCGTTTACTTTTGAACGCCAAGAAAAACAACGATTTTTTCTTCCAAAAGACGATGCCACCAAAAATCAGTGGGTAGCTTTTTTTTGTTTGCTGGCAGCAAAAAGCCACGCCAAAGGGAACGCTTAGCTGATTGTGCTCAGCATTTCACCAAAGACAGCTTTATCAATAAAGGATAATTCGACACAGGATAAGCATTTCAGCTGCTTCTCAAACCTGAAGCAGTTGCATCGATCAAGCGCCGAGCCACACGCTGTAAGTAACGATATAACAGCAAATAATGTAAGTGAAGCTAACGTGTTACGGTGGCTAGCAGGACCGCTTAGCGATAGTTAGCACTGACAACTGGCCTCAAATGCAGGCTTGGTAAAATATCTGAAGATAAAGCCTGTATCGGGTCGCGACTGTCCATGACTCACAGACACAGAAGCTGTAAGTTGCTTTAACTGCATAAGCCAACCTGACGTGATAGCCAGTTGATTGTGGCTGTAGCACAGCGGCTAACGAGCTGTTACTGTTGCTAATGTTTGTGTCCTAAATATGCAAGAGTGATATCAGGGGAAATTCAACATAAGGTGTGTGAACATAAACCTCATTTGAAGCTAACTTTTAATACTTGTTTGTAATTTGGATGCTTGGTACAACTGTTCACAGTAACAGAACTTGCTGTCTGTAAAACCTGTATTGCAAGGGTTTGTCTCTGTGGTTATGACCGCTCAGTTACCAGCTACTGCGTGTTAGTTTGCGTTTCGTGCTAATTAAAATGCTCCTGGTTAACTTATATGCAGTAATTCTGATCGGTATGCTTGTGTTACTTCGGTAAGCATCAATGTGGCAGTTTCATCATAACGTTGCCCGATTGTAGCCTCTACAGTTAGTGATCGCTTCACTTATCCATAACCGGGATCAGCAGGATACTTCACAAATGTCTGAGCAAGCCCTCTGGTGCTACCATGAAAGCAATGCGAAACGCAGAGGCTCTACCGGTTTACAAATGATTTCTCTGCACTACCTTGACATAATTTCATCCCCCTTTAGAAATTGCTGTGGCTAATAAAAAGCCGAAAAAGGCGGAGATTAAATAGGTAATTCTTTCCTGTAGAAGTGATCGATTCGCTAGCTCCACATAAGCAACTTGTCCGCGCTAACGGAACGTACAGTTTGCAAAACCTGTATTATGTTCATAACATAACCGAGCTCAACTGTATTATGTTCATAACATAACCGAGCTTTCTCTAGCTGTCGCGTACTATCCATAAAGCTGCTTTCACATCGCATTACCTAAACAAATTTTTTCGCGACGGATTACATTCAAAGTCAATGCAAAGACGCGAATACGGGCATGTCAAGCCGCTTTCACCGGACGCCAAACAAATTTTTTCGCGCGACAGATTACATTCAAAGTCATGACCACTTATCAGCTACTGCATGTTAGTTCCCCTGCTCTGCTAATTAAAAACGCCCTGGTTAACTTTTTTATGCAGCGATTCTGATCGGTATGCTTGTGTTACTTCGCAAGCATCAATGTGACAGTTTCATCATAACGTTGCCTGATTTTAGCCACTACAGTTGAAGCTAACCGGAGAGGTGCTGTATGTGTCTGCCGAGTTGGGCTGCAGTTAGACCAGACGTAGGTTTTGCAAAGCTTGGGGTGAGTTTTTGGGTGCTTGTGAAACGATCGCTTTACTTATCCATGACCGGGTCAGCCTGATACATCCCCAATGTCTGAGCAAGCTCTCTGATGCTACCGTGAAAGCAATAGGGAAAAGCACAGGCTATAACGCAGTATGGTATCACAAACGATTTCTCTGCATTGCTGTCGATTGAATATTAAATCGGCGACTAAATATTAAATTATTTCCTGTAAAAGTGATCGATTCGCTAGCTCCACATAAGCAACGGTTCACGCGAGACGGAACTTACGGTCTGTAAAACCTGTATTATGCTCATAACATAACCGAGCTCTAGCTTGCTCTCGCGCACAATCCATAACGCCCCATTCTCCGCGAGGAAACGCTTTGTCATTCCGGACGCAGTAAGTAAACCATTACCACGGGCAATTTCCGGTAGGCCGTTTAGCTTGGAGCTTTTCGCCCCTCCGTCATATACCAGCGCTGAAGCTGTTCGCTTTCTCCACGCTAACAACACACCACAGCTATGTACACAAACCAGCAGGTCCTAATACACACCGGCAGTCCATAAGCTGTTGGTCCACTTTTAGCTGCTCCTCACTGTCCATGTTTCCCTCTAAACTCAGACCCACCGGATTTCTACGGTCTCCGGTCTACACTTGGGCATGTCGACCCGTTCTACAAATGTGTCTATATGGGGTGGATTCTAGCTTCCCCTGCATCCTAGCTAGGAGTAGAAAAACCGCGGTACTCACCAACTGTTGCCGTAGAAAACTGTAGCCGATAGCAAATTTGAGCTTGCGCTGACAGATATTCGCACTGTGTCCTCCACTTTTCGCCGCTGCGTTGTTAGAACAAGATCATGTCATTAGATCTATATTCAAGTATAACGTTAGATTGCGGAATTTGCCCGCCGCTTCATATCAGATTGCAGACGTGTCTCAGGTTTCACTCTGGGGAGCCGGACACGGAAAACTGCATTCTGCAGCCTCGTCCCCGCCCAACTCCGCCTCCACAGAGCTGGCCAGTCAGAAGAAAGTGGGTACACGGGGAGTGGGGGCCATAGCAGAAGAGCCGCCCCAGTGAGGCGTTTCGGCAGAGACTACAATATACTACAAATGCAGTTTTTTGAGGATGGCAGTATGAGCGAAATAAATACCCTTTTTTTTACTTTGCATGATCAGGAGTACTCTAGGGGAGTCAAAGACCAAAATATAAACTTGGAAAAATATCAAAATAGGTCCCCTTTAACAAATGTTTAATTGTATTTGCAGTATGCCCTGTACATTGTGCTGGGGGCTCCTTTTGATTTTAAAATTGTAAGTACATTTTCTGCCATAAAGAGAAATGTATTATCGTTCCAAAAAAGTGAGATGAGATCTTACTGATATGAACTGTGTTAACTCCTTCAGCTTGACATGCCGGGCATACGGAAATGGTGGTGTGTGATGCTCATGGAGAACAATGAGCTGGAAGGGTATATACACACACATTTAAGAGATCTACAGCAAATATTAATATGACAATACAACAGTAACTACGATCATTTAAATTAATATAACCACATAATTTATGGTGATCTCTTTGTGAAAGGCTCGGAAAGAGATTTGCACACTGGACGGAGGAGTCCAAAGCCCTCCAGAGGGGTGAACTTGAACCAGTGTTTAGAGTTCAAAGGCGGAGGTTGGAGGAGGTCCCCCAGGTCAGTTTTCAGTGTTAACAAATGAGAGGAAAGCTTAACAAGTGAGAGATTGTAAACAAGGCTCTGTCATGTGTTTCAGGCTGTGAGTGTGGAGGCAGTTGGAGTGGAGCCTGCTGCGGTCATCCCTCAAGAGGAGCCATCTGAACCAAAGGTGTATTTGTATGAAATAAGATATTAGGACTGTACATGCAGGTTCTTGTGTCATTTTGTATATGTAGTTCTTTTAAAGTGCCCTATCTTTACTCAAACAACTGCCTATACAACCTGTGCAATTTCAAGGAATATTATTAAGGGTATGTTACAAAAGTAATTCAAATAAGTTTTGTTATTTTTCTGTTAGTCTCCTAGACTTCCTTTATTCTTTTCTACTTCAAGTACAGATGATTGATTTTAAAATCATACCGGAGATGTTCTTGCTTTTATAATATTTCTTGCCTTAGTGTTATGTACTAACTTAAAGTTGTCTTTTCTCATTAATTTCCTCATTCATTTCGAATTTCAGTTTATCGAACATATGAAGGAGGCCAGCAACTGGATCCAATTGAACGCCGACAGATTCAAGGAGGACGTGCAGGCACCACGCTTCCTCCTGATGGATGAAGATGAGGCTACTGAGGCACTGCAACAATACCATTTGCTGCAGCACACAACTGATGTGGATGAGAAGGAGGAGATAATGGCGCCCTTTGTTTTCAATTTCAAAAAAAAAAAAAACAGGGAGGATATGGGGATGTTTCTGGCAGAAATGGTTGATGGGAGGAGGTTGACTGTTTTTTGTATGTCAGAAACTTAGTGTTTTTTATTATATTAGTTTTTTTATTTAAATCTGTTGTAAATAGTTTTAATATGCAAATAAAGTATGTATAAAGTTACACTACTTCCGTGCACTTGTGTTTATCAGAGGGTTACAATCTCCATCTGATGCTTCCATACAGCCCTTTATGGTATTGCAAATAATTGCAAGCATTATCGACAATCACTGCTATAAATTGAATGTTGTAATGCAGCTGTTATGCCATTATACAACAGCATCACTCACAACTCAGTGTACACCCCACCCCTACTCCACACACTGCCCCCACAATAAAGGTTACACTGCTCATAGTGTTAACTGCTAAAAATCTTTACACTGTGACATTACTCATTTTGCTTATCCAGTGTTTTTATTCTGCTTCGTTATGCATTTTATTCTGTCAATCATGGCTACTCTGTGCACTATGTTTACATGGGTGTGCACACCGCACTTTAAAAAGCCCGCAGTCACACCATGTCATAGAGCTGCCTTTGTAGTTCTGTTTTTTTGTTTTGTAATGTGACTTTTTCCTGGGTAGTATGATGTTTCGTGACTGTTGTATTTTTGTGTTGGCACCTTGGTCCATGAGGAACGGCATTTCGTCAGGGGCGTAAATTTAACTGGGAGTTGGGGGGGACGGAGACACGGCCTTCATGACAACAATCAGTCCTGGCCAGTTCTCAATCATTTTTCTTCATTGACGCGTTTTCCAATTATCGTAATTGGCAACTGAAGACACGGTTCCTCTCCATATGCGATCTAACAGCATCCAGCGATGATCTAGTGGGGTAAATTAAGTTCAGAAAATTAATTTACTGCTTGCTTGAGAGTCGACAGGTAAGCAATTTTGAATAACGTTGATTTAAACACAGCAAATACGCATCCAGATGACCGATTGCCGTCTTACTTAATCGGAGAGAACAAGCAGCACCTGTTCAATATGGACAGCAAAAAGTTCAGTGTTAAATCAACACTTAAAGAGTAGAGTTAAATCGCATACGGAGAGGAACCGTGTCTTCAGTTGCCAATCACGATAATTGGAAAACGCGTCGATGAAGGAAAATGATTGAGAACTGGCCAGGACTAATTGTCATAAAGGCTGTGTCTCCGTCCCCCCCAGCTCCCAGTTAAATCTACGCCCCTGTGATGAATAACAATAAACCAACTTTAACTTGAAACGTAGCAAAACCACCGAAGTACATGAACAGTTCATGTCCAATATTTCAGTTGAAACAGTGATGCACAGAATAAATCGCAAAACAGTATCTGGGTGTGCATGGTTAAAATTACACAGCACAAACACTGATTCCATAGATTAGATGACTATTGTTCAGAATACGTTGATATTGCTGTATGATTGAATATTCGACGTTGTGCCGTGTTAATTTGCCCAACTTCAACGTTAGCTAGTTCACTTAAGCTAATGTACAGTATGGCTATATGACAGAGTATATTTATGTGAATTCGCATTTGCTAATAAAATGCACAGGATGCGTACTATCTGCTTCTGTTCTCGCAAACCTTCATTTGAATAGTATATCGGTCTATGAAACATTACAATGCAAATGTACTGACTCATTATCTGACAGAAAAAATCAACTACGAAGTAGGTGGAATTTGTAGATTCGTAATTTTATCAAAAATACTATGTACAACTGAAATACAAAAGTCCAGTTCGAAGTTTCAATCCGTTCAATCCTGACAGATGTGACTGTAAACAAAGTCGCGAGTGTAAATGCGTAATTTCTGTCGCCTCCAAAAGCGTCATTTCCGTCACCACATTGCTTTGAGTCCCAGATTGCTTGGAGTCCCACAGAGGAGGTCTGCAGCCAGACCCTTCTCAGAATTTCTGCCCTATACCAGATTCGGGACGATGAGCAGTTCATTGATTCCCAGCTCTCGCCGTGACGAATGTCACCACCATGGGTGATCGAGATTCCATGGCTCTCCCCAGTGAAGCCGCTCCGACCCAAACCGAGGACCCCTGGATCCAGCTGGGAGCGAGGCCCAAGGTGGTCGTCAGCTCCACACCCTACCAGGCTGAGCCCTGGGTCGGATTGCGCGGCATTAAACGCTGCGGCAGGAGATCATCACGCATTTTGCCTGTTTGGGTCATTCTATGGATACTCCGGACTTGTGCAGAGATGCGAAGATGGTCGTCACTTATTTTCATCCACCAAACTGACATTTAGGACCAGGGACAGGGTTAAATTTAGGGTAAGGGTTAGGTTTGGAGCTAGGTTTAGGGTTAGGGGTGAAGCTTAGTCTTAGAAAACCAGTGACAACTCGCTTTAACCAAAGCTGTTTAACAGCAATGAAATGACGTCATATCAGTTTGGCGGATGGAATTAAGTGACAACCTGCAGAGATCAGGCCCCCAGAACCAGGGCTGGGCTGCAGGCCAACATGGGTTTAGCGGTCAAAGCTCGTATTGCAAGTCATATGATGCCAAGGGGAGCAAAAAGAAATTTCTCCATGGGGAACTATTGAAAAAGACACTCGATAAATCTCTGAATAATTTTTGACAACCACAAATGATCAGTGTATAATCCGTTAATTTTTTTCATCTGTGACTTTTTCCTTGGCAGGGACAAAAATTTTAATTTTTATTCAGGCTACTTGAACACCAAGGGGACCTTGGGCCCTATCTTATGCCAGAGTCCCGAAACCCGTTATTTGGGGATTTAGCATTGCGTAAGAGGCGTTTCCCCGCAAAAGTTGCTATCTTGCACACCTGCCTATATCCCTAAAACACCTGCGCTACCCCTTATATTGCGCATAGGCGTGGTTTGGGCGTTACGCCAGTTAAACCAATCGGTGTGCCAGGTGCCATTGCCTAAAAGAGCAGGCTGCGCTATCCCAAATCCTCAAACCGAAACCCGTGATGGAGAGAGGAAGGTCGACGCTTTCTGAAGACGGTTAAATTGCTCGTGCATGAGGTCAAATCCAGACAGGGGAGGATCTGTTTTTGTTAAGTTAATCATGAATTGTATTATTTTATTATTATTATTATTATTATTTGACATTGACATATTGTTTAATGTTTGGTATATAATTAAAAAAAACATCAAGCCTACCCCTTTTGAGATGGAAACTTCAGGAAAAAAAAAAAGAAAAAAATGCGTTTCGCCATGCACTTCCAACTCCCTCTCCCGTCTGAAATGAAGCATAGAACAAAATCCCATTTTAGAAAAATTAAATTAGGTCTATGCACTGGCACTCAGCGACGTAACTTTTTTGTCCAGCGAGAGCAGCATTTCAGATCTCTTCAGCGAATGAAGGTAATTCTGGAGAAAAGTACGTGGTTTCGTCCGTTTACATTTTCCAATCGGACATCTGTCTATTTTTTACAGCAAGTGGCGTGACCGTCATGCAAAAACAGGTGTGCGTACTTGTCGCCGAAATTACCTTCATTCGCAAGAGAGTTCTGAAATGCCGCTCTCGCTGGAAAAAAAAATGACTGTTGCTGAGTGCCAGCGCATAGACCTATTTATAATTAATTTATTTTTCTGTACTGCATGGAGCCCATTATTTTGTCTCTGTTAGATCGCATGGGGGAGAGAAGCCGTGTCTTCAATTGCCACTTGATTATTCTTGAATTGGAAAACATGATAATAAAGGAAAACCATCTAGAATTAGCCAGGACTAATTGTAGTCAATAAAGGGATGGATATTTTCCCCCAAATTTTCAGGTCTAGCGTTGGCCCTGATATTATATATAATCTATATCATTAATATATATATATATTATATATAATAATTATATACTATTATAAAAGCAGAAAAAATGATTGATAAAATACAAACAATATAGACTTACCTGAAAGGCCCAGGTAGCTGATGCGCTGGCGGTACACGCGTTCTGGGCGTCTTCTATTATTTAACTGGCGATCAAGGCGATTTTGTACGATCTGCCATTTTCTCAGGGGTTCAACTGAGGCTAAAGCAAGGTGGCTTTTTATAGGTGAGTTAATTCGGGAAGTGGAGCCGCATGTGCACGTCCACATGTGTCCAAGTGGACGCGCATCGAAGCCGCCTGGGCGCTTTGTAAAAAGCCCAAATGGGTAGCGGGTGGTTTGAGGACCCGCTATACGCTTTCCCTAACGTGTGTGGTCAAGATAGCAATTGTAGGGAAAGCGCATAAACACGCCCACGGGCACACCTCCAGGCGCAAATAAGGGAGTCGGCATAATGCATAGCGGGTAGTGTGGCCGCAAGATACCATTTAGGGATAGTGGAAGCTGCTAAATGCGTAATTCACGGGTAGCGGGTAGTGGCAACGGGTAGGGTAGTATGAAAGATAGAGCCCCTTGTCTCTTAGCACATTCTCGTGAGTAGTACAGCTGCTGATGTGAGTAGTTAAGTGTGGAGCATTGGAGTCTTTGGAGATGCCATGCTGTCCACTAATATTATTCCCAGGTTGGTAAAGTGAGCAGGTGTAACGATAGAATGTTTGTTATTTAGCAACTTGATTGCTAAACCTATCGTTTATGTAACATCATAGAATATACAGTAAGCTAGCTAAGGCTGTTGATGTTTAACTAATGTTAGTTAACTGACGTGTATTCTGTTCCTATTGAACGTGACATCCCATAACAATGCACTTACCTAACACTTACTTTGCTTTTTCATATTAAAATGTTCAAGATGTACAACCCCAATTCCAAAAAAGTTGCAATGGTGTGTAAAATGTAAATAAATAAAAACAGAATGCAATGATTTGCAAATCTCATAAACCCACATTTTATTCACAATAGAGCATAGACAACATATCAGATGTTAGAAGTGAGACATTTCACCATTTCATGAAAAATATGACCTCATTTTGAATTTGATGGTAGCAATATATCTCAGAAAAGTTGGGATAGAGGCAACAAAAGGCTGGAAAAGTAAGTGGTACTAATAAAAAAAAGCAGTTTAAGGGGCATTTTGCAACTAATTAGGTTAATTAGCAACAGGTCAGTACCATGACTGGGTATAAAAAGAGCATTTTAGAGGGGCAGAGTCTCTCAGAAGTAAAGATGGGCAGACGTTCACCAATCTGTGAAAAACTGCATCTAAAAATTGTGGAACAATTTCATAACATAACATAACATGAATGGCGAGAACAGGCCGTTCAGCCCAACTAGGCTCGCCAGTTTCTTTATACTATGGTGAATATATCACTTCAGATACTCAATGACTCAATGGTATCTAGCTTTAAGTCAAGCCTGCTCTTGAAAACTCCCAAGGTCTCTGCCTCAACAATATGGTCAGGCAAGCTGTTCCACACCGAAATTACTCTTTGGGTGAAGAAATCAGTGCTAAATTTACCTTTGGTCAGCTTCCATTTGTGACCCCAAGTTCCACTAACAACACTTGGTTGAAGGAATCCTACATACTTCACTTTGTTAATCCCTTTAACATATTTAAAGACCTCAATCAGATCACCCCTTAGTCTCCTTTTCCTAAGACTAAAGAGATTAAGGATCTTCAGCCTTTTCTCATAGCTTTCATCTTTTATACCCGGAATTAGCTTTGTGGTTCTTCTCTGAACTTTCTCTAAAGCCTCTATGTCTTTCTTAAAGTATGGTCCCCAGAGCTGTACACAATACTCTAGATGTGGTCTGACGAATGTGTTGTACAAAAGAAGCATCACCTCCTTGGATTTGAACTCAATACTTTTGGCAATGTATCCCAGCATCCGATTGGCTTTTTTAACTGCTACGGCACAATGGCTAGAGCCTGTGAGGGTTTGGTCAACAATCACTCCCAGATCTTTCTCGTGTGGAGCACATTCCAGTTTAAAACCTCCCATGAAGTAATCCCATCTAATTTTTTTATTACCTACATGTACAACTTTACATTTCGCTACATTAAATTTCATTTGCCACATTTCTGCCCAATTCTGGATTCTATCCAAATCATCCTGAATCACTTTAGTGGACTTTAAACTATTTGCCAAACCTCCCAATTTAGCATCATCTGCAAATTTAACTAATCTGCTCTCAATATTCCTATCAAGATTGTAGCGGAGTAAGATAATGGTGTTCATTTCACTTTAAATTCTTATTGAGGAAGCTACCGCAGGTAATTAAGTGCGCCCCCCCTCTTTACCTTCTTATTCTGACGTGTTCCGGGTCTCCTCGAGTTGGCTGCCGTCCTCTTCCTGTGTGAACCGTGAATGTGCTTGCGACACTTCCTGGCTAAACCAAATGGTGAATGAATTCCTGTGGTTGCAGTTGCTGTCCCGATAGGGAGACGTTTTGTGAGTTTTTTCCTTTTTCTCCGCTTCGTGGGAGTGGACGGTATTTTTGCGCAGGTGTTTTCTATAGCTAGCTGCTGTTTTGCTGTATTATTTTTGCTGGGTTATTTCAAGCGTAAGAATTGATGTGAAACTGGCCGCGGGTGTTTGGCATTGCTGCAATTGTGAACAAGCCAACTGGTAATTCGCTAATTTGGTTAGCGGTTCTTAACGTACCTTGTATTAGAATCTTAGCTATTTATTCCTGCGGGGAATGTGCTGTCTGGGGGGCGGGTTACTATTCACTTTCGTCACGGAATGCGGATGTGTGTGTGCTGTGATATATATGCTCTAATCGCGTCACTATTTTTCACAAGCTTTGCAGTGGATCATAGCGAGCACAGCACGATAATTAGCGAGCACTGGAGTGAGTGTGTGTGCACCTCGGATTCGTCACTGGTGAGTAGGTTTAACGTACCCTTTTTCTCCCCCAGGCAGTGCTTCACCCTACTTTAGTACCAGCCCCCTGTAGCTGGGGCTGGTTGTTGGATATTGGTTCGATTGGTGTTTTAATATTTCTGTGTTTAATCCATTGTTTAAATAAAAATCCTTTTTATAAAGTAGTGGTTAATTGCTGCTTTGTTGTGATCAAATTTCTCTTAGTTTTCCCTTTCAGGATTATCGCTCCTTCCAACTTGGGATGCTCTTTTTAATAAATTTTCGGTGAAATAGAATCTCGTCTCTGTCTTGATTCCAGGTAATTTGTGTGGTTCCTGCGTTAAATAGTTAAAAACAGGGATTTGTCCGGACTGGCAGAGACGTGCATTCTTTTATATTAGAGTTTTGTGATATACCAGTTGGCTTGTGTGCAGTGGGTTTGTGTGTAGATTGAAATATATTTTAAAGGGCAAAACAGCAGCTGGCTGGCTTCAGATACGTGGGGCCTGGAGTGAGTGTCCCCTTCACGCCGCATTGGTTCGCCATGGAAGAGGAACTTCAACAGTTGCGGGAGCTGGTCCACCAGTTGAAAGCGGACAATGAACGGCTGCTGCAAGAGAGGGCCCAAGTCTCAGTGGCCCTGCCTAATAATTCTCAACCTGGGGAAGGGGGATCTACTGTGGGAGGAAATATTGCAGCTGCTCCTTCAGTTTCCAGCCTCCCTGTGACTGAAAGACTGGTTTATGTTCCACGGGAAAGGAAGTGTCCCCCATTTCGTGGTAAAACAGGCATTAGTATAACTGACTGGTTAGAGGAGATTCAATCTTGTATGCGGGCCCTGCATTTGCCCAGGGCAGACCAGGCTTATTTTATCTATGATCACCTAGAAGGGGAAGCTAGAGATGAAATTAAGTATAGGCCTAAAGAGGAGAGGGAGAACCCAGATAAGATTTTGTGCATTCTGCAAGAGTTGTATGGGTGCTGTGATTCTTACATTGTTTTGCAGGAGAGGTTTTTCTCCAGGAAACAGCAAGATGGTGAGTCCTTACAGGAATTCTCCCATGCTTTAATGCAACTAATGGAAAAGGTTTCGAAAAGTGCTCCACGAGGTCTACAAAATGTTTCTATCCTTTTGCGTGATCAGTTTGTTGAAAATGTTATGGATTGTAATCTCCGAAGAGAATTGAAACAACTTGTTCGCCTTAATCCCTCTTTTGACTTGCTGGCTGTGCGAGCAGAGGCTATTCGATGGGAACGGGAGGGAATGCCAGGGGGTGGGAGAGGTAGGAGTTTTTCTGTACCCACCCTACTGGGTGAACAGTGCTTGTTGCAAGGGTCATTGCCTGTTACCAGTCATGTTTGTGCCACTAGTTCTGAATTTGCAGAACTCAAAGAGATGCTTAAGAAACAACAAGAACAGATTAATCAATTAACTCAAAATTTGTCTCTCTTGCAGAATGCCCCAAGGCGGGATCGGTTTAATCCCACCCGTTCAGTGATTTGTCGAAGGTGCCAGCAGCCTGGCCATTTTGCACGTGATTGTTTAAATGTTCAAGTTTCATTTCAGAATAGGGCCCCCGTTTCGGGCCCCCTTCGTCCTTATGAGGATGGGTCCCAAACAACCCCTCAGCCATCGGAAAACTGATCCCCTCTGTTATGCAGAGCCACATGGCAGACGGGGGAAATTTTGGCTCAAGTGATCCTGTTCTTTTGCAGTTCCAAAAATCTAATCTGTTGAGCTCTTGCCCCATTGTAAGTGTCACGATGGGGGGGGGGTGGAAGTTCCATGTCTGCTGGATACAGGTTCGATGGTAACGACCATTACAGAGTCCTTTTTTAACCAGCACTATGCATCCAAGGGTCCTGATAAGCTACACTCTTGCCAGTGGTTACAGTTGCGGGCTGCGAATGGCCTAGATATTCCTTTCATCGGGTATCTCGAGCTTGATGTACAGGTTATGGGCAGGTTGATTTCAAAACGTGGGGTCCTTGTGGTAAAAGACAATTTGCCTGTTGTACAGACACAACCAGTCTCTGGAGTTCTGGGGATGAATGTGATCAAAGAATGTTATGACGAGTTATTTGTGCAACATGGTTCTTCTTTATTTGATACAGAATGTGTAAAACAGGCCCCTTCCTTTTGGCGTCAGGCTTTGCAACAGTGTCACCAGGCTAAAGCAGATGTAGTTCCTGACCGTGGTCGTGTGGTGCGGGTAAGGGGTCGAAAGGCCCTACGTGTCCCTAGTGGCACTATGAAAATTGTTGCATCTACTTGTTCTCAGCGGCATTTTCGCCCCACTGACTCAGTGATGTTTGAGCCATCCTCCATTGGGTTGCCAGCCGGTCTGCTAGCTTCTCTATCTGTTGTCAGGGTGGTTGAAGGAACTGCATACATTCCAATAGTTAATGTGGGCACCAATGATGTCTTGCTTTACCCGCCTACTGTTCTTGGCACACTGACTTCTGTCCCCATTGTTAGTCTCCCTCCCGGTGTCTCTGAGGTTCTGGGAGGAGTTACTACTACTGTGTCCTCACAGGTAGCTGTTTGCTCTGTGGAGGACAAGATGGCAGCAGTGGACCTGGTTGCCCTCATACAGCAAGATCAGGCAAAGGTGAGGTCTTTATTACAGAAATACAGTTCAGTATTTTCGGTTGATGATGGGGATATTGGCTGCACTCGGCTCATCTCTCATGAAATACCTTTATTAGATGAAACCCCAGTGCGTCAGAGATATAGACGTATTCCTCCTTCTGAATATGAGACGGTGAAAGCCCACATTAACCAGTTGTTGGATTCTAAGGTGATCCGGGAAAGTAGCAGCCCCTTTGCCTCCCCTATCGTATTGGTTAAGAAGAAGGATGGCAGTCTCCGGATGTGCGTTGACTATCGGCTTCTCAACCATAAGACTCGGAAGGATGCCTTTCCCCTACCTCGTATTGAGGAGTCCCTTGACGCATTATCTGGAGCTCGCTGGTTTACAACCCTGGACCTTGCCAGTGGATACAATCAAGTGCCAGTCATGGAGAAAGATAAATATAAAACTGCCTTTTGTACCCCGTTTGGACTGTTTGAATGGAATCGTATGCCATTTGGATTGTGCAATGCTCCGAGTACTTTTCAAAGGTTAATGGAGCGCATGTTTGGTGCCCAGAATTACAATTTGTTGCTGCTGTACCTTGATGATGTAATTGTGTTTTCTTCCACTGTAGAAGAACATGTACAACGCTTGGAGGTGGTATTGGACCGTTTGCAACAAGAGGGGTTGAAGGTGAAGATGGAGAAGTGTTCCTTCTTAAAAGAGAAGGTACACTACCTTGGGCATGTTATTTCAAGTACTGGTGTGTCTACAGACCCAGGGAAGATTGAGGTGGTGGCTAACTGGCAACGGCCGCAGCAGGTAGCAGAATTGCGCTCTTTTCTTGGGTTTGCCAGCTATTACCGTCGTTTTGTTGAAGGTTTCGCCAAATTGGCTGCCCCTCTTCATCGGCTGGTTGCAGACATTACTGGCAAAAAGCACCAGAAGAACCACATGAAGCCTCTGGGGGAAGTCTGGACAGAGGAGTGTGAAGAGAGTTTTGAGAGTTTGAAGAGCAGGCTAGTGTCCGCTCCTGTCCTAGCCTATGCCAATTTTTCATTGCCTTTTATTTTGGAGGTAGATGCTAGCTATAGTGGCTTGGGGGCTGTTCTGTCTCAAGAACAGGAAGGTAAAATACGTCCCATTGCCTACGCAAGTCGAGGTTTGAAACCCACGGAGAGGAATATGGCTAATTATAGCTCTATGAAGCTGGAGTTTCTGGCCTTAAAGTGGGCTATGACAGAAAAATTTAGGGAGTATTTGCTTGGGCAGAAGTGTATTGTTTTTACAGATAATAATCCACTCAGCCACCTATCCACTGCTAAATTGGGAGTTACTGAACAGAGGTGGGCCGCACAATTGGCCATTTTTGATTTTTCCATCAGGTATAGGCCTGGCCGGTGTAATGCAAATGCAGATGCTCTTTCTAGAAAGCCTAATTTTAGCCTTGGACTTTAATGTCTTGGAGCGTTGTCAAAATGGCCTGGAGAACGTTCTTGTCATGACAGATGTATTCTCAAAGTATACGCAAGCTATTCCCACAAGGGATCAGCGTGCCCCCACGGTAGCCAGAGTTCTGATCCAAGAGTGGTTTTATCGTTTTGGGGTGCCTAGTCGAATCCATTCTGATCAAGGGAGGAGTTTCGAGAGTGCGCTCATTCAGCAAGTGTGTGATATCTATGGCGTGGAAAAGTGGCGCACAACACCCTATCACCCTAGTGGGAATGGTCAGTGTGAGCGTTTTAATCGTACCCTACATGACCTGCTCCGTACTCTCCCGTGCACGAAGAAGAGAGATTGGGCCTCCTACCTGCCCCAGGTGGTCTTTTCTTATAACACCACCCCACACCAGTCCACCGGTGAGTCGCCTTATTACTTGATGTTTGGTCAAGAACCCCAGCTACCAATAGACTTTCTTCTAGGGCGGGTGGAAGAACCAAGGCCTGGCTCTTTGGCGATGTGGTCAGCGCGTTTGCCTGTTACCCGGGAGTCTGGAGGTTCAAGTCCCCGCCCGGGCCCTCCTTCGGCCTGCTACAAGATCATTAATGTAGATGAGGAGCAGCAGGGGTCCCAACACCGATCCCTGGGGGATGCCACTCCCCACCATACCTAGCTCAGATGAGATACCACTGACCACCACTCTTTGTGTTCTGTCCTGCAAACAGTTTTGAATCCACTTCAGAATACCTCCTGTAATTCCAATGGAGCTCATTTTAAAAATTAGTCTCTTATGCGGTACTGTGTCAAATGCTTTCTGAAAATCCAAATATATGATGTCATAAGCCCTGTTCTGGTCATAAGTCTTGGTGGCCTCTTCAAAAAATTCCAGAAGGTTTGTCAGGCATGACCTTCCTTTACGGAAACCATGTTGGCTATCCCTCAAGATATTGTTACGTTCAAGAAATAAGTCCAACTCATCTTTTATGATAGATTCCAATATTTTGCACGCAATGCAAGTTAAACTGACCGGCCTGTAATTACCTGGCTCAGTACGGTCCCCTTTCTTAAATCTTGGTATTATATTGCCCTGTTTCCAATCATTTGGCATTTCTCCAGTTTCTAAAGACCGTCTAAAGATGGCAGATAGCAGCTTAAAGATGATCTCACTAACTTCCCTGAGCACTCTAGGATATAAGCCATCAGGACCCGCCGCCTTATCTGCCTTTAGTTTATGCAACTTGTCTAATACTTCGTTATCCCTAACCTCAATTTCCGCTAAATAATCTTGAGCATTGGACATGCCCTCTGGTCGAATAAAGACCCGCTCTAAGGTAAAATTCTCAACAAAGTACCCGTTTACGGTATCCGCAATATCCTTGTTATCATATAGCAGTGATCCATTTTTATTCTTTATGCACTTAACCTGCTCTTTGACTTTCCTTTTTCTGCTACAGTACTGAAAGAAGCGCTTAGGGTTAGTTTTTGCCCCCTCTGCAATTTGTCTTTCATACAGTCTTCTAGCATTCCTCAGCTCTTTTTTGACTACAGCCCGCATTTTACAGTATTCAGCCTTAGTAATCTCATTGTTATCCTCTATGTACATCTTATAAAGATTCCTCTTTTCCCTCAAACTTCTACGAGTAGCTGCGGTCATCCACTGGGGATTCTGCTTTTTCAGCTTACTTTTGGACACCTTTGGAATGAATTTGCATTGTGAATCAAGTAAAACCCCCTTAAATCTTTCCCACATCTCATTTACAGACTCACAGTCCAGGAGTGTCACCCATTTTATTTCAATAAGATATGAGCGCATCCTGTCAAAGTTTGCTCGCCTAAAAATTGAAAATTTTGTTTTTTGAGACACCTTTTAACTTCCCATGAAACCTCAAAATTAACAGTAGAGTGATCACTTGTCCCAAGTGGCTCCCATACCTCAACATTGCTAATTCTATCTGGGTCATTACAGAGCACTAAGTCTAAAATTGCCTTCTCTCTTGTAGGTTTATTAACATACTGCACCAAAAAATTATCATTTATGACATCTAGAAATTCTTCCTCCCCCCTACCCTGTCCTTTCACCATTTCCCAATCAATACCAGGATAATTTAAGTCTCCCATAATAATAGTCCCTCCTCCTCTACAAGCTTGCGTAATCCTCTTAAAGAGCATTTCATTGACTGTACTGTCCAAAGCTGGTGGTCGATAGCATACACCTATGTTTAAACCAGTCTCGTGTTTGCCAGTGAGCCTGACCCAGATATCTACGCAGGCCAAGGAATGTTCAATTTCAGGAATTTCCTGCACATTTATGTTTTCGTTCACATAGAGTGCTACACCCCCTCCGCGCCTATTGCATCTGTCCTTCCTAAAGAGCTTATAACCTTCTACATTATGTTAATCTCCATCCTCTTCACTAAGCCATGTCTCTGTAATCCCAACTATGTCATAGCCTTCACTGATCATAACGGCCTCAAGTTCTCGAAATTTATTTTTAATGCTTCTTGCATTTAGATAAAAATATTTCAGGTTATCACGAACGCTCTTCCCCTTCGATTTGCCATGTGCCCGCTGCTCAAAGCCCCTCACTACGCTTTTTTGCTTTAAATATATATATATATTTCATAAAAATGTTCGTCAGTATAAAATTGCGAAGACTTTGAATGTACCACCATCTACAGTACATAATATCATCAAAAGATTCAGAAAATCTGGAGAAATGTCTATGCACAAGGGACAAGGCCGAAGGTCAATATTGGATGCTCATGATTTTCCGGCCCTCAGGCAGCGCTACATTAAAAACAGGCATGATTCTGCACTGGAATTCAATGCATGGGCTCAGGAAAGCTGTATCATGCAAAGAAGAAGCCATATGTGAACGCGTTCCAGAAACGCCGTCGTCTTCTCTGGGCCAAATCTCATTTAAAATGGCCTGAGGCAAAATAGAAAACTGCTCTGTGGTCAGATGAATCAAAATTTTAAATTCTTTTTGGAAACCACGGACGCCTTGTTGTGTGGACTAAAGAGGAGAGAGGCCATCCAGCTTGTTATCAGCGCACAGTTCAAAGGCCTGCATCTCTGATGGTTTGGAGTTGCATTAGTGGCAGAGCTGGAAAGGCACTATCAATGCTGAAAAGTGTATAAAGGTTTTATAACAACATATTGTCCCATCCAGATACTGTCTCTTTCAGGGAAGGTCTTGCATATTTCAGCAAGACAATGCTAAAACACATACTGTATCCATCACAACAGCATGGCTTCGCAGTAGAAGAGTCCAGGTGCTGAACTGGCCTGCCTGCAGTCCAGACCATTCACTAATAGAAAAGATTTTGGCACATCATAAAACGGAAAATCCGGCAAAGAAGATCCAGGACTGTTGAGCAGCTCAAATCCTCCATCAGACCAGAGTGGGACAACATTCCTTTCCCAAAACCCCACCAGCTGGTCTCCTCATTTCCAAGATGTTTATAGACTGTTGTTAAAAGAAGAGGGGATGCAAAACAATGGTAAACACGGCCTTGTCCCAATTTTTCTGAGATGTGCTGCTGCCACCAAATTCAAAATGAGCTAATATTTTTCATGAAATGGTAAAATCTCTCACTTTTAACATCTGATATGTTGTCTGTGTTCTATTTTGAATAAAATATGGGTTTATGAGATTTGCACATCATTGCATTCTGTTTTTATTTACAACTCCAATTCTGAAATAGTTGGGACAAAGTGTAAATTGTGAATAAAATCAAAATGCAATGACTTTCAGATCACATGATGTCATGGTTCTGGATGTTTGTGCGTGTGTTTTGGGCTTTTCTTTGTGGCTCTCGTCCCGGGACGATATCGTTTCCTGGGCTATCGAATTCTTTACCCAGCTGGCTGATTGAGCTGGGGCGGCGCTTCCCCAGAATCTATATAAGCAGGAGGTCCGGCACGCCTCCTTCGCTAGAGGTCTGTGTTTAGCTATGCACTATAGCTGAAGGAATCTTTAGTCAGGTTTTGAAAGACTCTCTATTCTCTAATTTTTGGAGTTTCTTCTCCCTTTTTCTTTCTCGCGTTGCCTCCGGTGTTCGGACTACTAGACGTCCTTTGGAGGCGCGAGTTCTTGCGTTTGGTCTGTGTTGTTCTCTGTGTTTGTACTGTTTACTCGCTGCTTACTTTCTCTCTTTTCGCTGATCCTGGCCTCCTACACTACTGGCCATAATACAGGAGCCAATATGTTATTTACAATAGAACGTAGATAACATTTCAAATGTTGAAACTGAGACATTTTATATTTTTATCCACATAATGAGCTCATTTCAAATTTTCTGGCTGCAACAGGTCTCAAAAAAGTTGTGACACAGGCAAAAAAGGGCTGAAAAAGCAATTAATATAGAAGAGAATCAGTTGAAAGAACATTTAGCAAGTAATTAAGTTAACTGGCATCAGGTGTGTAACATGATTGGCTATAAAAGGGATGTCTTAGAGAGGCAGAGTCTCTCAGAAGTAAAGATGGCCAGAGGCTCTCCAACCCATGAAGGCTTGCGTAAAAAAAATTGTGGAATACTTTAAAAACAATGTTCCTCAACGTCAAATTGCAAAGGCTTTAAAGGTCTCATCATTGACAGTGCATAACATCATCAAAAGATTCAGAGAAACTGGAAAAATCTCTATGTGTAAGGGACAAGGCCAAAGACCTTTACTGGATGCCCGTGATCTTCGGGCCCTCAGACACCACTGCATCACACACCGGCATGATTCTGTCATTGACATTACTAAATGGGCCCAGGAATACTTCAAGAAACCACTGTCTGTAAACACAGTCCGCCGTGCCATCCACAGATGCCACCTAAAACTCTATCATTCAAAAAAAGTAAACCATTGTTGAGCATGATCCAGAAGCGCTGCCATGTTCTGTGGGCCAAGGCTTATTTAAAATGGTCTATAGCAAAGTGGCAAAGTTTCCTGTGGTCAGACGAGTCCAAATTTGACAGGAAATCATGGGCATTTTGTCCTCCGGGCTAAAGAGGAGAAAGACCACCCCTCCTGTTATCAATGTTCATGTGGGGACTAATGATACCACTCGTTGGGAGTCGGAATGTACAAAAAACGATTTTAACCTCCTATTAACTTCTTAAAAAACTGTGAAAAGTCCGTTTTTATTTCTGGTCCCATCCCCACTATCGGTCGTGGCATTGACCGTTTTAGCAGACTACTTAGTCTGCACACTTGGCTTCAATTCGCCGCTAGATCTCATAATATGGGATTTATTGACAATTTGAACTTATTTTGGAACCGTTCACCTTTTTTTAAATCAGACGGGATACATCCCAACAAATGGGGCGGCCAAATGCTCTCGTCCAACATGCACCATGCAGTGTTGTCCTTCCCTCGGGACTGACTGTTAACTTCCTGTACACAAAGGCCGGACCTTCCTTCGCCCTCTTCCTCACTGGTGCGTCCCCGACCTACTGTCTCTCTTAGGAGCTCCCCCTGGTGTCCGGCTGTCGTTGCATATTATAGTGGACTTGGTCTATCTTTTGGATTTTTAAATATCCCTTGCAGCGCTAGAAATTGTGTTTCATTTTCTGAGACAACTGGTATAACTGCACAGCCTATTCCGAAAGTCGCTCGCACACGCCTGCCACGGCAGAAATACAGACCCAGTGGTGTTTCTGTCACTAACCTGTCACAAGTCCATATTCAGTCGCCTGATGTTATTTTAACTGTCTCTCCTGTTGTTTTTACTCCAGTAGCATTTCAATCTCGGAAATGTGGTCTTGGTATTCTGTGTCTTAATGTAAGGAGTTTGGTGTTGAAAATGGATTGTATTAGGGCTTTGGTTCTTCAAAGTAATCCTCATATATTTCTTGCAACTGAATCCTGGTTGGATGCTTCTGTGTCAGACCTTGATATAGCATTGGCTGGTTATAGTGTTTTTAGGTGTGACAGGAGTAAAAGAGGGGGAGGTGTAGTGATTTTTGTAAAATCCTCTCTCACTGTTAATGTTTTATTATCCTCCTCTATGCCTGAGCAATTTGAGTGTCTTGTTCTTAAAATAGCTTTGGTTAGTGGAAGTATTATACTAGCAGGTGTGTATCGCCCACCGAGCGCGCTTTCCTCCTCCATAATCAATCTCTCTAAAATCTTGTCTGCTTATGCACACACTGAATTAGTTGTTGCAGGCGATTTCAATATCGACTGGCTATCGCCGTCCTCAAACCATTTCAAAGAAGTCTGTGATGAACTGATTCTGTCGCAACTTATCTCAGAGCCTACGCGACCAAATTTTAAAGATTTATCCCGGTCAACTTTAATTGATCTAATTTTAACAAATAGACCGCACAAGTACGCTCTGAGCAGCGTCTTTCCCCTGGATGTTAGTGATCACTGCCCAGTAGCGTGTATTAGGGATATGAAAGTTTCAAAGACACCCCCATGTTTTATTACAAAAGAAATTTTAAACATTTCTGTGAACAGGTCTTCCTCCACGATATTTTCTGGAGTGATTTAAGCTTAAGGTTTTATTCCAGACCCTGACCTAGCGTTAGCTCATTTTACTTCTGTGTTTAATTGTGCTGTTGATAAGCATGCTCCGGTCAAGAGATTCCGAGTAAAAAACAGAAGAAATCCTTGGTTTTTGGTTGCTTTATCCAATGATCTTCGCGTAAGGGATGAAGCTTGGGTTAAAGCTAGGGAAACTCAGACACTCACAGACTGGCAGATTTTCAGAAAACTAAGAAATAAATGCTGCTTACTGATAAAAAAGGCAAAATCTGAATATTTCATTACGTCATTGGCTAAATGTCAAGGTAAACCGGCAAAATTTTGGAAAATTGTCAAGTCTCTGAATAATAGTCCTTCTTCTTTATTACCTCATTCTATCCACACAGATTCTGGTCCTATTACTGATAAGCACAAAATTTGTGACTTTTTTAACGAACATTTTATAGCGGCCGGAAACCTTTTTGAAAATTCTAATAATCAATCCACTATAGGAGATATGTCTGACCTTAGCTCTAGTGCATTTACAAATTCCCAAAATCCTAGAGTATTGTTTTCTTTCAGGGAATTAAACGTGAAAGAGGTCCTTCTAGAATTAAATCGTAAAGATGTAAATAATTCCACTGGAGAGGATCACTTAGTCCCGAGTCTTTTGCGTCTTGCAGCCCCACTGATTGCACATTCAATAACTAATATTTTTAACTTGTCATGATCGACCGGGTCTATTCCCAGTATATGGAAAGCGGCTCATGTTTTTCCTTTATTTAAGGGGGGTGATCCCAGTTCAGTAAACAGCTATCGGCCCATCTCAAAATTGCCATGCCTGGCTAAGATTTTAGAATCTCTTGTAAAACAACAACTTTGCAATTTCTTAACTTCCAACAACATTTTAACGTCACAGCAATCTGATTTCAGGCCTGGACATAGCACCATTACAGCAGCTTCATTGGTTGTAAATGATTTAGTAACAGCTTTGGATAGTAAACAAAAATGTGCGGCCCTATTTATTGATTTAGCAAAAGCGTTTGACACAGTAGACCATAATATCTTATTAAATAAGTTGTCCTCCATTGGTCTTGGTTACAGAGCATGCTCATGGTTCCAGGACTACGTCTCAAATAGAAAACAAGCTATTATTTCTGGGGATGCGCAGTCTCAATTTTTAAAGGTGGCAAAAGGTGCACCCTAAGGTTCCATTCTTGGTCCAATTTTATTCACAATTTATATAAATGACATTGCTCATAATGTAACGAATTGCAAGGTTCATTTTTATGCTGACAACACAGTGCTTTATTCCTCTGCTCCAACATGCTTACAGGCCCTCACATATTTACAATCTGCTTTTAACATTATACAGCATGCTCTAGCTGATCTTAAACTGGTTTTAAATACTGATAAAACAAAGTTCATGATCTTTTCAGCACAGAATACAATTATGTCAGGTGACTCCATTTTCTCAGTGACTGGTGCTCAAATTGAGCAGGTTCAGTCTTACAAATATCTGGGCATCTGGTTGGATCATGACTTTTCTTTTAAGATGCATGTGTCCAACCTGTCCAAGAAACTTAGAATAAAAATCGGGTTTCTTTACAGGAACAGGTCCTGTTTTTCTTTGGACAATAGGAAGAGGATTGTAGAGGCAAAAATATTACCCATACTTGATTACGGAGATGTCCTTTACAGGCATGCCTCTATTAGTACGTTAAGATCCTTGGATGCAATCTATCATGGCGCATTGCGCTTCATCACAGGTGATGGTTTCCGAACCCATCACTGTGCTTTATATAATTCTGTGGGGTGGTTTTCCCTTCATTTTAGAAGGAAGCTACATTGTATTTTATTTATTTATAAAGCCTTGCTAGGCAAACTTCCCTCATATCTTACTAAGCTCTCATCCATCAAAATCAGAAGTCAGCATACCAGATCACAAGAATGGTTTTTGTTAGAGGCTCCCAGGACTAGAACAAATTTGGGAGGTACCTCTTTTAGTGCATTCGCTCCTCGTATGTGGAATAATTTCCAGGATACCTTGAAGCTAGACTGCCTTATACCCTTCGTGTCATTCAAGAAATTAGTGTTGGATATATTGCTTCTGGAGGCCAGATGTATTTGCTTTTAGTTTATGATAGGATTTGCTCATTTATTTTTCTCTGTCCTATGTTCTTATATGTTTATTTATAAGTATATATGTGAGTATATGTATGTATATATATATATATATATATATATATATACATATATATGTGTATGTGTGTGTGTGTGTGTGTGTGTATATATATATATATATATATATATTTTAATTAATTTTTATTATGTTTTATTCCAGTTTAAAACTTGTTATTCCTTTAATCTGAAATTGTTGTTTGTGACTTTTGTGTATTTTATGTGTGCTGTTTGTCTTTAACCTTCCATTGTAATTGTTTTATTGTAATCAGGGCTCCCCTGCAAAAGAGACCTCTCTCTCAGTGGGACTTCCCTGCAATAAAGGCTATTGATTGATTGATTGATTGATTGAGTGTTCAATTCAAAAGCCAGCATCTCTGATGGTATGGGGATGCATTAGTGCATATGGTGTGGGCACTTGCATGTTTTAAAAAGCACCATGAATGCTGAAAGTTATATAAAGGTTTTATTGTTTGTTAAGCTTTGACAGAAGTCAGGAAATGATCACACAGGTGGCAAGGCACCTATTGTGAGGCAATCATCCCACAACATGTACAGACAATTGAACAAAGAGAAGAAAAAAATAGTAATGATAAAATAAGACAATATACTAGCAAGTGCAAGTAACATCAGAGGGACAGACGGCAACGTGAACAAGGACATTTGCCAACCCATGTACAGGAATCATCAGAAGAAGAATAGTTTTTAAACTTTTCTGTATAAAAATGAAATAGCTTCAATTTAAAAGCAGCTGTAGTATCAGAAATTTGATAGAGGTGACTGGCGTTCCACAAATAAAATAATCTGTTAAAATAGGAATGGCAAAAAGTTTCAGTCCTAAATTTTGGAATTTTCATTAAAAATGTTTCCTCATTTTGAAATGAAACAAAATGGTTATAGTTGATGTCATATTCCCCCTTCAAGCATTTGCACAAGAATACGCAATCAAATATATCATGTCTGTAGCCCAGCGGTAAAAGATCAAGCTTCATTAGTTGGGCTTGCTTCCAGCACAATCATTATAACCAAGAATGTTCTTAGTGGCTCTCCGTTGCGCACCTTCAATATGAAGGAGAGATTTTTTTTGATGAAACGGCCCAAGATAGGGTGGAGTATTCTAAAAGTAGTCTTATAAGCAAAATATACAGTTTTTGTTTTGTTTGAACTGAACACAAATGACCGCAAGTTCTTTGAATTAATAAAAGCATGCGATTTGCTTTACTGACCAAGACATTTGCATGTGCATCCCATGATAAATTTGATGACACCACAATCCCAAGATCACGCATGCAGTCGACTTTTTCAATTAAATTACCATTCATTGTGTAATGATGAAGAATGGGAATTCGCTTCCTTGTAACGCTCAATAGTTTACATTTACCAGCGTTAAATCTCATGTCCCATTTACGGCTCCAATCCAAGATGTTTTCTAGGTCGCACTGCAGCTGTGAACAGTCTTGCGTGTTTCTGATTTCTCTTATCCATTTGGAATCATCCGCAAACAAGGCAACCCTAGTCTCAGGACTTACACAGTCTGACATGTCATTAATATACAGCAGAAACATCAAAGGACCTAAAATTGATCCTTGTGGAACTCCTGATTTAGCGGGAGACCAGGATGATAGGGCACCATCGACAGCAACTCTTTGCTTACGATTGGATAAATACGAAATAAACCACTGCCATGAAATCCATATGTCTGGAGTTTATGTAAAAGTAAGTCATGGGGGACAGAATCGAAAGCAGATGAAAAGTCTAGATATAAAATATCAATTTGTCCGGACTGATCAAAGAATTTACCAACTTCGTGAAATACCTGGATTAACTGAGTTGTTGTCGACCGATCCTTAACAAAACCATGTTGTAGGTGATGTAAAACAGGGACTACATGAGGATAGACAAATTAAGTATACACCTTTCCAGCACCTTGCTACAAATACACAATAACGATACCGGTCGATAATTACTCACATTTTCTTTGTCAGATTTTTTATGGACTGGAATAACATTTGCTCTTAGCCAATCAAGTGGTAATTCTCCAGTTTGAAGAGATTTGTTAAAAAGACTACAAAGTGACGGAGCCAATTCATGAGCACATTCTTTTAAAATCCGAGCCGGTAACACGTCAGGCCCACGCTTTATTTGTATCAAGGTTAATCAAAACTGATTCAACATCATGGACAGTAATCCTTAAATCAACCAAATGAGCATGTTTAAAAACGGTTATATATATTTTAGAGCAACATATGCTCCCCTTGAGACGACTTGAGATCTATTCCAGGAAAGGCCTTGTGTATTTCGGCAGGACAATGCAAAACTACATACTGCAGCTATTACAACAGCATGGCTTCGTAGTAGAAGAGTCCGTTTGCTGAACTGGCCTGCCTGCAGTCCTGATCTTTCAGCGATTGAGAACATTTGGCGCATAATTAAACAAAAAGTCCGTCAAAGGAGACCCAAAACTCTCCAGCAGCTGGAAGCCTGTATTAAACAAGAGTGGGATCAAATTCCAATGGCTAAACTCAAGAAACTTGCCTCCTCAATGCCCAGACGCCTCCACTCTGTGTTAAAAAGAAGAAGGGATGCTACACCATGGTAAACAGACCCCTGTCCCAACTTTTTTGAGACCTGTAGCAGCCATCAAATTTGAAATGAGCTCATTTTGTGGGTAAAATTGTAAAATTTCTCAGTTTTAACATTTACTATGTTATCTCTGTTCTATTATGAATAAAATAATGGCTGGTGTGATTTGAAAGTCATTGCGTTTTGATTTTATTCACAATTTACACTTTGTCCCAACTATTTTGGAATTGGGGTTGTATGTTTCATATGGCATCCCAACTTTTTTTGTACCAAAACTGAGTTGTATATTTCCATTACTTTGAATATCTTACACCGATTTACAGTGCTGTTTTCTGCTGCTTCATCTATTATGTGCTAGCTCTGAAGCTAGCCATGTAGCATTAACTACATCCATATGTATGCAGTTTCTGCACGGTCTAAATTCAGCCAAAAACTGCATAGCTGATCATTGATTCACCATTGCATGCACATTCTTGATTCTTAAACCAACAGCAGACGTGGATACTTGATGTCGTAACCTTTCAGCAACTTGTCAGATAAGATCCAAAATATTACGTTACTGTTATTTTTTGCATGAGCTGAACTTGCATGACAGCACTGAACAAACATGTTCATGAACAAACAAACAGTATTTTTCATTCAGCCTCTAATAGCTGGAAATTTTGTGTAGGTTGGAAATGTTAGTCAAAAGGAAGGGTTAACGACACTGTGTTTGTGAGCAGCATTGGTCCACGGGAGTGATTTTATGGAGATTCGATGATGTGGCTCAACTCCATCGACTCAAAGAAAATACAAGGGTCCAAAAAGAAAGAAACAGATTAGCGTGAAACAAAGATCGATTTGATGTACATTTTATAACTGGGCTGCTGATTATGAGATAACTTATAATTTTACTAACCCTGTATATGAAGAAAGACTCCAGCACATCTTAACTTAAACAGTAGGATGATAAAACTGTTATGTGTCCTTAGGCCAATATTTTAGAGACAGTAAAATCTGTCATTAGGCAGAAAACATTTTTAAATTGTATCCATTCTGTGGTCATATGTTTGATGAAAAAGGTTTTCATTAATGTATTTAATGAGCTCTGAGCGTATGCAAGCGAAAAGTAATTTTGGTTGTCAGAATTGGCCAAATACTTTCATTAACATCATCGACTTTGAAACTTATCAATTCGTAATGCGTGGGCAGTGCTCTGTGCGATTGGGTTGTCGTCTTGAATCTGGTGAGGATACAGAAGGTCGCAAGCAGATAAATTTAGCTTTGAACTCTGTGGAAAACGAGATTGAACTATGCCATATTTAATCAGAATCAGAATGCCTCTATTGTCATTGTATTGTGCAATACAATGAAATTTCTGCGCTACCTGTAAGGTGCTTCACAGTATAAAAGAGACAGTATAAAACACAGTATAAAAGGCAAAAACCCATTCACACTACCAAACAAAAAACATTTTCAGCTGGTAATAAATAATTATAATTATAAACACATGATACCTGATGTCAAGTAAAGTGCTACAGTGTCCAGTCATTTACGTCATTATTGCATAAGGTTTCTGTCAAGAATGTGTGCTTGGTTTAGTACAGTGCTCGGCAGTTTAGTACAGTGCTCGGCTTAGACTGAAAAATTCTTTCATATCAGTCCTTGCTCTCAGAAACCTGTAGCGCCTGCCAGATGGTAACAGGCCAAACAGCGAGTGACCAGGGTGAGAACTGTGTTTTGTAATTTGTAAGGCTCTTGAAAGATATCTGCTGTTTGCAATCTCTTCCAGGGAGGGAAGAGCAAAGCCAGTGATCTTTTGTGCTGTGTTTATTACCCTCTGGATGGCCTTTTTGTCTGCAGCCGAGCACCCAGCATACCACACTGTCACACAGTACACCAGAATGCTCTCTATGCTGGAGCGATAGAAGGCTACTAGCAGCTTACTTTCTAAACAGTTCTTCTTCATTACCCTCTGGAAGTGAAGCGCTGTTTGGCCTTCTTGACCATAGCTGTGGTGTTGGCAGACCAGGTAAGGTTGTCAGAGATGAGGGTCCCAAGGAATTTAAAATGTTGGACCCTGTCCACACAGTCTCCATTGATGATCAGGGGGAGGGGGTCTGTGCTGCTCTTCCTGTAGTCAATGATCAGTTTTTTTGTCTTCCTGGTGTTCAGTGTCAGATTGTTTGCTGAGCACCATGTGGCCAGTTGTTGGACCATAGCCCTGTAGGCAGACTTATCTCCCCCTGATATGAGCCTGACCAGTGTAGTGTCGTCAGCAAACTTTATGATTGTGTTAGTGGGATAGGTGGAGGTGCAGTCGTATGTGTACAGTGAGTACAGTAGTGGGCTGAGCACACAGCCCTGTGGGGAGCCAGTGCTGGGGGTGAGGGTGGAGGAGAGGTGGGGGCCGAGCATGAAAGTCTGTGGGCGGTTGGTGAAGAAGTCCTGAACCCAGCTGCAGATGTATGAGGAGAGGCCAAGGTCAGACAGCTTCCTGAGCAGTTTGTCCGGTATGATGGTATTAAATGCAGAGCTATAATCAATAAAAAGCATCCTCACATAGCTCCCACTGTGTTCCAGGTGGCTCAGGGCTGTGTGGAGAGCTGCTGCGATGGCATCCTCAGTGGATCTGTTCGCTTTGTAAGCATACTGATGTGGGTCGAGGGTCGGTGGGAGGCTGGCCCTGATGTGCTTTAATACCAGCCTCTCAAAGCATTTCATAATAATGGGTGTTAGTGCAACAGGTCTGTAGTCATTGAGACAGTCCATGGAGGGCTTTTTGGGGACTGAGATGGTGATAGATGACTTCAGGCAGGGTAGGATGATGGCTTGATTAAGGGACAGGTTAAAGATGTTAGTGAATGCAGCTGAAAGCTGGTCAGCATATGCTTTGAGTACTTTCCCAGGTACTCTGTCCGGGCTGGCAGCCTTCCTCGAGTTCACCGACCTTTGTACCCGTCTCATGTCCCTCTCCTGTACAGTCAGTGGGTGGTTGCTGGTTGCTGGTGAAGAAGTTGGGTCTGAGTTGGGTCTTTTAGCCTCAAAGCGGGTAAAGAAACAGTTCAGGTCCTCTGTCAGTGAGGCGCCCATGTTGGTGAGTGTGGGATTGCTGCCTTTGTGGTTTTTAATGGGCTGGATTCCCTGCCAAGCCCGCCTTGGATCATTGTCAGTGAAGTGGTCCTCAATTCTCCTCTTATAATCCAGTTTGGCCTCCCTGATGGCCCTTTTCAGGTCGGCTCTGGCTGTGCTGTACCTGGTCCTGTCCCCCGACCTGAATGCAGCGTCACGGGTCCTGAGGAGGGTCTGGACTTCCTTAGTCATCCAGGGTTTCCGGTTTGGGAAAACCCTGATGCGCATATTCACTGTCACATTATCTACACAGGTGGAGATGTAAAACAGCATAGTTTGTGTATATTCCTCCAGGTCCTGCTGGTCAAAAATGCCCCATTCAGTGAGTTCAAAGCAGTCTTGAAGTTGAATGAGAGCTCCCTCTGGCCAGGTTGTGATGCACTTTGTGTCAGGCTTTGTTTTCCTCCTGAGGGGAATGTAAGCTGGGATGAAGAGCAATGAAAGATGGTCTGATAGGGCCAGATGTGGAAGGGACACAGCTCTGTAGGCATGCTTAATGTTCGAATACACATGGTCAAGTGTATTTTTTCCCCTGGTGGCACATTTCACATACTGGAAAAAGTTAGGAAGTACAGTCTTGAAGCATGCCTGATTAAAGTCTCCAGCTATGATGTTGACCCCGTCAGGATGAGCCTGCTGTTGCTTGTTTATAGTGCAGTGAAGGATGGCTAGCGCTGTGCTAACGTTAGCATCTGGGGGGATGTAGACTGCAGTAATAATCACAACTGTAAGCTCTCTTGGTAAATCAAAAGGTCTGCACAAAACTGACAGCGCCTCCAAATGAGGACAACAGTGACTGCTTATAATTTGGCTCTGAGGACATCAGTCATTTTGCACATATAGACAAAGTCCTCCTCCCCTGTTCTTACCGGAGGCTCCGTTGCGGTCCTGTCAGTGGATTGTGCGGCCCGGTAGCTGTACCGCGGTGTCCGAGATCGCTGAGTGAAGCCAGGTCTCGGTTATTACCATCATACAGCAGTCCCGTATCTGCTTGTGTCATGATTCTGGGTTTTGGCCATGTCTTTTATTTATTGATTTTGTTTATTGTTCATCCTGGTTTTTCTGTTCATGCCATTTCTATATTCATTGCCCTATTGCCACCCCTGTCTTGTGATCAGCATGGTACATTCCGTCCTCCCAGTCTGCGTGCCCACATGCTTTGGGGAATTTCAGTGGTTTCTGGTGTTTCACATTGTTACTTCAATTCTTGTTTACTTCCTTCGCTCTGCTTTCCTTGATTACTAATAATACTAACATTTATATGTTGTATTATACTTGCTAACCTATCTAACCCATGTACATACTTCTAACTAACAAGCACTTGTGTTAATTTGCACAGTTGCACCGCTATTAATTACTACTAACACAATCTCAGCACTCGCCCTGTTCTAGTCTCCGCCCCTTGCTTTACTTTCCCTGTATCTCCCTGTGCTTCCGTGAAATCTTTCGGACATGCTTAATTGCTATCCTGCACTCCTTGATCTGTGCACATAGAACTCCTTGACCAGAGCCATTTATCTGTCATAGGTTGTCTATGTGTATCCTGTCCATGTCTTGGCGCTTGCCAATTATTGTGTTTAGGACTTCCCCATGCGTATTTCCCTTTGTAATTAGTTCTTATCCAATTCACCTGGCCTTGCATAGCATGTGACTTTCCTCGTGTATTTAAGGTCTTCACTGCAGCCTTTACCTTGTCAGAATGTTGATCAGTTTTCACTAATGCACTGAGCCTCGTATGCCTTTTGATTATTGCTTCTAACTACGACACTTTTTGTACAACCTTGATATTGCCTTGCTCTTTCTTGTTCTGGTTTGCTACTTTCTGGATTTTGACCCTTTTTCTGTATGACCACGATTCTTGTTATTGACGCCCTGTGCATGATCTACCCTTCTGGATTTTTTTTTTTTTAAGATTATTTTTTTGGGAATTTTTCCTTTATTTGACAGTTATGCAGTGTAGAGAGACAGGAAGGTTTGGGAGAAGAATGGGGTGAGACATGCAGCAAATGACCTGAGCCGGAATTGAACCCAGGTCACTGCGAGAAGGACACAGCCTTTATGGTACGCGCGCTTAGACCGATGAACCACCGGGGTGCCCCTCTGGATTTTTGACTACGATTTTTGGATTACTGTTTCATGTACCGTTACACATCTGCTTCACTGGTTTTGACCCCTGCCTGATTATCGACCTTTTTTTTTTGTTTGTTTGTCTTTGGATTTTGACTGTGGCTTGGCAATTCCTGTGTTTTCTGGTTTTACCCTTTTTGTAATAAAGGCTTACGTTTTTTGGAATTTTGGTACTCACGTGTGGGTCCTGAACGCACCATTATAGCTTGTTGGTCGCCAGCTGTAAATCCATCTTCTCCATTTTGTTGGCAATGGCCTGGCGTTGGAGAGAAATAAGCTTGAGAGTTGTGGTTTGTGGGGCTGTTTCCTCAGCCTGGCGAGTAGGCCCGCCCTCCAGCCCCACTTCTGCTTCCTCTCTCTCTGCCGCCTCCGTCTCTTAGCGGACTCGACGACAATCCATGAAGAGCCGGGAGGTCTCGCTATCTCTGCGGGGATGTTGTAATCCCAATGGAAATCTGCGGTGACAACCCCACCGAGCTGCAGTTCACAGTGTTAAGACTGTTTTCTGTCGTGGAGTCAAGTTGGGACCGATGAAGTGACACACTAATGACCACTTTCCAATTGAAAAGGCTTTTATTACAATGCGCAAGGGAGGATTCTAGCGTCCGACATAGCATTCGCAGAGAATCCTAACACACTGTTCACTGTTTAAGTACAAGATCAGTGGTAGAGCAAGTGGTGGATGTAACACCTTCCCTTAAACATCCAGCCAAACTTACAGGATGTTGATATTACCTTTGATCATATACCTTCCTTCTGAGCACAATACAGCAATTACCAAGTGTGAGCAGGCGCCAGGCGCCCCTCACTGTGGGAGGATATTGATGTGAGTGTGTATGAGTGAGGGGAGGGGGCTGGGAATGAGTGTGTATGTGTGTGTGTGTGTGTGTGTGTGGGGGGGGCTGGGGGAGGTGGGCAGGGGCTGGGAATGGGTGCGTGTGTGGATCTGTGTGTGCTGAGAGAAAAACCTTATTCCAGTAGCTCAATCCTATCATTCCCTCATTTTGTATTGGTGGTGAGCTAAGGTCCCACCCACCATGATTTAGACACCGGTTAGGCCACCATTCGCAAGAGAATGGGTCAGATTAGCAAATGTTAGACTGTGCTGTACATTCCTGATTAGCCTATTTAATTTATAATACATATAAATAACTAAAACAAAGCCTACAATACTAAGTCCCCAGACACCCTGGGATAATACCACCCAAAGTTGTCCCCAAGGGACACTACTCCCAGAAATGTTTGTACCTGTTATCCAGTGGGTCACAGTTGTTGACTTTTTTGCTGCAGTCTGATAACATTCATCAGCCCGGAGAGAAGCATCTGTTGCTTCCCAAGTAGAAATCAGAGCATGTTTGATTCTAGCACCGCTTTCCTTAACCATCCTCTCAATTCTGTCAGAGACCGCCATCAGAGCTCTCTCAAAATAATTATTGTGGTCCGGCACCCAGCTCTCCAAGGCTGGAACAGAAGTGTTAGTGGTGACATCGGGAGCGACTAGAATGGAGCCGATAGTGATAGAAGTGCCAGTAGGGTTAATGCAGTAGGAAGTGTTAGTCATTGCACAAAGCTTTGGACCAGAGTATAAAGGCCTAAACCCGCACCAAGTGGTAGTGTTGGTTCTCACTGCTATTGCTCCAGGAGATTCAGGAAATACTTGTATTTGCAGTTCAGGTCCCACTGAATGTGATAGGGCTTGTCCTGACTCAATTGAGGCTGTGCATAGTACCCAGCCTCCGACAGTAGAGCATTGGTGTTCCGAAAAGGCAATGTTTCTGTTGTTGTCAGTGATGATGTATTTGACATTGCGCTTTTCGGCACACATGTCCGTTACATGGGAATGGAAGCGGGTGTATGGGTTGTGCTTTCAGTATGGGCTTCCGCCCGACTGGAATTAGAACACCACCACGGATGTCCTGGCCATCGTGACATGCCCCGACTATCGATAGGGACCCCACCCCGGCCGCCACCCTGGTACACGTGACGCAAGCAGGTCACCTATCAGAGCTGCCACCTCCATGCTGAATGCCATGCCAGATCTGTAACACATCTCCTCCACCCTCCTATGCACATGCTCTACCAATAGAATCTTTTCGTAAGTTTTAGTATTTTCAAATAAATGCTGGAGCAAAACAGTGATCACCTCCCCAGTGTCATGCGTAGCAGAAGCAAGATGGCGAGTAGCTTGGTTAGAAAGTAGTCCTCCCTTTGCCACCGATATTGTGCCTGTTGCTAACAGATTGTCAGCCCAATCACGGTTATTAAATTCTATTGCCATTGAAATGGCATTCACTGTTGAGCCAGTGGCTCCCACCCATCCTGCAATATCTGATAGC